>SKCR01029354.1:0-208005 GCA_019454045.1 Zanthoxylum bungeanum | reverse complement strand
GTATGTATATTATTGCTAAAAAAATTAATTGCGTGTTGTAATCCCAAAAATTCACTCATACGTGATGATGAAGAATTCACGTATGAAGAATCACTTCGTACGTGTAAAGTTGAATTTGTATTCACCACATTCCCACCTAAAAATACAAACACAGCGTTACTATCTGAGACAAGTAGACAACCGGGGAGAAACAACATATTAAAAAAATGTTTTATATTTTCATTTGGTTAAGACGAGTCTGGGTCTCTTGGGCCCCGGCTGCTGGGAAAGAGTGAAAGCCGTGTCCTTCCCAAGACTCAAATCGGGGATTATGATAGGCATTAATTATTTTCTTTGATTTCTATAGCTCTGTTGACTCTCCTGCTGGCTCTTAGCTTGTCTCTTGATTTGAGTTTGGTTCTTCATGTTTCTTGATCTCATTCTGCTGATTTTAGACTGAATTCACATCTGTTCCAAGATGACAATTGTAAGTGGATTTTAGATTTATTATTATTATTTTGTAAACTGACTCTAAACAATTATCCGGCTCACGTGAGGTTTTTTTTTTTTTTTTTTTTTTTTTTTTTGATGGGAATATCTAAAATATGTGTTGTCAGTGTAATAATTTTGTTGTTTTGGCTTCAAAAAGTATCCTCATTAGCAGTACTAGGCACATCTTGTAAAGGATTTTATACTTCTCGAAATATGACTTGGTTTTGATTCGGTTATTTTGATTTTCTGTGTACCTCCATACTGTCAGAAAGTAATTTATGCCTTGTAAGATTGAATTCATTATTAGTCTCTCTTGTGAAGTTTTTAAGCAAATTGCTTCCTGACTTTTTTTAAAAAAAATTGTAACTGAATGTAGGCATGTTGAGTGAAGGATTAAAAGGGTGATTGAGGTGCAAATTGCAAGGCAACAGTACCTTAGCATCATCACCCTTTAAGATAGGCTTTTTTCTGCCTGGTTTTAGCTGGGTTATTGTGATATGATGACACTGGATTGGGTAACCAGTGCTTCAAATGTTCCTGCTTCGGAAATCCTTTCTCAAATTGTAGAGGCCATTCTAGAGGTGGTGATTGCTTCTAATAATGTTCTTTTCAAGGAGGAGAGTTTTAAGGAACTTGCAACTAATTTGGAAAGAATTGTCCCAGTCCTTAGAGAGCTGAATAAAAAAGATGTTAGTCATTCTGATGGCTTAAGTAGAGCTATAGAGATCCTCAATCGAGAAATAAACGCTGCAAAGGAACTTATGATAAGGTGCAGCAAGAGAAGCAAAGTGTATCTCTTAATGAACCGCCGGGCAATAGTTAAGCGCTTAGAAGACACTAGTAGAGAGATCAGTCGAGCACTGGGTATCCTTCCTTTGGCCTGTCTAGATATTTCTACAGATATAATTGAAGAGACAGGAAAGCTCTGTGACAGTATGCAGAGAGCTGAATTTAGGGCAGCTATAGCAGCAGAAGAAATTTTGGAGAAAGTTGAGTCAGGAATACAGGAAAGGAACGTTGATCGTTCTTATGCCAATCATTTGCTGTCTCTGATAGCAGATGCTATTGGTATCTCAACTGAGAGATCAGCATTGAAGCAGGAATTTGATGAATTCAAGAGTGAGATTGAAAATTCCCGGTTGATGAAAGATCAAGCAGAGGCTATACAAATGGATCAGATTATTGCTTTGTTAGAAAGGGCAGATGCAGCTTCATCTCCAATGGAGAAAGAGATTAAGTATTTCACCAAACGGAAGTCTTTGGGTAATCAGACTTTGGAACCTCTCCAATCTTTTTATTGCCCAATCACCCGGGATGTTATGGTGGACCCTGTGGAGACATCTTCAGAACAGACATTTGAGAGAAGTGCAATAGAAAAATGGTTTTCAGATGGGAACAATTTCTGTCCCTTAACTATGACCGTTCTAGATACATCAATTCTACGGCCGAATAAAACTTTGAGGCAATCGATTGAGGAATGGAAAGATAGAAACACCATGATTACAATTGCGTCCATGAAACCAAAACTCATGTCCAATGAGGTGGAAGAAGTTCTTCATTGCCTGGAACAGCTACAAGATCTCCGTCAACAAAGAGACCAGCAACGGGAATGGGTAGTACTGGAGAACTTCATACCAAGTCTTATTTATTTACTTGGTTCCAAAAATCATCACGTAAGGAATCGTGCTCTTGTCATCCTTCGCATTTTGGCAAAAGATGGGGATGATGCTAAGGTACTGTTAAACTAAAGTACCATTTACTTAAAATTTTTGTTTGTCTACTTTGGATTCTTAATAGAGTAGGACAAGGCGGCTTTAAACTTATTCTAAAACTTTGTGTTGTATTAGATGTTATATCAGCATGTGTGTTTATGATTTTGATTCAAATTGATCTATATGCTCTGGACGTTTTTGTTCAAAGTATATTTTCGTGTGTATGTGTACGGTTGACTTTCCCCTCTTGCAGATTTAGATTCTATTCTTCAATTTTACCATGGGAAGTGGGTATGCTAATTATTAAAAATTGGCAGATTGCTTTCTGAAATTTTGTTTACGCTGATAACTGAAGATAATTTGCAGGAAAGACTTGCAAATGTTGATAAAGCAGTTGAATATATTGTTCGATCTCTTGGGCGTCATATTGAGGAAAGGAAGTTGGCAGTTGCATTACTTTTGGAATTATCCACTTGTAATACGTTGCGAGACTGCATTGGGAAAGTTCAAGGCTGCATTCTTCTCTTGGTGACTATGTCAAGCAGTGATGACAGTCAAGCTTCTAGAGATGCACAGGAGCTATTGGAGAACCTCTCATTCTCTGACCACAATGTGGTTCAGATGGCAAAAGCAAATTATTCTAAACATTTGCTTCAACGACTCTCCACAGGTTCTTAAACTGTACTTGTGACAATTTAGCTTCTCTGCAGACTTGGAGTCGAATTGGTTTGTCATTAGACTTTGTGTTTATCTGCTAGAATATGCAGAATAGGTTTATATGGTATCAATAGCACTCTTTCATTTCTTTACACAGGAACTGAAGATATTAAAATGCTCATGGCAACAACTTTGGCTGAAATGGAGTTGACTGACCACCATAAAGCATCTTTGCTGGAAGGAGATGTACTGAGTCCGCTTCTTCACTTGGTTTCTCATGGTAACAATCCAATGAAAAAAGTGGCTGTTAAAGCTCTTCAGAACCTTTCAATTGTCCCCTAAAATGGATTGCAGATGATAAAAGAAGGTGCTGTAGGACCATTAGTAGATCTTCTCCTTCATCACAGCTCATCATCCAATAGCTTGCGTGAAGAGACAGCAACCACAGTTATGCACCTTGCTGTATCAACCATGTATCAAGAGTCCAGCCAGATGCCAGTTTCACTGCTGGAATCTGAAAGAGATATTTTTACTCTCTTCTCTTTAATTAATTTGACGGGGTCAGATGTGCAACAAATTATTCTCCAAACCTTCAATGCTTTGTGCCGATCTCCTTCTGCAGGAAATATCAAGACCAGAATAACACAGGTATATCTCATGCAGAATAGCTGTGTGTGCTTGGATTATGCATGCCCTATGTGTATCCTGAGAAAGCTATTGCCATTGCCTGTCCTTTGGAAATATAAATAGAAACTTTAAATCTGTATTTCACTAGATTGACATAGGTTGAAATCAAATTTTATCATCCATAAGGTGACTTTTGAGTTCATTCATGTTACGTATCCTTTTTTTATCAACCCTCACCTCATCCAAATATCTTCTCCTTAGTGAGACTTTCTCTATATGATCAGTTTTTAGGGGATCCAGTTAAATCAATACTAACTGGTTTAATGATTAACAGTTTCAGCTATCCAAGTTCTTGTTCAGCTATGTGAGCATGATAACCAAAATGTCCAAGCAAATGCTGTGAAGTTGTTATGTTGCCTGGTAGATGATGGTGATGAAGCAATCATCCTTGAGCATGTGGGTCAGAAATGCATTGTGACCTTACTCAACATCATCCAATCTTCTGACAACGAGGAAGAGATTGCCTCCGCTATGGGAATTATTTCTAACCTTCCACAAGCTCCTCAATTCACTCGGTGGCTTCTGGATGCAAGTGCACTTCCGATAATTTTAAATTTTCTAAAAAATGGAAGGCGGAATGATCGAAGTCAAGTAATTGAAAATGCTGTTGGAGCTTTACGGCTTTTCACTGCTCCAGCGAACTTGGAATGGCAAAAGAGAGCAGCTGAAGCTGGTGTTATTCCCAAGTTGGTTCAGTTGCTAGAGTATGGAACCACCCTGACAAAAGAAAATGCAGCCATTTCTCTTGCTCGTTTTTCAGTAAATTCCCTTAGGCTGAGCCGACCAATACCAAAGCACAAGGGGTTCTGGTGTTTCTCGCCTCCACCAGAAATTGGCTGCCGGGTTCATGGAGGAATTTGTGCCATTGAATCATCTTTTTGCCTTTTGGAGGCTAATGCAGTTAAACCGCTCGTGAGGGTTCTCGAAGAACCAGATCCTGGAGCCTGCATGGCTTCTTTAGATGCATTATTAACTTTAATTGAAGATGAAAGGCTGCAAAGTGGTAGTAAGGTGCTTGAAGAAGCAAATGCAATAGACCATTTGGTAAGATTCCTTAGTTCCCCCTCTCTCAAATTGCAGGAGAAGGCTTTAAATGCTGTAGAAAGGATTTTCCGACAGCCAGAGTACAAACAAAAGTATGGGAAATCTGCTCAGGTGCCATTAGTCGACTTAACACAGCGAGGCAACAGTAGTATGAAGTCTCTTTCAGCCAGAGTACTTGCTCACTTGAATGTGCTCCAAGATCAGTCTTCCTATTTCTAATAGTGGCTTAGATCAATTTGAATTTGATAGAATTGCTTGTGCCTAGGAGACAATGAAGGCACAAAACCTGCCTTGATGCTTTCACTATGCCAGAACACAGAATCAGCGAAGAACTGGAGGACTACACATTCAAACACATGAGATTTTGCTCTTCTAAAGCTGCATAGAGCATGCCTTTCCTCTTACGATTGATGGTAGATTGACAGTTCATTTCAAAGCCTAAACTGGTGTGGTTTTTTAAAGAGCTTTTGTTTCATCTCATCAGATAGTCTCTTATTACTAAAAGCCACAAGATTTTGATATCGTATGTATAGTTGAATGTGAAATCTAATTGGTAATTGATTTTTCATTGGAATAGGAGAGAAATTAGTATAATGCGCTGAATTTTGTTTTTTAAAACTGAATGTTTTTCTTCTTCTTGTAAGCCAAAATAAATTGTTAACATTAGCACGCTAATTGTTCGATAAAAAGTTTTGGATCTCAATAATTTCAGGCTCAGCAGAATGCGGAGACAAGTGGTTTCATGGTTTACAATTACAATATGGAAGCATTTTATGCTTGAGAGACAGAAAATGACTGTAATTTGGGAAATATGATGAAAATATTTATAAACACTAGCTATTGTTCATATCCTTGGTAAGAATATACTGAATTGAGCAGTGAACTAAGTTCTATTAATACTTTATTTGTTGAGAAATGATACACATACATACATTTATCCCGAAAATAATTACACTCTTCTTACCGTAGTTACAGTGATCGCTACAATGATCACTGTAGCTACAGTGAGATAGGTGTAGTTATTTCCGGGATAAGTGTATGTGTGTCTATCATTTTTGTTGTTTGTTACATGGTTTGTCATGGTTTCATATAATATGATATAGTTCAAATTATTATTTGTTTTGATTTTCATGTTCATGATATGATTTCTCATTATAATCTCATGGTTTGAAAACGATAAATTTTTGAGAGTTTTTTAAATCATGAATTTGATGGTTTGTCATGATTTTATAATTTTATATTCCTAATATATCCTTACTAAAATTTTGAAATGTCAATTCTACCCTATTAAATATAATATATAATAAACAAAAATAAGTAAACTTAATATATGTGATGTGTTTGATATACCGTTCGAATGAAATTAATGTGTATGTTTATGGAAGGTTCGTTCTAGGATTCGAACGAGAACTTATTTGCATTCGTTGCGCGTTTAAGGTTGCATTTGAACAGAATCGACCAGAGACTTCACAATCAACCATAGAAGGTTGCACTGGTGGGTGGCTGACTGACGGTGCTCTTAAAAGTGCAGAAATGACAAGTGAAAATAGAGAGAAAAAGGGGTGTGGTGTAACATCCCGCCTAAGCCAGAATGCTACCGGCAGGAGACAGGTTAATCCCGACTCCATAAGCCTCTGACTCTGACAAAAATTCGGCATGACCTCTACTAAAAATCATGCAATCTGGATCAATGTCCAACACCTCAATACAACCTATAGGGCCTAGACACAATATATCACTAACATAAACAACTCAAGACAAAAATAATTGGGCTCCATGCCCGGAAATACGTATAAACATAAACTTTTACAAACTAAACTTTACGCAATTCAATTCTTTACAACTAAACTTATTACAACTTGACTCTGATACTCCCAAAACCTGGTGACTGTCTGACTGCAACGCTGCTATCCGACTGCTCTGCAACTCTGAAATCCACGGTCGACCCTTTAGGTCGTCAACCTGCAAAACTCAAACACTATAGTATAGTGAGTAATAAGACTCAGTAACTATGCTCCTACCTTGAGCATCATACACATGCAAGGTTTGAATTCCAGTTTACATATTATTCTTGGGATTTCTAAGTGATTCACACATTCTCTAAATTACCAACTGTTCATACTGTCTGTTTCCTAGCCGATTGGCAAACATTCCATTTCTTATATTCCTCTTATGTGAACATCCACACACATCTTTTTCTGTTTTCTTGTGTCATGCTGCCTAACTTGTTCATTTGAAATCATTACATACATACATATATCAATCTTAACATATCATCGTATCATCAATACTATCACATATATAACTCATATCGTCTTCACATTAATCATATATCAATTATTTGAAGTCATATGTACAAGTCACTTATATATATATAAATTTTCACTTCGCATACAAAATCGTTTTAGTTCACAACACCCGTCAAACATACTCCCTTTTGTTCTTTTAATCATTTCCTTTGTTTCTAACCATATAAGCTACAACATGTAGTTCCTCTCTAACTTGAATAATTCAATAACCAACAATCATTCACATTTATCCGTACTCATAACTTTTACCTCTATCTAGCATATTTAACACATTCATGATGTCACATATATAACATTCACGGCATATCATATAGCAGTGTTCACATACATATACATATCATCTTCTTATCTTCTTATCTTTCTTTTACTTCGCTACCTCAAGTTCAGGTGGATTATCAAAGTTATCTTCTTACTATTCTATTTAACACATTATCGATTCATCATATACAATCCATATTAATTATATATACAGCAAATATGCATCTCATCATCATGTGTATGCACTAGTGCTGGTTCGTGCAAACAATGCTCGTACAAAACCCATTACCTATTTTAGAATAGGTATGGAATGGATTCCATCCGAACGGATCCTATCCAGCACTTCTACCATGCAACATACAATCGTCAATCATATATACACACATAAGTAACAATATCATCATGCTCAAACATCATTTGCATGATTCACACGAACATTAAAAAGCTTTAATTCATATTGACATCTCATAACTTCACTTTGCTTGGAAAGTTCCTTTCTTTTTAGAAAACTCACAATTCTTTATAATACATTCCATTTAGAAAACATTCTTTAAAAATCCTTTTCGGAAAACTCATATTTGAAACTCCCTTCCTTTTTCTGTTCTAGAAAACTCTTTTACTAAAAATCTGCTTTCTGAAAACTCATTCTGAAAATCTCTCTTTCTTGTACTTCTCTCTAAAACCGTCTTCCTAAGTTCTTTTCTGAAACTCTTTTCTGAAAACTGAAATCTGAAATCATTTTTCTGAAAACCGAAATCTGAAAATCAATATACGGTCATCTTGTACCAAAGTATCCATCTGGTGTTCAGGGGCGTTACGTATCGCCGTCCCCCCGAAAACACCGGTGTTTAGGGGCGTTACGTATCGCCGTCCCCCTAAACACCCTGCCGGTGACATGGGGCGTTACGTATCGCCGTCCCCCATGCCACCAAATCTCCGCCCGTAGGCACATCTCCGCCCAGGAATGTACCATCTGAGCGCTTAGGATCTAGGGGCGTTACGTATCGCCGTCCCCCTAATCCCGCTCGAGGATCTGAGAGCGTCCCCTCAGTCCCCCACATGTGCCCATGTATATAAATCCGTCAATTCCATAGTATCCGTAAATTCTAACTGAATCTCAAGTTACATACTGGGGTGAGTTTTTCCCTCATGCCCCGAAAATATAAAACTCGTGCTTAAAAATCTTGAAACTGTATCAAACGTTTTCTGAAAACATTTCTTTCAAAAACACTCTTCACTTGAACTCAATTTATGAAAATCATAATACACAAATATGCATATGCATTTTATGTTTCCCTTTATCCTAGCCATGCTTTCTTATATACTTTTTCCATGTTATCATATAAGTTCATACATCTCTACAATTTGGTGATACATGTATTCTATTCTTTCATACTTTCATCTTTACTGCCTTATAACTTATATACTACTCTATTATCAATATATTTCACACGCAGATGAAAATGTTTACCTGCAATATCCATTGTCACAATTTAATAAGCATATGCAACCCAATGTACTTTTTCTATTCAAAACTATCAAGCTTAAATGCTATAAATACACACATCTATAATTCACTATTTCCAACTTAATAATACCATTCATGCTTTACTCACATTTTCATCATCCGAGCTTAACTTTCTTTAATGACTATTAATGTCAACAGCCCAAAAACAATCTAACGAATAGTTTATATTCAATATATTCTTACTCAACTAGTCAACTACATAAACAATTACATGACTCAATACACGTATTCAACTTATTCATTGATAAAATCAAATCGAACTTTAAAACTTAACAATGCTTGTTGAAATTAAATATCAATTAGCTCGCAATATATTTTTCACACACTCATAAATTATAAAAACTGCCAAATCAATCACATCCCATCTTACTAGTTACCTACATCTATAGATTCGCTCATACTAATACTCGAGTCAGAACTTTAAGATTATCGTTAAGTTAAATTTTAATTCCTAATATACTCAATTACAAATTTCATTCTTGCTTTTAGGTTTGTCTTTCTGTCTTTCATCTCTATTAAATTATCTTCCTTAAACCCAATTTTAAACCAACTCTACTAACTCTACGACCCACTGTCTCAGTTTAACTCATTTAATTCATCCTCTATCACCATGCGTAACTACACAATTAATACATATAATCAGGTATAAAACTTAATCAATTATTCAGCTCTATCAAGGCCGACAATACATCAAAGACTTGGTGTGCATTATTTTCATACTTACACTTTGATTTATAATTGACCATGTTCACCAACACTTAACTACACTTCAATATGCCTCAATACTTATCAAATTAATCCCAAAACAGCCCTCTATTCCCTATTGTCGAATTTACCCTCAAAGATTAAACCATCATTTATCCATTTTACTGTCTATTATTATCAACAGCATTCCAATTTCTAATCTAGGGTTTACATTAATTTTTTTCCCAATTTAAAATTACTTAACCTCACCAATCCCTTTCATTCTCATGTTTAAAATCAATCCCAATTTGTAACCCTAATCAACACAAACCCTTCAAATATAAACACAATAAATCAAACTCCCAACTATCAATAAACACCAATTTGGCAAAATTAATTACACTTAAGGAAATCACAGCATAATTTACTTACAAATTGTTACAAATTGCTTCTCCCTCTCTCGGTCCAGTCCTTCCCACTCAACTTCTCACTCTCGGCTTCCCTCTCTTTCTCCCTTCTCTCGGTCTGCCTCCCGTCTTTCTCATCTTTCGATTTCTTCTCGTTCTCTCTATTCCTCATCTCCTGTTTCTTTTGATTCTTCTTTCATTTTCTCGATTTTTCCCTTATTATGTCTTTCTCTTTCTTTCACGTGTGTGTGTTCGTTATATATATAAAAATGGCCGTGTGTGTTCACGTATATATATATATAATAGAAAAATCTAGATTTATGTATATTTATTGATTAGGTGTGTATATATTAATTATGTGTATTTATTCTAGAAATATCTAGATTTGTTTATTTTAATAGTGTGATGCTTTACAATTTTACCCCTCAAATTAATAAAATTAATTTTCATAAGAAAATGTTCCTGTTTTACTGTAAAATGGATCTCGCGTTCGGACGCGACCCTACGCGCGAAAATAAAATTTGCGCAGACATGCTAAAATAATCCGGGTCGTTACATGTGGTCAATCCATCTCAGATTCGACTCATTTCTCTGACTCATTTGGCACGCCACCTATCAAATCGAAGTTTATGAGAAGTACTTCAAGCATGTGAAGTCAGTTTTTTCGATCGGTGCTCGAATTCACAGAAAACAGAGCAAGAATAGATGATGAACAGTGATGCTCTCAACCCCGAGTATTCTGATTCGAGTTCTGTCAGTTCTTACACGTTCATGGACGCGATGGGAGTCTATTAGTACCCCGAAAGTTTGATTTGACCAAGGATTTGGAGTTTTTGGCAAGATCAAGTATGTAACCATGCCTTGATTATTTGATATGTTCACTTATATTCTACATACCTAAAGTAATTGTTATGTGGGAGCTTACGTGTGTATATATATATATATATATCTGTATATATGTCTGTATGGGTATGAATGTAATCGTTTTAGAATAAAGTGAACTATATTTTTGCTGTTTCCTAGATTGTAAGTTAATTGTCATTGATTGTTGAAAGTGTAGAGGGGTGCAATAAGTTATATGAGAGTGTGTACGTGTGATCTTTTTGAAATGTACACAAGGGGGGTCGTGTTTTGAGTTTGACAGTTAAAGTATAGTTATGGGTATTTGATCACGTCGATGGTGATTTGAGGATCTGAGATCATCTAAGAATATGGTGTACAAGTATTTATAGAGATTTGGAATGTTCAAGCTAAAGCGAGGATAGTTAAGATGTGGTCTGAAAACGGAGGTCGAGAAAAGATGGTTTTGTTTTGTTTATGAAGTATAATATCCAAAAGGATTGGAAATATATATATTATATATATATATATATATATATAGGTGCATACATCTTTATAGAGATTATGGATAGGTTAAGTTAACTAAACCACCACGAGTTTGGGGTGCATACATCTTTATAGAGATTATGGATAGGTTGAGTTAACTAAACCACCACGAGTTTGGGTTGGTTAAAGCCATGGGCATGGGTGATTTGGTTCAAAGCCACATAATCGTTTGTTATGTATCTATAAAGTTAAAGGTATGTCGTTAATGTGTGTGTGATCTGATTTTTTATGTGTTTCAATATACTGGTCATTTGATAGCGTTTGATAACTCTGAATGTATTGTGTGATGTACCTGACTTGTAGGCTTCTTGTTTAATGACGATGGATAAACGTGTGTTCTATGATGTATCTGAAATGTGAATGAATATCTGTCTTATGTTTTATGAATATTTTTGGTTTCTAACATTTCTGATACTTTGTGTTTTGGGAAGATCGTTTTCAAAAGAGTTATGTTGTGTATGAGAAATATTTGATTTTAATTATGCTTTGACGTGATATGTTTCTGCCATGGCACTTGTACTAAGTTTAATGATTTTATGATTTTGAACCCGCCATGACACTTATAATAAGAAAATATTTTATATTATCCTATTATAATTAAAAAAATTATTAAATTATTAAATTAAATTAATAAATCTATTAAATAAGAACCATGTTATAACAAAAAAATATATTATACTATCCGATTAATTTTTGAATAATATCACAGATAATCCGGCAAATATATATATATATATATATATATATATATATATATATATATATATCTATATATATATATATATCACATTTCTAAGCTTTCTAATAGCGTCACGTGCCACTTAAACTCTACAATTAATTTTTTTTATTACCTATTATAATAAGAAAATATAATATAATATTCTATAAAATAAAAATATATGTGACTCATAATATTTACAATTAATATTTTTATTACTAAATTATAAAATTAAAATAAAAAAATTATTAAAATAAAAAATCTATTACAATATAAAATATAATCTTCTATTAAATAAGAAACCTAAATAATAGCTGCCCACAAAACCTAGATAATATTTTGGATTTCAGGTCTATTGTTATGTGTTATTTTATTTTGAATTATTTTATAAGTTTCTTTATTTCATGATTTTTTTATTATTTACTTTACTTTAGGATACAGACTTTGACTATTAGCTCTTATACAGAGATTATAAATATTATTTAAAAACTGATAGACGAACGAATGAGGAATAAATATTACGTGTAAGTAAAACAAATGTCTCATTTATTATAAAATCGACAAGATCTGAGGCACTTAGAAAATCAATACCTAACAAATTATATTTAATCTGCACAAAGTGCAAACACCGTACTAGTAAAAAACAAACATTAAAACAATAAATTAAAACTCATCACTACTACTAATTTCTCTTAATTAAAAAGAAAATGAATTCACGCATTAGGAGTATATTATGGCACATGAGGAATTTTGTGGTACTGCTCTAGTAACCCACATTAATTTAGAGCCGGTGAACCACAAAACCTTACCAACATAAGAATATAACAGAATGGAGTTCTGAAATAATATAACGAAACACTTGAATTGGAGTTCTGAAATAATATAACGAAACACTTGAATCTGACAAGAAAAATCTAATAATAAAACTAACATATAACAAACAGAATAAAAAATATATATATATAAATGTGAAAAATACAACATAATAAAACTCAATCATAACCATTCCTTAAACTAAAGCTACTCTAGCTCCGCGGAGCGTTTCAAAATCAAAATAGATCCCAAAAATAACTATGTTCAGGCCTCTAAAGAAACAACAATTCAATCTATCACGATACGACACTATGAAGATTTTATTGGCGAACAACATCTCAATATAACTACTATCAAGAACCCACAGCACAGCAAACTAGAAACATAGCAACTTAAAAACTACACCAAAATCCAAACTAAAGACACAAAACAGACACTAACACATAATAATAAGATCAAATAAAACAGACAATAAATGCTAAAATAATAAAAATAACTTAAAATAAAACAAGCATTTTTTTGTAATCGTTGGAAACCCTACCGCCAAACCACCCCTTCCGGGCTTAAGAGGATTAGGTAAAATCTTCGGTTGTTTCAGGTTCTTACAAGAAACACACTCCCTGGATTGGAACTCAGACCTAGATCTTGAACCTTACACCACCAAGCCACGCTCCTTAGGGAACAAGAAGAAAATAAACACGATAATAACAAAAAAAATATAACGCAACAGTATAAAAAAGAAAAAGAAAAAGCAACAAGATCCGACCAGAGAGGGGGCTTCCATCTCTAGTCGGAAAGCCTATTTTAGACGTTGGTGCTTTTCCACGGAGATGTGGAGAATTTAGTTTTTAAGGAGTGTAAAATATTTTCTTAAAAGTAATATTTGTCCCCACTATGTGTTGTAATAGTTGCAGGACAAATATATTCTAGGATACAACAAATTTAGAGATGCAACACAACACTTGTTGGATTTCTACTTAAAAACTCTTTATGTGAAATTTTTTTATGTGTTAATCTATCAATTTCGTACTCTATTTATAGGCAACTAATATTTACCTCCAAAATAGATACATTTTAATCATGCTTTTCTGAACCAGCGTTTCATTGTCGCACAAATGAAAAGTCATTATCGCAACCATATGCACGGGCTTCATATTATCGTGACAATGACTACTCATTGGCACGACAATATAAGTCTGAAAGCCTTTTTTGTATCAACGTCTCATTGTCGCACCAATGAGTAACCATTGTCGCGATAATATGAGTTAGGATGTAATTTCATGTCTCTGCCTTTCATTTTCGCGCCAATGATTACCCATTGTCGCGACAATCTAAGACATCATGTCTTTTTCATTCCAGAATACACGAAATCAGTTATTTTACTTAACTTTGCCTTTGAGTTTCGTTTTTGTTTCAGGACCATTGCCCTTGAGACCCCACAGGGGCGCTACCCCTCGACCCACTGAAACCTTTCTAAGAAGTTATATCCCTAATACATATGTTGGCTTTATGATGCATTCGATGCAAGCCACATATGAAGAGCTTCACAACATGTTACGCTCGGCAGAACATGATTTGAAGAAAATGAATCTCACTTTATACCTCCATGGTGGAGCAAGATCTTCAAAGACTTCTAGGAAGTGTAAGAAGATTAAAATAAGAAATTAGAAGAATGACTCCAAGAAAGAACCTGTAAGACCGCGTGTAGCTCGTGATGCATGTCTACATTGCCAAAAATCTGGACACTGGAAACATGATTGTCCAGAGCTGAAAGGAAAGCAGGAACCCCAAATACGCTTTGTATTTTTCCTATTACTAACATCTGATTACCTTAGATGCAAATAGTGGTTGGGTGTTAGACACTGGTAGTCCCACTCATATTTCGAACTCTTTACATGCCATGAGAGTTAAAAAAAAAAGCTGAACAAATGGGAGATCCATCTTAGAGTTGGGAATGGCGAGACATTGGAGTCAAGACCATAGGAACGGTAATTCCAGATCTCCCTAATAGATGTAAATTAATTTTACATGACTTTTATTATCTACCCTCTCTTATCGGACAGATAATATCGTTATCAATATTGGATAAAGAGGGATATAAATTAAACATTAAAGATAGTGTTTTATGTGTATATGATAAAGATAACTATTTGATATGTGAATGTTCTTTATCTAACAGTCATTATGTTTTGGAAACATATCGAAATGTCTTTAATGTAAAGAAAAATATAAGTAAAAGACCTTAATTAAATAATACTGAATTATGGCATATGAGATTGGGCCACATAGGTATTAGACGCCTATCAAAATTGGTTAAGGATTGTCTGATTGAAGATCTTACCTTAGATCTTTATCCGATTTGTGAGTCATGTATCTAAGGGAAAATGACAAAGGCCTTATTTCTTGGTTTTAGATATCGTGCTGAATATTTATCAGAGCTAGTACAAAGTGATGTTTGTGGTCCATTAAATCATGTCGCTCATGATGGTTCAACATACTTCGTGACTTTCACTGATGATAAGTCAAGATATAGTTATGTCTATTTGATGAGACATAAATTAGAAACATTTGAAAATTTTAAAATATTCTGAAACGAAGTTGAAAAAATCGGTAAATTCATCAAGTTCTTTTGATCAAATCGAGGTGGTGAATTTATAAGCAACGAATTCAGATGTTATTTAAGGGATAATGAGATTCTTGTCCAATATAGCCCACCAAGAACTCCTCAACACAATGGTGTGTTTGAGCGGAGAAATCGTACTTTATTGGATATGGTGCGATTTATGATGAGCTATACATATATTTCATATTATATTTGGGGTTGCACTTTACTTACTGTTGCCTACATACTTAATCGAGTTCCATCGAAAGCTGTTTCTATGACCCCATTTGAGATATGGTACGGTAGAACTCCAAGTCTTAGGTATTAAAAGATTTGGGTTGTCCCGCATACGTTAGATTTGCACAGCGAGATAAACTAGCACCAATGGGGTATAAATATAGGTTCGTTGGATATCCTGAAAATTCTTTAGGATATCAATTCTACGATTCTGAGCAAAGAAATATTTTTATTGCTCGTTTTGCCACTTTTCTTGAAAATTAATTTTAGAGAGAAAGTAGGAATTGTAGAAAGATTGAACTCGATGAGTTTGATCCCAATATTGAGGAACTTGAGATGGAACCAGAGATATAATTAGGTGAATGATCTACAACACATGTTCTATATAAGTCGAATATAATATCAAGGCCTCTAGATAGACTATTTTTAACATCTGATGCGAGCCTTGATGTTCTCCTCTCAGAGAAAATGGATCCGAGTATGTATAAACAAGCGATATTGGATATCGATTCAGGAAAATAACAGGAAGCCATAAAGTCTGAGATGGATTCTATGAATGACAATCGAGTCTAGGACTTGGTTGAACCTCTTATTTTGGTTAAATATTAATCGAAATTCCTTGATCAAATCAAATTGTGGTTGGTTAATGTAGGAATAAGAGTTATTCCAGTATATATTAATCAATTGAGATTGTCTCGATCTATCATGCAAATACTTGACATATCCTACGATGACACTTATTTGTGGGATGATAGATTTCCATGTCATAGTAATTCTGTCAGGTTTCTAATTCATTATATATGGTTCATGCATCATATTTAATTTTATGCCTAAATATTTTATGATTTTAATATGCGATGAATGAATTAAAATGCATGTTTATTTTATTTTCAGCCATGGTTTATCTGATTATTGTTATTCTCTTAAATGAAAAATTAACGGGATAAAACTAATTTTAAATGGAAAAGTAACATGAACGCTATCTTGGTATGTGAAGACCTTAAGTTTGTCATGACGAAGGAATATCCTCCCGAGCCAGCCAGAAATTTAATATACTTTTTTCATTAAATAAATTATTATAAGATAATAATTTAAAATATTAAAATGTTTGTAATTATTAATTTATATTTTATAATTTAATATATTATTTTGGAAATGAATAAATTTAAAATTTGATTTTAAAAAACTTTCATTTACCAAAATTGGTAGTTACACCTTTTAATAAGTAACATATTAATGTCTTGATTACGACTTTAAGTAAAATATTTTTTTATTACAAAAATACTCATATGCCGAGACTTGTATAGGGAGTGGAAGGGTATCGTTTATTTTTTGTCAACAAATAAAACCATAGATATAAATAGGAAAGGAGTTTTTCTTTTACCCTAATCTCATTTTGATGAAACCCTAGCCATTTTTGTTCTTATTTTTTTTCTTTCAATGTTGAAAGAAAAAGAGGAAGAACCAAAAAAATTAAAAATTAAAAGAAAAAAATTTGAGTGTAACAAATTTTTTTCTTTAAAGTCAAAAGTGTAGAGATTTTGATCTTGTGAGTCAAGCCCACTCTTATTTTTGTTAGTGGTGAGTCATAGCATGGAAGACTAATTGGAAATCAAACTAAAACACCTTTCTTTCTTCCTCTTCATCTACACGGCAGTGAGTAGAAAAATCTGCTCATTACCGCCACTAACAATTTGTTTTGGTGTTCAGTTTGTTTTGTATTTTTTCTAGAAAAATTATGGAATATTGATCGGTGAATTCACACACGGTACGCAAGCACACGTATCGCTCAAGTAGTATAAAAATATCGATCCCACGAGGACTTAATTTCTACAATTATTAATTATTGATGCTAAATATTTATTAGTATCTAATTGAGGTTGGAAAGGATTGTTCGCTGGTTGAAGTTGGATTTGAATAAAATAAATAAATAAAAATACAATATAAAATAAAATAAAGGAAATTAATAATAAAGAAAACGTCTAGGGTTGTGATTCCGCCCAATATTACTCTAATGATAAATTGATTCTCCTATATATTTGTAATAAATCAGTTTTTAACCTGGAACACGAAGATATGCAAAAGCTTCTGTCGATGGTCAGCAAACACCAAAAGTAACCCAATTAACTATATGTCTATTTAACCAAGAAACTCTGAATTCATTAAGTTCAAGTTTCAATTGTGGCTACCCACGCCCGACAAGTATATGTCTATCCTGGAAGGAAATCTCTAATGTGAGATCGTGAGCTATTGAATCTAAGGCTAAAACCTAAAATCCCTTCGT
Source organism: Zanthoxylum bungeanum (assembly GCA_019454045.1). Taxonomy (NCBI): domain Eukaryota; kingdom Viridiplantae; phylum Streptophyta; class Magnoliopsida; order Sapindales; family Rutaceae; genus Zanthoxylum; species Zanthoxylum bungeanum. Next base: position 190,208 of record SKCR01029354.1, on the reverse strand, counting down.
CAAGTTCATTTTAAGTTTACCACGTCAATCTTATTGGTGATCAAGTAACAATAAGCATTAAGGTTAAGATTCAATAAACAAGTCAAAGTATCACACATATTTAAAGAAAATCAATTATTAAACTCGTGAATATTGTGCTTCATCACTTCCCTAGATTAAAATAAAATGATGGAGTTAGGACATCCACATTTATTATTTCAAATCTAGAAATCTCTCTTATTTTAATATATAAATTGCATGAATTGCCAACCGACCATATAGGCGGTATGCAATTAAGTCAGGTTTTAAGATAATTTATATATTATAAAATATGGGAGATTAATCTAAATTATCATATTAAAAGCTTCACCCTTCTCCCAGCGGAAATTAATTACAAAACATAAAATAAAGATAAAACAAACAAACTATTATTACTACTAAAAATAAAAATACATTACTATAAATATATACAAACAATATACAATCCTCAGTTCCTTATTAAGAAAGCTAAGGAAAGTATGAAAATTCTAAATGAAATCAGCTGTTATTTATAGGCTCCAAAAAAGGTGCGCGTCGCGACACAAAACACATGTGTGTCACATCATGCGCTACAATATTGTCGGCAATGAATTATTGTGTCGGAGTCACGACGCACATAGTCTTCTACGTCGCGATGCGGGCTAAGTGTTGGTAGGCTGTATTATTGAGTCCGCGTCATGACGCGTGAACAGTAAATTTCCCAATTTTCCATTTTTGTCAGTTTTTTCCATCATTTTAGCCCGAGTTGATTCCATTGAGTCCCAAAACTTTATTTATCTGCAAATTACATCAAAACATATCAAAACGTTCAAAAAACTCGAGAAACTAAACAAAATATTAAGTCAAAAGGGCGGTAAATATTGATATATTTTTCGCTCATCACACCCCCAAACCTAACATTTTGCTAGTACTCGAGCAAAACAAACAGAACAAAATGAAATAAACAACTAGGATTAAATTAATCTAAGCCACTTTCGTAGGGATCACGGTTGCATTTAGCATATGCAACAAGCCTTTAAACCCCTAGGTGTCCTTAGTGGACGAGTTGTAGTCTCGTGAGGGCTTACATCGACGATACCCACAAACGTCAATCATGCACATGCAATCACACAAAAAAAACAAGAAAGAAATAAAATAAACCAAAATAATAACTATATATACAATGTCCTCAGAGAATGTTTAGCAACAAAGTTAAAGGAACCTTCAAAATGCATACTACAACTAAAATCCATTCTTTTAAACAAAGTATCCAAATCAGACTCTAAGTGTGTGTGTGAATAGTTATGCAAAACATCTTTGATTCTAATTAAATAACTAGGTGAGTTTGTCTCAATTTTCAATAGTTGATGGGTCAAACCAACCTGACTATCTAAAATAACTGTTCTGTTTACTACAATATGCGTAAAGTGTGGTATGAGATTTTTTTTGAAAGCTCTACCGTTTGACACGAACAATCACTGCTTACTGAGGCAAGTTATCCGGTTACTAAGTGGAAGCTTATTTATTAACTAACTCAAGCTGTACCATTTGACGCGAATTGTCACTGCTGGCCAGGCAAGACGTCTGGTTACTAAGTAAGGGCTTGGTCAGTTTTTATTCATCATTTTTTTAATATAATCATCATATCGCACATCATAAATAAATGTAGACAGAAATAGATATTCAGGCAAACAGTCATTCATCATCCACCAATTATTTTAACTAGTCACTTTGTCAATTCTTTATTATCTCACTGCTACATAACTATTTTCTAGTGCATATGAGTCTGACCTAGATATTATGCTCAAAGTATAGGATAAAAGTGAAATTAGCATTTATATTTTCCTAGAACTTTTTACTAAAACAAACAATTTAATCATTAGATAATTTTTTTTATCATTTTCCAAGCAAAAATTAAAACATGCATAAAACATGTGGAAAAGAAAACATGCAGGAAAGAAACATAACAGAGAAAATAATAAACATAAACATCCCCACTCCCAAACCTAAATCTAGCATTGCCCCAATGTGTTAGAAAATAAAATAAAGATGGGGGAACAATGTTACCGTGGTTTAGTCAATCCTCAGCCCCGTCATCATCGTCGCTGCCGTCTTTCGAAAGGTCATTGAATACAGGAATCTATTCATCGCTCATGTTGAGATGGCGAGCCATTTGTTGAAGCAATTTCCTCGTGGCCATACTGTCTTGTACCATGAAGTCAATGCGAGATTCCATTCGATCTAAGCACTGTGACATGGAGCGTGGCCGCGATGATCTTCGTGTAAGTTGAGGTTGCTGTTGTGGCGCTGCATGTGCTGAAGATGAACTGGTCTGTGCTGGGGTTCTCTATGTTCTCAGTTGTTGAACAATTCTTGTCGTAAGTGCAGTGGTAGCCTGTATTGATTCTTCTCTAGGGTCTATAGGCACCCCAGCTGCTGCACAGAGGTTAGTGATAAGAAAGAAATATAAAAGTCCAGTCTGTGCAGAGTGTGCTGCCCCAACAATATTTCTAGATATCAGCCCACATATGTCAATAGTATGTCCTTCAAGCAAAGAGTAAAGCAGAATCATCTGTTTCTTGGTGACATTGGTTATATGGGTACCATGTAAAATGATGTAGGTTAAGAAGTGAAACCAACTCGAGTATCAGGTTTGAGATACTTAGAACTCATTTTGACATATTCCCCATTATTGTTGATATCCTAGATAACATTGAGGATGCATAGTATTCTAGTGATATGTTATAGGTCGTGGTGCTAAATGGTTTCTGTGTATTCATCTTCCTCTATATCTGGCAACCTATAAAACCTATTGATCATGGATCGATCAAATGCCACCATTTGGCCTCTAACAAACACCTGATATGCTAGGTGCTCGCAAGCATTAGCGTAAAACTCTCTAACCATAGGAATGCATGTGGGGGTAGGTTGCTTGCAGAACTTGTGCCAGTGTCGGGCGGTGATAATTCTATCAATTTGGGGAAACTTCCCGGGGTCAATGTCAAAACCTCTTTCCATGATTGGGACTTTTATCCCATTCCTTTTTCATATCTACGCTCAGCGGCTGCCGACATAAATTTTATGGCATCGTAACTCGATCCAGAAGCTGCTGAGGTCCGCGATCTCTTAGAGGCCATTTTCAATTTTAAATTTTCACAAAAATTTCGACAGCACCTCCCATATTTTCTAAGAAATTCCCAAATTATCACTCTAAACTCCAAGACTTCAAAAATTCAAAAATCTAAACAATCATTCGCCCCCAATACTACACAAATTCAACAATCACAATTTTTCAACTACAACCACAAAAAACTTTTCACAACCACCACACCAATATTTTTCATAGCCACAACTCAGAAAAATAAAATAAATAAAAACAAAATAGAAAGATAGAACCTGAGATTCACGAGTTGTTCCCCAAAATCAGAAATAACCACACGTGCAATGGAGGATGGGTGAGTTGGGAAGTGATTTGGCGAGTTGAGGGAATGATTTGATGATTTGATGGAGTTTTGTGTAAAGAATATGATGGAGAAGATGATGATTCAAGAGAGAATGATAGAAGACAAGAGCAAGAGTATAGATGAAAGAAAATGGGCGTGGGCTACGGTTTTAAGACCTGAAATCGAGCTCGCGTCGCGACACAAAGTGATGCACGTCACGATGCGCAACCCTTAAAATTGGGGATCTTCACATCTTAGGTAAGCGCATCGCGACGTAGAGGGTTTACGCGTCGCGACGTCAAAGGCTTAGCAAAGTGCCACATTCTATCTCATTTGCATCGCGACGTGGGCAAGTTGCGTCCCGACATAATTTTTTTGGCAAAATGGGAATCCTTCGGCGCACATATCCACTAAGATGCGTCTCAAGAGTTGACTCATTACTTTTCCATCTCTGATGAATTGAATTTTTATCTACGCGATTTTTTCAAATTTTATTCTGTGATAACCTCATTTTCACTGGCTTGATTTGCCTTAAGTGCTCTGTCTGTGCCTTTCTTGTAAAAATAACACACAAAATTAAAAATACTACAACATGTATACACAAAATAAAAAAATAGAAATAAGATTAAGAATAAAAATTTACATGGGTTGCCTCATTGCTAGCGCTAAATTATCATCTTCAGCCAGACGTGTATGAAGATTGTCGTTCAAGGCTGCTTCATTGTGGTTTTGGACATCTTGGAAATGACAATGCCATGTGCATTGCTTTTCCATCATCTTTTCCAAAAATGAGGTGGCCAAATGGATTTTGTCTGACTCAGTTCTCATGCCACCATCTTACACCTTATAGCTTTGTGCGGTTGTGAAAGGAAAGAAGGAATATCATGAGGTCTCGTATGGTGCTTGACTTTGAATGGTTGTGTCATTCTGTCAAGCTTCTGTGCGGTGTCCTCGATATGTATTCCCCAATGCAGTGATATCTCAACTGGTTTCATGAGGTTTTTGTTATGCTCCCACATTTGCTCTTGTATTTGCCCTGCATCTTATTCAATCATTTCTTCACATATGTATTTTAACATTTCTGCATTTAGCTCTTCATCCGACATCTACGTAATGCATGCTCCATAAGTATCAACCTGAGGATGTAAAAATATGTCTATTTGTAGGCCTTCATCCTTCATGGTTAGTATGAACGGTTCGAGTAACTCTTCTGCTTGTTTCTCCTCACAGATGCAATCGGCGACTAAAGAATTATCCAGATCAAATTGAAATTATGCTTGTTCAGGTTCCTGAATTGATACCTCTGACTCTTGATACTGTTCAGCCTCTTCCCCTATTAAGGTGTTATCATGAAATTCTAGGTACTCGAAGGCTTCATCAGTGTCATTTGAAAATGTTATGTGAGGTATGTAGCTCTGGTTTTTTATTAATTGTCTCACTTGATCTGTCAATCTCTGTATGGATGCTGCTTGACTATGAAAGTGTGCATTAAATTTAGCTTATTGTTCATTGAACATGTCAAAAAAAATTCTTGTATCTCGAACATGTTAGTCAATCGTTCTTCCCATTTCTTGAGCATGTCCATCAACTGTTCTTCCTCTGATGGTTCTAGTTCTTGAGGAAGATCATAGGTTGATGATAAATAAGATGGAAAATGTGATTTAATGAGATATGTGGATTTTGTATATGAAGGTCTCTGATAATTCTGCCACTCCGAATTGTAATTGAACGTGCAATGATCACTAGGATGGTTACCATCACATACCTCACATTTTATCATTCTGTCTTGAAATAGTTGAGCAAATATTGTGTTGTTTTTGTTAGTGTCCTAGACATGCCACAGGATCTCTAAGCGTGATTATTGTGTGAATTATCAAGAAGTTTGCGGAAAAACTTACATTGATTGGCTTTGAATTCAAAACTTCTCATGGATGTGTAGAAGCTCCAAGCATTCTTTGTTGTTCCAAACTCAAGGGTGAGTTTCCCTATCACCTAATTTTGACTCTCCATGTGCTAGCAAGTGGAAATTTTGCAACAAAATTCAAAGAAAATGAAGAGAGGAATTCAGCCATTTTGGAGAAAATGGGAGAGAGAGTGAAAAGTTAAGGTTTCCAAAACAAGTGTGTGTTATATATGGTTTCAAAAACCATGTTGGATAAAGGCAAGTGGTTTTGTAAAAAAAAAAACCATTTACTTTTTGCCAACTACCACCATCACCTTTGACAAGTGATGTGAGTGGTGGGTCCCACCCAATTAAATTCAAAATTCAAGTGGGATTAGACAACACACTCCGGGCTCGATTACGTTAAATCCGATTAAACGAACTTTCCGTCGCGATGTAATTAAATCCAATTTAATTAAATAATAATGTCTAGCAAAATTATTACGGAAGTCGCTTACGAATTAATTCCAAATTAATTCGTTCGCTTGAATTAAAATCCAATTTTAATTCCGTGTTGAAATCCAATTTCAATTAATATATCCGATATATTATTTTAGCCCAATTAAATAAATTAAATAGAAAAATCCAATTTAACTATTAAATTTATTTTACCGATTAATTCTAAATTAATCAAGTTCTCTCTTCTTCACGAATTAATCCATATTAATTCATGATGTAATTAATCCCATATTAATTTCCTCTCTGTTAATTAATCCCAGATTAATTATTATCGTAATTAATCCCAGATTAATTTTCTCTCTCATAATTAATCCTAGATTAATTTTCTGTTCGAGTCAAATATCATCGGTGAATCTTTAGGAAGTGACCCAAGAGATCCCTGGATATGTTGGCAGTAAATCCGGTTGTCGGACTATCCGAACACGTCCGTACCCCGTACCACATTCTTACCGATTTACAAGACATGGTTGGCTTCTAGTAAAGCATCGTGCCTATCCAATTCTCCAGAAATGTTCTTCTACGGAATATATAATCTATATCAAGCATAGTATACATAGTATTGCGTATTACTATCCAGTATCGGATGTCACATGCTAGGCCTAGGGCTGGAGTTGTGTCTGTCCCGTGCGAAGCATATATCGGATCACAAGCAACTAGTCTCTTTAATCGGAAAGTCATGACCTAGTCATGCTTCCCCGATGGTTGCAACATTTTAGAGTACCAATTTTGTATCCCTGCGTGATCATAATCTCAATAGGACTGAAGTGATACTTCCATCTTGACATCACACCCAATACACTACGATTCTCAGTATACCCAGAAGAGGCGTACACAGAACTTTTTAAAGCCCCGGACAACCAAAACCAAAGTATACTGATTGTCGCAAGTATTAACGATGCAAGTCTTAGATTAAGAGCAAATACACCTACCCTGATTCGGACTCTCATAGACACATAGTCATACTACCAATGGGATTCTGAGGGGTCTATCCAGAGGGAAGCTGTTTCTGTACTATCGGTAAACAAAACCTCATATTACACTTGCATGAGTATCCAATACCCAAATATATGAGAACTATGTCGTTAAGCTTCTATAACGCGCACAAGTGTAATACTAGCCTATTCCGCATAATCGATGTCCAGTCTCGATAATACTACGACTAGGGATATTTAATGATTAAATCTTTATGGATTAATATTGTCTCATATTTTATTAATATTGTACTAATCATATGGACTTTTATCATTTATATATCCAAGTAATCAAATTAAAAATGATAAAAGAGCAATTTCCTTTGTCACATAGTTAACTTTGTACATGAACACCACGTTCTTTACAAAATAGTGATGCTATGGGTCATAATTTTCCAACAATCTCCCACTTGGCCTATATCCAATCACTCAAGTGTCTAACACCTGAACTATGTACGGGTCACTCAAACTTTTGTTGAGAAACGGTTTTCGTCAGCGGATTTGCAATGTTATCATCTCATGCGATTTATAAGATCATCACATCGCCACGATGTATAATCTGAAGAATCAGATGAAATAGTCAAAGTACATATTTGGATCATTGATGAGACTGTGATTCCTTAGCCTATGTTGTAGCCTAGCTCAGCTGCTAATAGAACTACTCCTAATCCAATTAGGAATTTTTATTAGATCCAAAATGGTTCTTTTGCTGCCTCAGCTGCATCAATATTCCGCTTTTATTGTTTAATCGGTAACAATATCTTGCTTGGAAGATTTCCAGCTCACTGCTCCGTTATTCAAACAAAATATGTACCCTTATTGCGACTCAAAGTCGTCTTTTATCGGTTTGGAAACTTGCAGCGGTGAACCCAGTAACCTCAAGTTTTCTTTTCCCCATATTCAAAGAAAGCATCCTTAGTTCATCCAAGATAAAAATGATGTTCTTTACATCAATCCAGTGACTATCACATGGATTGGCTTGATTGCGTCTACATATGCTCAAAGCATATGAGACATAAGGTCACGTACATATCAAAATATACGAGCTCTGGGAGAATGTCAGCAGCTTTATAGATCTATCCCAGTAGATCTTTATTCCTAGAATAAAGCATGCTTCTCCCAGGTATTCCATGGAGAATTTTAATGAAAGCCAAGCTTTCACCGATTGAAGTATGGGAATATCATTGCCGAGAAGCAATACATCATCAACTTTTAGGACAATAATTGTGAGTGCGCTCCCACTAACCTTCTTATATATATAAGAATCATTATAGTTTTGAATTAAATCATATACCATTATGATCTCATCAAAACACTAGTTCCAAGAACGCAATGCTTGCTTCAATCCATAAATGGATCAAATTAACTTGCAAACCTTGTTTGCAAGTTTTTCCACAACAAAATCGTCAGGATGTTGCATATAAACATCCTCCAACAGGTTTCCGTTAAGGAAAGCGATTTTGGCGTCCAGCTGTCATATTTCATAAACTAAATATGCAGCAATAGCAAGCATTATCCGAATGGATTTAATCATGGCAACATGTGAAAGAGTTTCGTCGTAATCGACACTATGTCGTTGACGAAACCCTTTCTGTATAAGCCTAGTTTTGTACATTTGTACGTTGCCATCCATGTGTGTCTTCCTTGAAGACCTATTTAGTACCAATAGGCACAATGCCTTCTGGTACATCAACCAGTGTCCAAACATGGTTGGTATACATGGAATCCATTTCGGACTTCATGGCCTCTTGCCATGATGCGAAGTCGATACCTTGTATCGCTTCCTCATACGTAGTCGGTTCATTTTCCTCAATAAGATTGATATCCACATGAGCTGAGATCAGAAACCCATACCTCCCATGTTGTTTTCTGACTCTCTCCGACTTACGCGGTTCTTATGTATTCGAAGATTGTGGTACAGTTTCATCCCTGATGAACTGTTCGTGTTCCGTAACGGATTGGTGCCATGAACAGTATTACTCCGATTTTCATCGAGTTTTACTTTCCTCTCACTTACTACTGCATATAGGAATTCCACTTAAGAAAACTGCATGAAGAGCAACAATTGAGCATTGTTCTCTTGTGAGTTGTATAAGTACTATACTTTGGTTTCCCTAGGATAACCTACAAATAGACACTTATCCGATTTGGGTTCTAGTTTGGTACCATCCAAACGTGTAATGTTCCTAGCATCCCCAAATCTTCAGGAATGAGAAACCTGGTTTCTTTCCTGTTCATATCTGATACGGGGTCTGTCCAACAAATTTTTACGGAACCTTATTTAAAATAAGTATTGCACTGTCTTATGCGTATTCCTAGAAGGAAATTGGTAGCTCAGAGTGACTCATCATTGACCTTACCATGTCTAACAAAGTTCGATTTCTCCATTCGGACACACCGTCCAATTGAGGTGTTCCGGGAGGAGTCCACTGTGAAAGAATACCATACTCTTTCAAGTAATCACGAAACTCATATGTTTAAGTATTTTACATTATGGTCCGACCATAATGTTTTTAATACTTTTTCGGTCTATTTTTATACTTCGTGTCGAAATTCTTTGAATTACTCAAAAGTTTTCGACTTGTGTTTCATAAGATACACATAACCGTAACGCGATGCCACATCCGTAAAGGTTACAAAGTATTCATATCCACTTCTAGCCTAGCTAGACATGGGCCCACATACGTCACTATGAACGAGGGCTAACAGATCGGTGGTACGTACACATTTACCATGTAAAAGGTATTTTAGGCACTTTGCCTAATAAACAAGATTCACAGACATCATTTGAGTTAGGATCAAATCCGTCCAAGTATCCACTCTTCGAAAGTATGGATATACGAGTCTTCTTAATGTGTCCCAGACAACAATGCCAAAAATAAGTCTCATTAGATTTACTCAATTTGAGCCATTTTTTTGTCATATAATATGTTTGAGATTCATTTATATTCGAAATATAAAGACGGTTATTCACATCTAATATGTATATCTCAATATCATCTTTATAAACAAAACACTCATTGTTCTGGAACATAAAGGTATACCCGCAACAGGTTGTACTGGATATAGAGATAATGTTTCTAGTCAAACTAGGTACATTTTCAACAGTCACCTAATGTAGGTACATGCCTCAATGGCAGTTCCAAAACTTAGGTTCCTACGCCCAAAATAGCGACTCTCGTCCCGTTTCCGACTCACATGTCAATCTCATCTGAAGCAAGTCTCCTGCTTATCAGTAGATTATGCACATCAGTACATATTTATGTACCACTTCCAGTATCAAAAATCCAATTCTTAAGACTAGTAGTGGGCATGTTTATAACAAACATACCTGAAGCCGGAGCCTTGCCCCGCCTTCACTTCCTTCATGTCTGCCTTGTCCATACGGCAGTCACGCTTCCAGTGACCCCGTTTGCCACAGTTTAGGCAGACATCTTGGGATATGTCATTTGTCTTCCCAGAAGACTGTGACGATTTAGCCTTGCTTTTTTCTTTTTTTTTTCACACCCCCAGAAGCCTTTGGCCAAGCTTTGGCCTTCTGGCATGTCGAAGTAAGATGCGCCTTGCGCTTATTTGACTTTTAGAAACTCTGGCTTTGTCTCCTTGAGTATAGCCATTAACTCTCCAAGAGTTTTCTCTTGGTTCAAGATGAACCCACCCCAGTATTCGGGAAGAGACTGTAAAATCAAATCTATGAAAGTCTCGGGCTCATAGGTAATGCCCAGCTAACCTAGCTGTTCGACGTCTGTAATCATCTGCGACACCTAGTGCTCGACATATGTGTTGGGAAGCGACCGCAAGTACGCATCGAAAAATTAAAAATTATGATGCCGCTATCTCTTTGCCCAAGACCCATTTGTTTTGATTATTCTACAAGCCTAAGCATGTTACTATATATTCTAAGCATAAAAACTCATAAAACATGCAAAGAACATAAACTTAAACATGCTAACTATCATAAGAACTCTAATTAAAAATAAAAAAAGAAAAAGACTTACTTGAACCGAAGACTCCTCCTGTCCTCCCTCCAATCTACAAGCTTTTCTCGAACTCAGCAAGCTTTTCCACGTTCCAAAGATCCACCCAAGTGTGTGGCCTCCAAAGGTGCACACACCAAAGTCAAAACTCAACAGCAAGACTATGCCTTGAGTGCACGGGTATTTTGCCCTTGGAGTTGGTGCTAGCCTAGGCAAATACCTCAAAACTTTTAACTTGAGATTCCTCTAGTCAATTAGACTTAAGGATCCTCAAAATCAGTGGCTTACTCTTAAACTTTAGAGTTGCTCACTTATATAAACCCAAGATATGAAAGGTTTTGGTGTAAAAATTTATAAAGAATTCTTTGGGTTTATATAGGTGCTCCAAAGACAACAAAATTAATTATGAATCCGATGTGGGATAAATGCTAATTAAATCTTAGCCATTGGATCTTAATATAGTGGTTTAATGAGATTATAAAACCCTAATAATAGTTTGGGCTGAATTGGAATTCAAAACAAAAAAAAAAATAAAATAAAAACACAGATTTATTTATTTATTTATTTTCTTATTCATTTTTCCAATTCCCAAAGTGCCCCTATCATCATTCACCAATCCCTAAGCCACTTTGGAACCTTATAAATGATCTGTTCAATAATTAAACACATTGAACCATTTATGAACAATTCATACAACAATCATATATGCTGTTAAATTTATACTGTGCACCGTTAACCATTGATTTCGACTTTGTTGCGTGTGACTTTTTGGGTCCCCCTCAAGTTGGATATGAAATGAATCGTGATAATTTAATCGAACATAAATTATCCTCTGATCAGATGATCGTTCGATTTCAATATCCAAGGTTGACATTTAGCAACATGCCAAGGCCCCCAAATGAGAAGGAAAGATAAATACCCATTCTCTATGCGATTTACATATGATACGGTCCCTCGCCTCACTGTGTCCCCACCGTTTGACCTAGGGTATGGAAAATGTCTACCTATATAGTCAAATGTATGATGTTGATAGTGTCATGAATCGTGCTAACCTAAGAATCTCATATGATTCTTCCATTGCGGCCACAGTCTCAAGCACTGATCACACATATCAACCCGCGAATTGGAATACTACTCTTATAAGAAAATATTATCCGAGAGAGTGGCGATTCTCTGTTGTATCTATACAAACTTCATGTGTTTCAACAAATGACCCAATCATACCCTTATGACCTGATCTTTTGAATTGGGGAAAAAGAATGTCAAAGTCATTTGATCCACACATAAGATTGTAAAGACCTCAAGTCTAAGGACTAGGTATACAATCGATACATGAAAGTTCTCACAGACACATGGGATAAACACTCCATGTGAAAACTTTCAGCGGTCAGTTCGATGGACACGAACAACTCATGCATCCATGTGATACACCAAGCGAACGGATCTCCGCTAGTAGCCAATGAGATCAGCTACCCCACTTAAAGGCGGATCATATCATTATGCTAGTCTCTCCGCTTTGTGAACGCCCAGATTATTCACAAAACTATGACTAGGAATGTTTGAGAGTAATGATTCTCATAAGGCGTGGAAGCCATCATCTTATTACTCCAAGGGCTTTATTACAGTGTTTGATGATTCATATAATTTATGTAAGACACGTATAATAAAGATTGCCATTTTATTAATTAATAAAAATATTGCAAATACATGTACATATATCCAATCCACAAGTTGGGTATAGCGCATATCCTTAACAATCTCCCACTTGCACTTTAGCCAACTAGTATCAATCTGGTCACCATACTCTTTGGTGTGCCTATCATGCTTTTGTTGAGTCAGCCCTTTAGTCAGAGAATCTGTAAGATTATCTTCTGTGGGTATTTTCTCTATGATAACTTATTTTCTCTCAACAATCTCCCTGATGAGATGAAATCGCCTGAGTACATGCTTGTATTTATGGTGGGACCTTGGTTCCTTTGATTGAGCAATGGCGCCCGTGTTGTCACAGTACATCGTGACGCCATTCTTTATCGCGGGAAGCACTTCCAGCTCCGTGATGAGTGATAAATGTATCACTATTTCCCACTCATTTAACTTAATATTTTGTATAGTTTCTTGAGTTTTGTGAATATTTTGATGTGTTTTGTGTTATTTTGTTGATAAATAAAGTTTCAGGACATTCTGGAGGTAATTTGAAGCAAAACTGTGAAATTTGGTGAAATTTGGCAAAAAGGGTATTTTGGTAATTTTGGATGTCCCGACACAAATTTTGGTAATTTTGGGCATTCCGACACCAAAATAAGGTTTCAAGATATCCTGGAGGTGATTTGGAGCAAAATTGTGAAATTTGGCAAAAAAGGTATTTTGGTAATTTTGGGCGTCCCGACACCGAGGGTATTTTGGTAATTGCACCACTATGCCACATGTCAAAGATTCAACGAGCCGTCATTTTTAGCACACCATGCCACGTGTCGAAAATTCAGCGATAAAAAAAAATAATAATAAAAAAATAAAAATCAGAAAAATAATAAAAAAATAAAAATCAGAAAAATAATAATAAAAAATTAGATTTTTTTGCCTATAAATAGATTTCGAATTTTTAGTTTCAAATGTACCTCTTCCTCTGAAATCCTTATAAATAAATTGAGAGTTCTTCATATTTTCTTCTTTTATTCAGTTTTATTTACGCTTTGTAGTAGTAATTCTATCCATCCATGAGGGGGTAACGTCTCTATGCTGAGGTAATAAGGTAATTCTTTTACTTTTGCTATTTAGATTAATCTCCCTTAAACTATTATATATAAACTATTTAAAATCTGAATTAATAAAAAGATACCGCCATTCTAGGTCGGTTGGTTATTCAATTTAATCTGGTTAAACCTGACTTAATGAGGATATCGCCATTCTAGGTCGGTTGATTTAAAATATCACAAGATTATATATTATATTATTGGGAGATAGCTAAATAGTAAATAGTAGAAGTTAATTCCTTTTACCTTAGCATTTCTTTTTATTACTTTTCAGCAATTTCATTTTATGTCTTTTAAGTTTATATTAGCTTTAGTTATGTGTTGTACCTAAATTAAATATCTAGGGTTGTGATAAAATCTAATATAACCGGATTTAAAAAGGGTTAGATTATAGTTTGGGCAATTAAAGAGTTATTTGTTGAGTCATAATCTTAATGCTTTTTATTAACTGATCACTAATAAAATTGATTAGGTAAACTTAAAATGAACTAGACATAGAGATTTTAAGTTTAAAACCTTAGTCTCAACAACCCACGATCTTCCTTAAGGATAGATAACCCTTTAATAGATTTCCTTACAGGATAGACATATACCTGTCGGGCGGGGGTAATCATAATTGGAACTTAACCTTAATGAATCTAGGTAATTTAATTGACATAAACATATGGTTCAATTGGATTCTAACTAGGTATTTGTAAATGATCATTCGAAAGAGGCTTTTACATAATTTAGTGTTCCAGATTAATAATTCAATAATTTACCCAACTATGATTTAACTACTTCATCTTTTAATAAATATTAGAAAGATTCACAACCCTAGATCTTTGAGTCTTTTTATTTTCCTTAGTATTTTCTTTTGTCTTTTTATTTATTTACTTATTTAGCAAATTTACAAAATCAAATCAATCAAGCAATCAATTCCCTTCTCCTTATAATTAGATATCTGTAAATAAATAGTATCAACAATTAATAACAACAGTAGGAATTAAGTCCTCGTGGGATCGATATTTTTATACTACTTGAACGATACGTGCGCTTGCGTTATACGTGTGTGTTTACGCCGGTCAAGTTTTTGGCGCCGTTGCCGGGGACTTATTTTTCTTGAGTTATTAATTTTGAAGCTATCTAATTTACTTATATCTAATTTTCTTTATTATTATCTGTACTTTTTATTTCTTCCTTTTGTTTTCAGGTGATTAAAAAATGGAACATTTTGAAAGATTACGAGTTTTACTAGAAAAAGATACACCTCAAATCCGGGAGCAACAGTCTAGTTTTCTGAGGCCTGTTGTCCAGCCCAACAACTATCACTGGAAGCCAGAACCAAGCAACACTACATTTGCTCATCAGAATGAAATGGGGAGATGTGTAATATGTGATGGTAACCACCCGAGCGATCAATGTATATACCTTTCAGAGTGGCAGAATTATTGGAATCATTCAAGGTACGAAGAATCATCACATTTTCCATTTTATCCACCATTCATCTACGATCTTCATCAAGAACCAGATCCATCAGAGGAAGATCAGTTGATTCACATGCTCAAAAATTTGTTCGAGGAACGGGAAGCTCTATTTGATGTACAAATTCAGAGTCAAGCGGCGTCTATACAAAGGATGACAGATCAAGTTAGACAATTAACAGAGAACCTGAATCACATATCTCACGGAGCAAATTCAAATAATACTGAAGAAGCCTTTGAATATCCTGAGATTCATCATGACATCATAACAGAGGACGAGGCTGAGCAGTATCAAGAATCAGAGGTATCAGTTCAGGAGCCTGCACCAACAAAGTCTCAATTTGATTTTTATTATTCTGACTTTGACGAAGATGAAGAAGCTGAGCTACTTGTACCAACTGCACCAACAAGGAAGGATGAAACTTTCCATCCTCAGAATGAAGATCTTGGAGCATGCTTTGCAACGATGTTTGAAGAAGATCTTCCTAAACCATCCATTCCAGTCAAACCAGAGGATGAAGACCTAATGTCTGAATCATCTTTACATCCTCAGGCAGATACTTATGAAGCATGCATTTCACAAATGACAGATGAAAACTCAATGCAGAAATCTTAAAATTCATATGTGAAGAAAATGTGGAGGAAGAGCCAGAGCAAATGGAAGAACAAAAGTTAGAAGATCCAATGCATTCAGGCGAAACATCACTGTTTTGGGGAGTACAATTTAGAGATATTAATCAGAAGCTTGACATAATGGAAATCCCATTCCAAGTCAAGCACCATAAAAGACCTCCTGATTTTCTTTCTTTCTTTTCAGGAATCACTGGAGCAACAAAGATTAAAAAGGTGGCACAAGCACTGAATGAGACAAAACTCTTTTTGCCACTTTACCGTTGGAAGAGACCCTTCAAAAGCAACGCACATGGGAATGTCTTTAATAGGACGTCCAAAACGACGCTGAAACCGCCTTGACAGATGGATTTCAGTCACGTCTGGCTGAAGACGAAAAATTTAGCGCTAGCAGGGAGGCAACCCATGCAGTTTGTTGTAATTTTTGTTTTCATATTTCATGTTATAGAATTTTTAATTTTGTGTGTTGTTTTGTAAGGAAAAGCACAAACGGAGAATTTTAAGTAGAAAGAATGGTGTTTGGCAATCATAAAGATGAGAACCAATTCATTAGCGATGGCTGAGTAAAGAATTAATTCTTGAGACACATCCTAATGAATTTATACTAAGCGAATGGCGTATTGCGTACACAATTCTGTTGCCTTAATCATTGCTTTGATTTGCTTTTCTTTTGTAATTATCTTTATTTTCGTAGACAGGATCCAGAATTTTTGACCTTTCACGATTTATTTTGTTTTGTTTAGCTAACAAGCTTCCTTTGGAAAATACTAGTGCTATTGTTACTCACCCTTTTTCAGGTACTATAAATTCAGCCCGTCATTGCACTTTTGAAGGCATCCAGAGTTGAGAAAGAAATACATAAAACATGGAAGCCACTTCAAGAAGACGAGTTGAAAACATTTGTGTGTTTTGCGGTAGTACTGTTGGTACTAAACCACAATACATAGAGGCAGCAAAGGAATTGGGTCGAGTCTTAGCTGCAAGGAATATGCATTTAATATATGGCGGAGGCAATCTTGGACTAATGGGGATCGTTTCAAAGGCCGTACAAGAAGGAGGCAGTCATGTTTTGGGAATCATCCCAAAACCCTTGGCAGATGCAAATCTGATTGAACCATCAAACGGAGAGGAACTGATCGTGCCAGGTATGTCTGAACGACTAGTGGAAATGATTAACCGTGCTGATGCTTTTATTGCTTTGCCAGGTGGCTTGGGTACATTGGAGGAAATGTTTATAGTACTATCTTGGGCGAACCTGAACATACACCAGAAACCGCTTGGACTGCTCAACGTTGATGGATTTTATGATTTTCTTTGTGTGTTTCTTGATGATGCCCGGAGAAATGGGTTTGTGTCAAAACCTATGAAAGAACTCCTATATACTGCCAGAACTGCTCCGGATCTAATAGACCAACTCTTAGCCCATGAACCACAAGTTGACCCTGTCATTTCAAAGATAAAATGGTCCGATGATGATCGTGGTAAGAGGCGTCGAATAAATCTGGATCTTAACCTTTAATTTTCCTGTAGATTTTCAGCTAATCAGGTATGATCTTCTAAACTCTTCTTTTACTGTTTAAGACATTGAAAAATACAAAAAAAATAAAAAATTCAAAAAAAAAAGGCATATTTATAGCTAGGTGATGGTTTGGTGTCTTCCTTCACTCACTACCTTTTTATAAGGAAAATCTGTGAAGGCACCTAGATAATCATTCACTTGTAGCGTGTTGTGATAGACTAGTTTGGAGGACTCGTTGTTTATTCCTGACAACAAGCGATAAGAGCCTAAGGGGCTTGGGTATTTAAGTGAGCCTCGCTCCACCCTCCCTCTGGGGAATCTACAACGGGAAGTCCATTCGATAGTTAGTCACACACCATAAACTCGTTGGCACGTACCATAAGGTATAAAAAATGTGCGTTCACTTGGTCGCTTGAACCCTTGAGTGGGGAGTCCTAGTTGTGAACAATCCTTCGTCAGCAAGAGCCTTTGAAAAAAAAAAAAAAAAAACACATACATGTAAATTATAGTTATATGACCAGTAGAAATGTTTTGTTGTTATGTTGACTAAAAAAATGAAATTGGTAAGAAATAGCTGTGTAAGGAATTTCCACTTCTGAGACGTATTTCAAACCTAATTCAAAACAAGTTAATTTTTGTTTATTCACTTTTGAATTATTTAATCTGTAAATTCTCCATTAAACTGACTAAAATGGATCTTCATATACTTAGTTGGCAGATATTATCAACATACATGGTAACATACGGACATAGGATAAAATTGAAAAGATTGTAATATTCAGTGCTATAGTTTAATTGGAGAAGCATCTCAAAAAAAAAAGTGATGGAATAAAAAAAAACATGTCTGAGATCCGAGTTATTAAGTCTGTAAGGGTATTTTAATACCTAGTGCCCTAAAACCAACTGGTTTGGGAGTCACTGGCCCAACACTCGCTACATGGATCAAAAAGATGATAGAAAATAAATATATATATCTGAAGTCTGAGTAATTATGTCCTTAGGGGTGTCTTAACACCTGATGCCCTAAAGCCAACTGGTTTGGGAGTCACCGACCTAAAGCTCGCTACATAGATGGAAGATATTGTATATAAATAAAAAAAATCAAAGAAAAAAAATCAGAAAAATCGAAAATTTATTCCATTACTACAAAAGGTGTGAAATCTGATAAAAATTTAGGACAAAAATATTACTCTCTTATCAACTGCACTTATGACTGTTATGGGCGAAATGAGTTGTTTAATATTATGTTGGCTGTGTATATGAAGAAATGGTAAAAATAATCGGAGAATTTACTTATTCAGTAATTTAAAATGAAATAAAACAACTAATAACTTGGAGTAGAAATTTCACATGATTAAGTCACTAACTTCTTTATTCTCTTTTCTCTTGTCTTTTTTCTTTTGTGTGTATTAGTTTCACTACCTTTTTACTTTTATAAAATGTTTGTGGGTATCATTGATGTAAACCCTCACGAGACTACAACTCGTCCACTAGGGACACCTAGGGGTTTAAAGGCTTGTTGCATATGCTAAATGCAATCGTGATCCCTACGAAAGTGGCTTAGTTAAATTTTATTATGTTATTTTATTTTGCTCGAGGACTAGCAAAATGTTAGGTTTGGGGGTGTGATGAGTGATAAATGTATCACTATTTCCCACTCATTTAACTTAATATTTTGTATAGTTTCTTGAGTTTTGTGAATATTTTGATGTGTTTTGTGTTATTTTGTAGATAAATAAAGTTTCAGGACATTCTGGAGGTAATTTGAAGCAAAACTGTGAAATTTGGTGAAATTTGGCAAAAAGGGTATTTTGGTAATTTTGGACGTCCCGACACAAATTTTGGTAATTTTGGGCATTCCGACACCAAAATAAAGTTTCAAGATATTCTGGAGGTGATTTGGAGCAAAATTGTGAAATTTGGCAAAAAGGGTATTTTGGTAATTTTGGGCGTCCCGACACCGAGGGTATTTTGGTAATTGCACCACCATGCCACATGTCAAAGATTCAACGAGCCGTCATTTTTAGCACACCATGCCACGTGTCGAAAATTCAGCGATAAAAAAAAAATAATAATAAAAAAATAAAAATCAGAAAAATAATAATAAAAAATTAGATTTTTTTGCCTATAAATAGATTTCGAATTTTTAGTTTCAAATGTACCTCTTCCTCTGAAATCCTTATAAATAAATGAGAGTTCTTCATATTTTCTTCTTTTATTCAGTTTTATTTACGCTTTGTAGTAGTAATTCTATCCATCCATGAGGGGGTAACGTCTCTATGCTGAGGTAATAAGGTAATTCTTTTACTTTTGCTATTTAGATTAATCTCCCTTAAAATATTATATATAAACTATTTAAAATCTGAATTAATAAAAAGATACCGCCATTCTAGGTCGGTTGGTTATTCAATTTAATCTGGTTAAACCTGACTTAATGAGGATATTGTCATTCTAGGTCGGTTGGTTTAAAATATCACAAGATTATATATTATATTATTGGGAGATATCTAAATAGTAAATAGTAGAAGTTAATTCCTTTTACCTTAGCATTTCTTTTTATTACTTTTCAGCAATTTCATTTTATGTCTTTTAAGTTTATATTAGCTTTAGTTATGTGTTGTACCAAAATTAAATATCTAGGGTTGTGATAAAATCTAATATAACCGGATTTAAAAAGGGTTAGATTATAGTTTGGGTAATTAAAGAGTTATTTGTTGAGTCATAATCTTAATGCTTTTTATTAACTGATCACTAATAAAATTGATTAGGTAAACTTAAAATGAACTAGACATAGGGATTTTAAGTTTAAAACCTTAGTCTCAACAACCCACGATCTTCCTTAAGGATAGATAACCCTTTAATAGATTTCCTTACAGGATAGACATATACCTGTCGGGCGGGGGTAATCATAATTGGAACTTAACCTTAATGAATCTAGGTAATTTAATTGACATAGACATATGGTTCAATTGGATTATAACTAGGTATTTGTAAATGATCATTCGAAAGAGGCTTTTACATAATTTAGTGTTCCAGATTAATAATTCAATAATTTACCCAACTATGATTTAACTACTTCATCTTTTAATAAATATTAGAAAGATTCACAACCCTAGATATTTGAGTCTTTTTATTTTCCTTGGTATTTTCTTTTGTCTTTTTATTTATTTACTTATTTAGCAAATTTACAAAATCAAATCAATCAAGCAATCAATTCCCTTCTCCTTATAATTAGATATATGTAAATAAATAGTATCAACAATTAATAACAACAGTAGGAATTAAGTCCTCGTGGGATCGATATTTTTATACTACTTGAACGATACGTGCGCTTGCGTTATACGTGTGTGTTTACGCCGGTCACTCCGTGATGAACTTCTTTATCCAGACTGCTTCTTTAGCTACCTCAGATGCTGTAATATACTCGGCTTCAGTGGTGGAGTCCACTGTAGTTGACTGCTTTGAGCTTTTCCAACTGACAGCTCCGCCATTCAAAGTAAACAGATATCCTGTTTGTGATCTGTTGTCATCCCTATCGGTCTGAAAGCTCACTTCACAGTAACCAATGACTTTTATCTCAGAACAATCTTCGTATGTCAAAAACACATCCTTAGTTCTTCTCAGATACTTGAGGATTGTTTTGACAACTGCCCAGTGTTGCTCACCAGAATTTGCCTGATACCTGCTCGTTATGCTAAAAGCATAAGAGACATCAAGTCTTGTACATAGCATGGCGTACATGATCGATCCTATTGGTGAAGCATAGGGGATCTTACTCATACACTCTCTATTTGAAGGAGTATGTGGACATTGCTCCTTAGATAATTTGATTCCATGACAAGTAGGTAAATTACCTCTTTTGGAATCTTCCATTTTGAATCTTTTCAAAACTTTATCTATGTACGTAGATTGAGAAAGTCCTAACAACCTCTTAGATTTATTACGGTAGATCTTAATGCCGAGGATGTAGGCTGCTTCTCCCAAATCTTTCATGGAGAAATTCTGAGATAACCATTGCTTGGTGGCTTGCATCATGTGAATATCATTCCCGATGATTAATATGTCATCGACATATAATACAAGAAATACAACATCACTCCCACTACTTTTCCTGTAAACACAAGGCTCGTCTACATTTTTGATGAAGTCAAATTCCTTGATTGTCTCATCAAATCGTATATTCCAACTTCTGGAGGCTTTCTTGAGTCCATAAATGGATCGTTTAAGCTTGCATACTTTATTATGATCATCTTTAGATGCAAACCCCTCAAGTTGTATCATATAGACTTCCTCTATGAGGTTCCCATTTAGGAAAGCTGTTTTGACATCCATCTGCCAAATCTCATAATCAAAGTGTGCAACTAGTGCCAGTAAAATTCGAATGGACTTTATCATTGCAACAGGCGAGAAGGTTTCGTCATAGTCAATTCCTTGGATTTGTCTATAACCTTTCGCCACCAACCTAGCCTTATAGGTTTGGATGTTGCCTTATGCATCAGTTTTACGCTTGTAAATCCACTTGCAGCCTATGGGTTTTATCCCTTCAGGTGCATTTACCAAGTCCCAGATTCTGATACATAGAGTCTATTTCGAATTTCATGGCCTCAAGCCACTTGACTGAATCAATTTCACGCATTGCTTCGTCATAACTGGTGGGATAGTCATTATCAATGACCTGATCATGTTCCTTATTAATATGGAAACCATATCTTTCCCTACCAGACCTTCTAAGTTCATAACCTTGTGGTTGTTTCACCGCTGCCCTTTTGAGGGGCCTGGGGTTTAGTTCTATGTTAGTTTTTTCTTCTCGTACCTCATCGAGGTCAAATCTACTCCCACTATATTTCTTGAGAAGGAATTCATTCTCTATAAATTTAGCATTTCGTGAGACAAATGTTCTTTGTTCACTTGGGACGTAGAACATGTATGCTCTTGAGTTCAAGGCATATCCTACAAACTTACATTTAACTACCCTATCATCCAATTTGTTAGTTTGTGTGAGCTTAACATATGTGTCACATCCCCAAACTCTTAGATAACTAAGACTAGGACGTTTCCCAGATCATAACTCATATGGTGTTTGACTAACAGTCTTGGAAGGAACTTGGTTTAGTAGTAGTGTTGCAGTTTCTAAAGCAAGACACCAAAATGAAAGAGGTAGATCTGTGCCTGGCATCATTGATCAGACCATATCTAATAATGTCCGATTTCTCCTTTCGGAGACCCTATTATGCTGTGGAGTTCCCGGAGGAGTCTATTGGGAAACAATGCCATTTTCTCTCAAGTAATCTTGAAATGCGTCGCTTAAGTATTCACCACCTCGGTCAGACCTTAGTGACTTAATAATTTTATTAAGCTGGTTTTCTACTTCAGCTTTGAAGTCTTTGAATTTCTCAAAGGCTTCAGATTTGTACCGCATAAGGTACACATACCCATATCGCAAGTGATCATCGATAAAGGTAATGAAGTAGGAGAATCCACCTCTAGCGGTGACTGACATTGGTCCGCATACATCAGAGTGTATGAGTTCTAATGGCTCCGCTACACGATGTCCTTTACCTTTGAAGGGTAATTTGGTCATTTTACCAAGTAAACAAGACTCACAAGTTCCATAAGGTTCATATTTGAAGGGTCTGAAATACCCATCCTTATGTAGCTTAGTTAATCTTGTTTCATTGATATGACCTAAACGACTGTGCCATAGTAGTGATTCATTGAGATTATTCGAGTTAACGTTGTATATATTAGAGGTTGAACATTATTTGTTAGTTTGTAAGACATAGATACCATTATTCAAAATATCATCTCCATATTTTATTTCATTGAAATAAATAGAACATTCATTACAACTTATTAGGCTTGAAAAGCCTTTATTACATAAAGAATAAATTGCAATGATGTTCTTTACTAGAGAAGGTACATAAACACAATCTTCTAAGTCTAAAACTAAACCATTCGGAAAAACTAATGAATAAGTCCCCACGCACAATGCAGCCAGTTTTGCTCCATTACCCATGTGTAAGTCAACCTCCCCATGACGGAGTCTCCTACTGTTTCTCAAGCCCTGCACATTGTTACACAAGTGAGTCCCACAACCGGTGTCAAGCACCCAAGTAGAAGGTTCAGAGTTTTGAGATTACAGTTCAATCATATACAACATACCTGAAGCATTGGGCTTTTTGGCCTCTTGGGCTTCCCTAGCTTCCTTGACTTTCAAGGATCTGCAGTCTTTCTTCCAATGACCCTTCTTTCCACAAAAGAAACATTTCCCCTTTCACTTTTTCTTCTCTACCTTACCATTGGGCTTTAGGTGATCTGCAGCCTTGGCCTTGCCTTTATTTTTCTTTGGGCCTCGTGGCTTCAGGTCCGTACCAGAAAGCATGATGGAGGTTTTAAGCTCCGGTTTCAAGTCCTTCTCTGCTTGCTTTATCAGATTGTGCAATTCTGCTAAAGTAGCTTCTTTATTAGACAGATGAAACTGCATAATAAAGTTAGAGAAGTCTTTTGGTAAGGACTGAAGAATTAGATCGTGACCTATCTCATGATCCATGATGAACCCGAGGTTGGCCAATTTTTCAATATGGCCAATCATCTTAAGCACATGTCCACTAACATATCATTCCTTATACCTTAATTGGAATAAGGCACATGACACTTGAAATCTCACTGTATGAACGGAAGTTGCATACAACTCCTTCAAGTGAAAGATGATGGTTTGAGCATCCATATCTTCGTGATCTTTCTGAAGTTCGTCCGACATAGAGCCAAGCATTATGCAAACTGCTTGCTCATCATCATCGACGTGTTTCTTCCAAGCATCAAATGTATTTTGGTCAGCATCTTCTGCGGGTTCAGGGGGAAATGGTCTTTCAAGAACATATAAAATCTTTTCTTGTCGTAAGACAATTTTAAGGTTTCTAAACCAGTCATTGTAGTTGTCCCCTTTGAGATTATGCTCATCAAGGATGAAACGAAGTGATATTCTGTTTGCCATTTAAATGTTTGTGAAATATTTTAACCCACTTGTTAAGAGAGAATTTTGAAATTAGGAATATATTTTCATTAATGGTTCATAATAACATGGGCTTTTAATATTATGAAGTTGCTCCCACTCAATTGTTTTAAAATTTTAAGCAAATCGCATCAACCCCAATATGATGGATTTCTTTTGGGCAAGGATCCCATTATCATCATTTCACAACTCCGACTAGGGCCGGTCGTTATAAAATACGATAATAGGTAGGTTCCCAACCAATTTATGATATAAATCACAATTCCTTGATCATTGGGTTGGGCAATCAAACATGCCATAGCTTATGCTAGTCCTTGTGGACACCCAATCTTTGCCACTAAGTTATAAGACCACGCCAAAGGGTCACTGCATCTTATGACTCAGAAAAGTCAAACCATTGTCAATAGTACGATTTAGGGACAAATTGGTATTGGTTAGTCTGGTAAAGCCTAGTCCTGCCAATACGGTTTAAGCCATTTGGGTCTATACTTTACAATGGGAGGCAAATTTTATACTTAAATTATTATTGAGGATTTTAGCAAGTTTAAGCGAATAACTATCAAATGGATTCCTCCATTGAAAATTCCCCAGAGGGAGGGTGGAGCGAACTCTCTTAAATACCCTTACCTCTTAGGCTCTTATTGCCTTGGAGACAAGAATAAACAATAGATCCTCCAAATTAGTCCAACACTTTAAATATGCTTTAAGGTATGCCTTGAGTAAATGATTATCTATATGTCTTCACAGCTTTTCCTTTTGGCTATAAAAAGGTAGTGAGTGAAGGAAGACACCAAATCAAAATCTAACTCTAGTAATATCTTTGGTTAAATTAACTTTAGTTTGGAAAGTTTTATTAACGCCTTGGTCCCACACCACTTGTATCTTTTATAATGTCTTTTTTTTTATAAACAAGTGGTTTATATTTATTAGCCTTAAAGGTAATAAATCTCTAAGTTCATCACAGAATAATTACTTAGCTAAGGGATAAGGAATACACTCTCTATTTCCTTAGAAAGTATCTAGATGCTTACACCCTAAATTAATTATACCAATTCTAATCATACATAGAATCATCAAGCATATGAGTTTTAATATGTTGGAATTATTTTAGGCATTAAATAACTTCGATTAATATTTAGTTGTGATATTGCATTTTATTTTAATCAAATAAATTTACTATTCACATTTTTTTACAGATGCGTGAACTTTAAATGAAATTTCATAATTCAAATCTTAACCAAATAATTTAAAACTTGTGTCTACCAGTAAGTTCAGGGTGTTAGCTTTCCAACGAGCTTTTACACACCCAATTTCGAGTTCAAATGAGAGAGAACTAATCAAAACAAAAACGACGCGCTGATACCACTGTTGGGAAGCGGCCGCGAGTGCGCAGCGGAAAATTAAAAATTATAATGCCGCTATCGCTTTGCCCAAGACCCATTTGTTTTGATTATTATACAAGCCTAGGCATGTTACTATATATTCTAAGCATAAAATATCATAAAACATGCAAAGAACATAAACTTAAACATGCTAACTATCATAAGTACTCTAATTAAAAATAAATAAAGAAAAAGACTTACTTGAACCGAAGACTCCTCCAGTCCTCCCTACAATCTACAAGCTTTTCTCGAACTCAGCAAGCTCTTCCACATTCCAAAGAGCCACCCAAGTGTGTGGCCTCCAAAGGTGCACACACCAAAGCCAAAACTCAATGGAAAGACTACGCCTTGAGTGCACGGGTATTTTGCCCTTGGTGCTAGCCTAGGCAAATACCTCAAAACTTTTAACTTGAGATTCCTCTAGTCAATTAGACTTAAGGATCCTCAAAATCAGTGGCTTACTCTTAAACTTTAGAGTTCCTCACTTATATAAACCCAAGATATGAAAGGTTTTGGTGTAAAAATTTATAAAGAATTCTTTGGGTTTATATAGGTGCTCCAAAGACAACAAAATTAATTAAGAATCCGATGTGGGATAAATGCTAATTAAATCTTAGCCATTGGATCTTAATATAGTGGTTTAATGAGATTATAAAACCCTAAAAAGAGTTTGGGCCGAATTGGAATTCAAAACAAATAAAAAAAAAAAAAAAAAACGCAGATTTATTTATTTATTTATTTTCTTATTCATTTTTCCAATTCCCAAAGTGCCCATATCGTCATTCACCAATCCCTAAGCCACTTTGGAACCTCATAAATGATCTGTTCAATAATTAAACACATTGAACCATTTATGAACAATTCCTACAGCAATCATATATGCTGTTAAATTTGTATTGTGCACTGTTAACCATTGATTTCAACTTTATTGTGTGTGACCTTTTGGGTTCCCCTCAAGTTGGACATGAAATGAATCGTGATAATTTAATCGAACATAAATTTGTTGGTCTCTAAGATTATCCCAAGAACATTTCAAGCATGATAAAAGTGTGAATACTAAAAGAAAGTATAGTGGAATTATACTTACAAAGATCGGTTGTAGGATGTGTTGATAACAAAAACTTTGCTCCTTTTGAAATTGTTCCAAGCTTTTTTTGAATGATGAATCAAGCTCCAAGCTTTGATCTTTGATTCCAAGCTCAATGGGAAAGTTTCCCTAACACCTTTGTATGAATCTTTGATGTGTGCTAGCACTTGAAAAATTTGCAACAAATCTTCCAATTGATTTTTGAAGTTCTCGGCCAAGCCAAGAAAATTTGGGAGAAGAAAATTCTGCACTTTGGGCGTGAATGAGAAGAAGAAAGAGAGTGATGTGTGTTGACTTTTTTTTGATTTCCAAAAACAAAAGAAGATATACCAATTCCAAAGTTGGTAATAAGTCCATCACTTTTAACAATTGTGTAAGTTACAAGTCACCAACACATCATTACCAACTCACCAAATTCCATCACCAAAAAGTGATGAGAAAGACATGTGATGTGACATTTGATGTGACATGTGGGCCCCACTTGATTCAAAATCCGAGTGGGCCCGCAAACACATTCTGGGCTCGGGTTCATTAATTCCGAATTAACGAATTTTCTGTTGCAACGTAATTAAATCAAATTTAATTAAATAATTATGCCTAGCAAAATTACTATTAAAGTCGCTCGTGAATTAATTCCAAATTAATTCGTTCGCCCGAATAAAAATCCAATTTTAATTCCATTATGAAATCCTATTTCATTTAATATATCGAATATATTATTTTAATCGATTAATTCCAAATTAATCGTTCTCTCTCTTTTATAGAATTTTATCCCATATAAAATCTTACCGTAATTAATCCGAGATTAATTTTCTCCCTCTTATAATTAATCCCAGATTAATTCTGTGCGAGTCATACGTCATCGGTGAATCTTCGGGAAGCGACCCATGAGATCCTTGGATATGTTGGCAGTAAATCCGGCCGTCGGACTATCCGAACACGTGCGTACCTAGTACCATGTTTTTACCGATTTACGAGACATGGTTGGCTTCTAGTAAAACATCGTGCCTACCCAATTCTCCATAAATATTCTTAAAGGAATATATAATCTATAACAAACGTATTATACATAATATTGCGTATCGCGATCTAGTATCTGATGTCACATGCAAGGCCTGGGGCTGGAATAGTGTCTGCCCCGTACGAAGCATATATCAGATCACAAACAACTAGTCTCTAAAATCGGATAATCATGACATTGTCATATTATCCCGATAGTTGCAACATAATAGAGAACCAGTTCTGTATCCCTGCGTGATCATCATCTCCATATGACTGAAGTGATACTTCCGTCTTGACATCACACCCAATACACTACGATTCTCAATAAACCCAAAAAAGGCGTACAAAGAACCTGTTAAAGTCCTGGACGACCAAAACCAAAGCATATTGATTGTCGCAAGTACTAGCAATGCAAGTCTCAGGTTAAAACCAAATACACCTACCCTGAAGGGGATTCTCATAGACACATAGTCATACTACCAATGGGATTCCGAGGGGTCTATCCAGAGCGAAGCTGTTTCCGTACCATCGGTAAACACAACCTCATATCACACTTGCATAAGTATCCAATACTTAAATATATGAGAATTATGTTGTTACGCTTCCATAACCCGCACAAGTGCAATACTAGTCTATTCTGCATTATCGATGTCCAGTCTCGATAATACTACGACTAGGGATATTTAATGATTAAACCTTTGTGGATTGATATTGTCTCATATCTTATAATTCGGAACTAATCATAAGGACTTTTATCATTTATATATACATGTAATCTAATTACAAAATGATAAAATACGATTTCCATTGTCACATATTTAATTTGTACAAAAACCAATATGTCTTTTACAAATAGTGACGCTATGGGTCATAATTGTCCAACAATCTCCACTTGGCCTATAGCCAGTCACTCAAGCATCTAACACCTTAACTATGTACATGTCGCTCAAACTTTTGCTGAGGAATAGCTTTCGTCAGCAGTTCTGCAATGTTGTCCTATAATGCGACCTTCTCGATCTTCACATCGCCACGATGTATGATCTCATGAATCAGATGGAAACGTCGAAGAACATGCTTGGATTATTGATGAGACCGCGGTTCCTTAGCCTGCGCTATAGCCCCGTTTTTGTCACAATACAATGGAACGGGCTCAGCTGCTACTGGAACTACTCCTAATCCAATTAGGAATTTACGGATCCAAACTGCCTCTTTTGATGCTTCAGCTGCAGCAGTATACTTCGCTTCTGTTATTAAATCGGCAACAATATATTTCTTGGAAGATTTCCAGCTTACTGCTCCGTTGTTCAAACAAAATATGTACCCAGATTGTGACTTACAGTCGTCTTTATCGGTTTGGAAACTTGCATCGCTAAACACAGTTACCTCAAGTTCTCCATCTCCATAGATTAAGAAAGCATCATTAGTTCGTCTAAGATACTTAAGGATATTCTTAACCGCCATCCAGTGACCTTCACCCGGATCGGCCTGATAGCGGCTACACATGCTCAAAGCATACGAGACATCAGGTCGCGTACATATCATGGCATACATGATTGATCTGACTGCCGAGGTGAATGGGATCCGACTCATGTTGTCTCTCTCATCTTGAGTTTTAGGACACATGTCCTTAGATAGAGTGACGCCATGTGACACTGGCAACAGTCCCCTCTTAGACTGTTCCATGTTGAATCTATTCAACACTTTGTCAATATATATGCTCTGGGAGAGTCCAAACAGCTTTCTAGATCTATCCCGGTAGATCTTTATTCCTAGAATAAAGGCTGCTTCTCCTAGATCCTTCATGGAGAATTTTAATGAAAGCCAAGTTTTCACCGATTATAGCATGGGAATGTCATTGCCAATAAGCAATACATTATCGACATAAAGGACAATGAATGTCAGTGCGCTCTCATTAACCTTCTTATATACACAATGATCATCCTCATTTTGAACAAAATCATATTCTCTTATGATCTCATCAAAACGTTGGTTCTAAGAACGCGATGCTTGCTTCAATCCATAAATGGATCGATTTAACTTGCAAACCTTGTCTGCATGTTTAGGTACGAAAAAACCGTCAGGCTGTTGCATATAAACATCCTCCAAAAGTTTTCCGTTAAGGAAAGCGATTTTGACGTCCATCTGCCATATCTCGTAATCAAAATATGCAGCAATAGCAAGCACTGTCCGAATGGATTTAATCATGGCAACGGGTAAAGTTTCATCGTAATCGACACCATATCGTTGACGATACCCTTTCGCTACAAGCCTAGCTTTGTACGTTTGTATGTTACCATCCATGTCGGTCTTCTTCATGAAGACCCATTTGCAACCAATAGACTTTACGCCTTTTGGTGCATCAACCATTGTCCAAACTTGGTTGGTGTACATGGAATCCATTTCGGACTTCATGGCATCTTGCCATAAATCGGAGTCGATACTTTATATCTCTTCCTCATACGTAGCTGGTTCATCTTCCTCAATAAGATTAATATCCACATGCGGTGAGATCATAAACCCATACCTCTCAGGTTGTTTTCTGACTCTCTCCGACCTACGCGGTTCTTGTGTATTCGAATATTGTGGTACAGTTTCATCCCTGATGAACTGTTCATGTTCCGTTAAGGATTCTGTGCCAGGAATAGTATCACTCTGATTTTCATCGAGTTCTACTTTCTTCCCACTTACCACTGCATTTAGGAATTCCTTCGCAAGGAAAACCGCATGTAGAGCAACAAATACTTTATTCTCTTGTGGGTGATAGAAGTAATATCCTTTGGTTTCCCTAGGATATCCTACAAATGGTATTTATCCGATTCGGGTTCTAGTTTGGTACCTTCCAAACGTTTGACGTATGCCCAGCATCCTCAAATCTTCAGGAATGAGAAACCCGGTTTCTTTCCTATCCATATCTCATATGGAGTCTGTTGAACAGACTTTGATGGAACCTTATTCAAAATAAGTATTGCATTGTTCAATGCATATCCCCAGAAGGAAATAGGTAGCTCTGTGTGACTCATCATCGACCTTACCATGTCCAACAAAGTTCGGTTTCTCCGTTCGGACACACCTTTTAATTACGGTGTTTCGGAAGGAGTCCACTGTGAAAGAATACCATATTCTTTCAAGTAATCAAGAAACTCATTACTTAAGTATTCACCACCACGGTCCGACCGTAATGTCTTAATACTTTTGCCGGTCTGTTTTTCTACTTCGTGTCGAAACTCTTTGAATTTCTCAAAGGTTTCCGACTTGTGTCTCATAAGATACACATAACCATAACGCGATGCATCATCCGTAAAGGTTACGAAGTATTCATATCCACCTCTAGCCCGGCTAGACATGGGCCCACATACGTCACTATGAACGAGGGCTAACAGTTCGGTAGCACGTACACCTTTACCGCTAAAAGGTGTTTTAGGCATTTTGCATAATAAACAAGATTCACAGACGTCATATGAATTTGGATCAAATCCATCCAAGTACCCTCTCTTCGAAAGTGTGGATATGCGAGTCATGTTAATGTGTCCCAAACGACAATGCCACATATAATTTTCATCTTTGTTACTTAATTTAAGTCTTTTGTTTGTTATATTATATGTTTGAGATTGATTTATATTCAAAATATAAAGACCATTATTCACATCAGCACTGCATATCTCCATATCATTTTTGTATATAAAACACCCATTGTTTCTAAAAACAAAAGTATAGCCATATTGGGCCAATAAAGATACATATATAATATTCATAGTCAAACTAGATACATAATAACAGTCTGAAAGATTAAGTACATGGCCCGAGGGCAGTTCCAAAATATAAGTCCCAACGACCAAAACGGCGACTCGAGTCCTATTTCCAACGCGGAGGTCAATCTCTCCTGAGGCCAGTCTCCTGCTAATCCGCAGATCCTGCACATCAGTACATATATGAGTACCACAACCAGAATCAAAAATCCAATTTTTAAAACTAGAAGTAGACATGTTTATTTCTATAACAAACATACCTGAAGCCGGTGCCTTGCCCGCTTTGATTTCCTTCATGTGCGCCTTGTACTCACGGCAGTCACGCTTCCAGTGACCGCGTTTGCCACACTGCAGGCATACATCTTGGGATTTGTCCTTCGCCTTCCCATAAGACTTTGACGATTTGGCCTTGCCCTTCTTCTTCTTCTTCTTTACACCTCTAGTCGCCTTGGGCCAAGCCCTTGGAGACTGAGATGTTGAAGTGAAGTGCGCCTCGAGCATTTTGCCCTTCATCAGCTCTTTTTCTGCTTCACGCAGCATTGCCATCAGCTCTCCAACAGTATGGTCTTGGTTCATCATATTGTAGTTCATGATGAACCCGCTCCAGCTATCAGGAAGAGACTGCAAGATCAAATCTATAGAAGTCTCAGCCTCAAAGGTTATGCCTAGCTGACCTAGCTGTTCAATGTCAGTAATTATCTGTGACACATGGTGCTCAACAGACGTACCCTCTGACATTCGTGAGCGAAAGAGCTTCTTCTGCAATTCATACATTTGTGATCTAAGGTTAGATCGATGAAGGTCCTTCAATTTTTCCATCATTGTATAGGGATCCAATCTCTTATTTTGGTGACGAAATTGAGGGGTCATCGCAGCGAGCATGACAGACTGAGCAGTTGAGTTGTCATCGCTATAAGTCTTCCAAAGCTCAAGCTCATGCGGCTGCTCATTTCCGGGCTTAGGCCCGATGGGTCTCTCTATCGTATAGAGCATCCTCTCAGCCCCTAGGAAAATCCCGAGGTTCATATCCTAATGAGGAAATTTCGCGCCATTAAAGACATTTTCGCCCATGATAATGTCTCTAACTCCTATCTTTCCAGCCATCTTAATTGTAATAGTCAAACTATTCAATTAACGATATTTGGGTACAGTCCAACTGTTACAAGAAAAATAATAAAATATTAGTCCAACTAATAAATATATAATTGACGAAATAATTTGAAAGCGCGTAATGCCAAGTATTTGAATAAAATTACAAATTCAATATTGGCCTCCCACTATTTTTCGGTGAGCCTTTAACCCTCTGTTGAGTACTCGGGAAACCTAGTTTCCTAGTGGGCTAGGATCCCGTTAAATAACACACAACCTTGACTTTGGCCAACAAGCTGTATGATATTTAACTAGGTAGATCTCTAATATCAATTGGATCTCATCCAATTCCTAGATCCGGTAGGTGGACCTCCAAGTCCGTGTTGGACAATTATGACCCATAGCGTCACTATTTGTACAGATCATGGTGTTGTTGTACAAATTAACTATGTGACAAAGGAGATTGCACTCTTATCATTTGTGATTAGATCACCTAGATATATAAATGATAGGAGGTCCCTATGATTTGTTCCTGGATGGAGAATGATATGAGACAGTATCAGTCCACGAAGGATAAATCATTAAATATCCCTAGTCAGAGCAAAATTGGTTGGATCCAATTGGGCCCAAAACCGCATCCATAAAGCCCAAATGCGACTTAATGGACCTTTAAAGTTTAATTGGGCCTAATGGGCCAAAATTGATTTCTGGGCTTATGGGGTAACTCCCGGATTGGACTTTGGTTATTGGGTTCGACCCGAGTTGACCAAAAGTCCACGCCTTAAGAAATTAATTAAAAGCCTATTGAACTTTAATTAAATTGACGTTGGACGTTAATCGGGCTTTGAGACCCGTTGCGATTAAATTTGGAATTTAAGTCGTAAAGGTTTATTATTAAAGTGTAATATTTAATTTGGAATTAAATAGCGAATTAGAATTGAATGCATATTAAATTTGATTTAATGATATAGTTTAATTTAATTCGAGAATTTGTACTTTGAGTACTTATTCGCAAAAACGAGTTTGACTCGAACAAAATCAAATCGTTGTTTGAACATTGGATGATCACTAATTATCAGATTAATTAATTTGATTAGATTGATTGATAACATGCTTGTGTGAATACATGGTTGCGATGCATGAATAATGTATATCGGATGGATATTAGATGGGTGGGGCAATTTTAGAAATTGTTGTAATAAATTTGATTTATTAATTGGACTTGGGAGTCCAGCCTTATACCTCCATATTCTTTGTATTCTCTTCTCACCTATTCCCCTAAATGTAAATGAGGTTTCTTTAGAAGTGTAGTGTAACAGATAGAAGAAATATTTGTGCTAGCGGGAGAGAGAAAGTGAGAGATTTGATCTAGGATCAATGTGTAAAGTATCCATCCGCATATCATTATTATTTTATCATATGCGCTTTATTATGTGTTTAGAATGCATGTTTAAGGGTGTATGATGATGAGACCTTAACAAAGATAATAAATTGGTTGCCAATTTGCACTCGAAAAACCCTCGCAAAATATTAAGCGTCTTTCCTTCCATTGAGTGATTCTCACTCAAGATCCGAGACTGGCATTGGCTTGTTGGCCAAAGTCAAGGCCTTTATCCGTCGAGGATGTGTTTGAATCACGAGAGCTTTGTTCCATATTGGTGTCTTGTCCAAGTTGTGGTTTGTTGGCCGAAGTCAAGACCACTTCTTGTCCATCGACATTGATTACGAAGCTTTCCATGGTCAATGGGTCGCACTTAACTGGGATCACTAAGTTTTTTGTGCCAAAGCCAAGGCTTAGTTGATTCAGAAGAAAAAGGTTAGGTAATACATTGGATGTATTGGCATATATAAGATATATGTTTCGGACTTGGATGTCCCCCTACCGGATCTAGGAATTGGATTGGATCCAATCGATCTTAGAGATCTACCTAGTTAATTATCATACAATTTGTTGGCCAAAGTCAAGATTGTGTGATATTTAACGGGATCCTAGCCCACTAGGAAACATGGTTTCCCGAGTACTCGACAGAGGGTTAGAGGCTCGCCGAAAAATAGTGGGAGGTAAGAATTAGATTTGCAATATTCGTTTAATTACTTACCATACGCGCTCAAACAAATATCATTCGTCGTTATAGATTAAATGTTAGTTGGACTAATATTTAATCGTTGTTTTAATAAATAGTTTGACTATATTCAAACAATTCATTTATAGTTGATTTTATAATTGGATTATAGTAATCAATATAATTGATTTTAATATATTAAATTATAGTTGATTAAATAGTTGGACTATTGTAATCATTATAATAAATAGTACCTAAATCGTTGATTAAATACTTGGTCTATTAGAATCAAGATGTAATAGAAAGATTAACATTTAAAACATAATCCTAGGGAAAATGTATTTAAATGGTTTAATTTTCAAATTGGGAAAATAATTTCAGGATGGTCCTGGAAAATAATAAGTTACTTTATTTGATAAAATAACATATTAAGCCTAAAGCCCGGAGTTAAGCAAATAGTAGAGCATAATCTTTGGAAGATTTATGTGATGATAACTTTAGTGCTTAATCCATTATACTTATCGCAGTAGACTCCTTAATTTCTGAATCAGAACTAAGGATTAGATCCTTAAAGTATGATACTGAAATTGAAGGATCTTCATAAATCTATACTTAGATTTTAGAAGTACTAAAATTGCAATAATAACTCTTGGAGAGTTAATGACTATTCTCAAGGAGACAAAGTCAAAGTTTGCAGTTAGGCAAGTAGCGCAAGGCACACCTTACTTCGATATTCTAGAAACCCGAGGCTTGGCCAAAGGCTACTGGAATGTGAAAAAGGGCAAAGGCAAAATCATTATAATCTTTTAGAAAGATAAAGGACATATCCCAAAATGTCTGCTTAAATGTGGCAAACGGGATCGCGGAAGCGTGACTGCCGTTTGGACAAAGCAGACATAAAGGAATTGAAGAATGAGCAAGGTTCTGACTTCAAATATGTTTGTCATAAATATATTCACTACTAGTATTAAAATTGGATTTTAAATACTTAGTGTGGCACATAAATATAACTGATGTTCAGAATCTGCTATGAGCAGGATACTGACCTCAATTGAGATTTAATCTGTGAAATGGAAACAGGACGAAAGTCGCTGTTTCAACCGTAGATACCCAAATTTAGGAACTACCTTCGGGTGTGTATCTAAATTTGGAAACTGTTATAATGTAACTAGTTTGACTAGATACATTATCTCTATATCAGTGTTTAACCCGCTGCGGGTGAACCTTTATATTCTAGAACACTAAAGTGTTTTATTATATAAAGATGATATTGAGATAAACACATTAGATGTGAATAACAACATTTATATTTTGAATATAAA
This sequence comes from Zanthoxylum bungeanum, assembly GCA_019454045.1. NCBI lineage: Eukaryota > Viridiplantae > Streptophyta > Magnoliopsida > Sapindales > Rutaceae > Zanthoxylum > Zanthoxylum bungeanum. The sequence goes on along the minus strand of SKCR01029354.1, from coordinate 154,354 downwards.
TAAAATCTCAAACATGACAAACAATTAGCTCAAACTGATTTGATCAGATGAAACTTAATTGTGGCATTGTTGTCTGGGACACAATAAAACAAGAATCGTATATCCGCACTTTTGAAGAGTGGGTACTAGGACTGATTTGATTCCAATCAAATAAAGTCTACAAATCTAGTTTATTGGGCAAAGTGCCTAAAACACCTTTACTTGGTAAAAGTGGAAATGCCATAGATCTGTTAGCCCTAGTTCATAGTGAAGCAAGTGGGCCCATGTCTAGCTAGGCTAGAGGTGGATATGAATATTTCGTGACCTTACGGATGTGGCATCGCGTTATGGTTATGTGTTTCTTTGAAACACAAATCGGAAACTTTTACAGTTTCGACACGAAATAGACAAACAGATCGGCTAAAGTATTAAACTGTCACGGTTAAACCGTAATGGAAAATACTTAAGCAATAAGTTTCTAATATACTTGAAAGATTATAGTATTCTTTCAATGAGGACTCCTCCTGGAACACGTCATTTTGATGGTGTGTCCGAACAGAGTAACCGAATTTTGTTGGACATGATAAAGTTAATCATGAGTCGCTCTGAGCTACCATTTCCTTCAACGGATAAGCATAAACAGTGCAGAACTTATTTTGAATAAGGTTCCATAAAATCTGTTTGACATATTTCATATTAGATATGAACGTGAAAGAAACCGGGTTTCTCATTCCTGAATATTTGGGTATGCTAGGAATATGTTTGGATGATACCAAACTAAAACCCAAATTGGATAAGTGCCAATTTTAGGTTATCCTAGGGATACCATAAGTATAGTACTTATACATCTCACCAGAGAATAATTAGATTGTTGCTCACCATGCGGTTTTCCTAAGAGGAATACCGATATGCAGTGGTAAGTGGGAGGATAGTAAAACTCGATGAAAATCGGAGTAATACTATTCAAGGCACCGAATCTTAAATGGAACACAAATAGTTCATCAATGATGAAACTATTACCATTAATCTTCGAATACACAAGAACTACGTAAGTTGGAGAGAGTCAGAAAACAACCTGGGGTATGGGTGTCTAATCTCACCTTATTAAGATGTCAGTCTTATTGAGGAATACCAACTGACTACGTATGAGGAAGTGATACAAGGTATCGAATCCCTATTATGACAAAGTGTCATGTATCCGAAATGGATTCCATGTAAATCAACCAAGTTTGGATACTAGTTGATGTACCACAAGGTATTGTGCCTATTGGCACTATATAAGTCTTCAAGGAAGACATAAATGGATGGTAACATACCAACGTATAAAGCTAGGCTTTTAGCGGAAAAGGTATCGTTATCAACATTTTGTTGATTATGATTCAACCTTTTAACTATTGCCACGGTAAATCCATTTGGATAAATGCTTGCTAACGCTGCATGTTTCATTTATGAAATATGTCAGCTTAACGGGAAAATCGCTTTCCTGAAAAGGAAACCTTTTGGAGGATGTTTACAACATCCTGACAGGTTTTCTCGCACCAAAACTGGCAAACAAGGTTTTCAGGTTATTCGATCCATGTTTGGATTGTAGCAAGCATAGGTTCTTGGAATTATCGTTTTGAGGTAATCATAATAGTTTATGATTTAATTCAAAAACGAAAATGATTCTTGTGTATATAAGGAGGTTAATGGGAGGGCACTAGCAATAAATGTCCTATAAAATAATGATAATATGTCATTTCTTGGAAATGATATTCCCATAAAATAAACGGTTAAAGCTTGGCTTTCGATAAAACTCTCCGAGAAACCGTACATTGAAAAATGTACGCGACCTGGTGTCTCATACGCTTTGAGCATATGGATTCACAAACAGGCCAATCCGAGTGATAGTCACTGGATTGAAGTTAAGAACATACTTAGTATCTTAGAGATCTAAGGATGCTGTCTTCATCTGTGGAGAAGGAGAACTTGAAGTGACTGGGATCACTACTACAAGTTTCCTAAACCGATAAAACGACTATAAGTCGCAAATGGTACTACAAAGTTTGAATAACGGAACAGTAAGCTGGAAATCTTCCAAGCAAGATACTGTTACCGTATAAACAACAAATGCGGGTTATTGCTGCAGCTGAGGCAGCAATAGAAGCCTTTTGGGTCGATAATAATCTAATTAGATTAGATATAGTTCTGTTAGCAGCTGAGCTAGGCGTCAGCACAGGCTAAAGAATTAATGGTCTCATCAACGATCCAGATACATACTTCGATATTCATCTGATTTGTTCGGATCATACATCGTGGCGATGTGATGATCAAATAAATCGCATCAGATGATAGTCATGCAAATTCGCTGACGAAAGTCATTTCTCAGCAGTTTGAGCCAACCGTACATAGTTCGGGTGTAAGACACTCGAGTGACTGGCTATAGGCCAAGTGGGAGATTGTTGGACAATTATGACCCATAACTAGAGATGGCAAAAATACCCGGACCCGGCCCGGGTCCGCATGGACCCGGACGACCCGAGTCCGGGTAGACCCGGGTCCGGAATCAAAAAATCCGGACCCGGGTCTTTAATATTAAGACCCGGGTGATCCCGGGTCCGGACCCGGGATCGCCGGTCCGGACCCGGGTAGACCCGGGTCCGGAAAAATTAAAAAAAAAATAAATTAAAAATTTAAAAATAAATTAGATTTTAATAAAAAATATAAATATATATGGGCATATATATATAAAAATAATAGAATTTAATAAAAAATTAAAATAATTGAAATAAAACTAATAAAATACAAATATGAATATAAAATAATACAATAAAAATTTTAAAAAAATTAAAAAAAATTAAAAAAAAAAAAGAATACGGGTTAACGGGTCCGGACCGGGTCTACCCGGATCCGGACCGGGTAGACCCGGGTCCGGACCCGGGAATATTTACCCGGGTCCGGAACCGGACCCGGGGAAGTGAATTCTCTTCCGGATCCGACCCGGGTCCGGCCGGACCCGGGTCCGGATCCGGAAATTGCCATCCCTACCCATAACGTCACTATTTGTACAGATCATGGTGTTGTTGTACAAATTAACTATGTGACAAAGGAGATTGCACTCTTATCATTTGTGATTAGATCACCTAGATATATAAATGATAGGAGGTCCCTATACGGGAAACAGCTTCGCTCTGGATAGACCCCCTCAGAATTCCATTGGTAGTATGACTATGTATCTATGTAAGTCCGAAATCAGGGTAGGTGTATTTGGTCTTAACCTAAGACTTGCACCGCTAATACTTGCGACAATCAATATACTTTGGTTACGGTTGTCCAGGGCTTTAACAGGTTCTGTGTACGCCTATGCTGGGTATATTGAGAATCGTAGTGTGTTGGGTGTGATGTCAAGACGGAAGTGTCACTCCAGTCATATGGAGATGATGGTCACGTAGGATACGGTACTAGTACTCTTAAGTACTGCAGTCATCGGGATAAATGACAAGGTCATGTTTATCCGATATAGAGACTAGTTACCAGACATCCGACATATACTTCGTACGGGGCAGACACAATTTCAGCCCCAGGCCTAGCACGTGATCATCCGATACTGGACAGAAATACGCAATACTATGTATACTACGCCTGATAAAGATCCTTTATTCCTGTAAGGATTTTTCTGGAGAATTGGGTAGGCATGGTGATTTGCTAGAAGCCAACCTTGTCTTGTAAATCGGTAAAACGTAGTACTTGGTACTTACGTGTTCGGATAGTCCGACGACCGAATTTACTGCCAACATATCCGGGGATCTAATGGGTCGCTTCCCAAAGATTCACCGATGACGTATGACTCGCACTCTAAATTAATCTGGGATTAATTAGAAGAGAGAGAAAATTAATCTGGGATAAAATATCAATTAAAGAGAGATAACGATTAATTTGGAATTAATCGATTAAATTAATATATTCGATATATTAAACGAAATAAGATTTCGACGCGGAATTAAAATTAGATTTTAATTCGGGCGAATGAATTAATTTAGAATTAATTCGTTAGCGACGTGAATAGTAATTATGCTTGGCATGATTATTTAATTAAATTAGATTTAATTACGTCGCAACGGAAAATTCGTTAATTTGGAATTAGCGAACCCGAGCCCGGGATTATTTGCGAGCGCATTCACATTTCGAATTCGAGTGCAGCATGCAAGTCAAATCAAGCGTCAAATCGTTAGTCGCAACTAGCGTCACATCATTCGTCAATCAAATGATGGATGTCTTTCACTTTGAGTGATTGACGCAAGTCACTATTCACTGATTGATGGATTGATGGAGTGATGTGTGTGGTTGGAGCCTTTAATTGTTTGACTTTTGAAAAGCCAAATTCATGCCAAATGAATTTGAAATTCACATTTGTGTATAAGATACACAAATTTGGAACAAACACTACATCTCTCTCTCACTCACGCCCATGGTGGGCAAAAATCTCTTCACTGGTTTGGTTACTGCCGAGAGATAAAGGGAAGCCTAGAGTCGCGATTTTGTGGCAAAATCAGGAGTGCTAGCACACTACGAAGTCATGCGAATGTGATAGGGAAGTCCACCCATGAGCCGGGAATCGTTTGACGAAGCTTGGAGCTTGGAAGATGATCCAAAAATCGAAAATGGTGGAGCTAAAAAACCTCACTGCCGTGAGCAGTCCAGTGAGAAAAACAGAATTTTTTGTTCGTCGTAGCGTCGCTCAACCGATCGATGTGAGTATTCCGCAACTTTGTTGATTTGTATTCGCACATATTTCATGCTTGTTTATGATCTTGGGACCTTAGATAACACCAACAATCCGAAACATATATACAATATATATGCCAATTTATCCAATATATTTTCCTAACCTTTTTTCCTCTAAATCAACTAAGCCTTGGCTTTGGCTCAACAAGCTTAATGATTCCAGTTAAGCGGGACCCATTGACCTTGGAAAGCTTCGTAATCGATGTCGATGAACAAGAAGTGATCTTGACTTTGGCCAACAAATCATAACTTGGGCAAGACATACGATATGGAACAAAGCCTTCATGATTCAAACACATCCGCGATGGACAAAGGTCTTGACTTTGGCCAACAAACCAGTGCCAATCTTGGATCTTGAGAATGAATCACTCAATGGAAGGAAAATGCTTAATATTTATTGAGGGTTTTTCACGTAATTGGCAACCAATTAATTATCTTTGATTAGGTCTCATCATACACCCTTAAGCATGCATTCTAAAAGCATAATAAGGCGTGGTAAATAAATTAATAATGATATGCGGATGGATATCTCACAAATTATTCCTAGAACAAATCACTCAATTTCCTCTCCCCGGCTATCACTATTCTAACTTCTACCCAATTACATAATACATTAAAGAAACCTAATTAGGGGAATTGGTGAGAAGAGAATTACAAAGAATCGAGAGATAAAGGCTGGACACGCAGGTCCAATTTCATAAATTCTAAATTTATTACAACAATTTCCAATTAATTAATCTTTGAATTAAGTGATCATCCAATGTTCAAACAACGATTTGATTTGCGCGAGTCCAACTCGTTTAAGAATAAGTACTCAAAGTACGAATTCTTGAATTATATCGAACTACAAATTTAAATCCGATTCAATTTGTATTCAATATTAATTCTATATTTAATTCCAAATTAAATAATTACACTTTTAATGTGCCTTTACGACTTAGATTCTAAATCTAATCTTAATGGGTCTCAAAGCCCAATTAACATCCAATGTCAATTTAATTAAAGTCCAATGGGCTTTCAATTAATTTATCAAGGCATGGACTTTGGCAACCAAAGCCCAATAAGGAATCGCCCTTTGCCACAAAATTAATTTTGGCCCATTAGGCCCAATTAAATATTTAAAGGCCCATTTATTATATTTGGACTTAATGGAATGGTTTTAGGCCCAATTTGGATCCAATCCAATTGTCCTAAACCAACTTGGCCCAACCAAGCCCATTAGGCCCAAATACAACAACTTTAGCCCAATTCCAAATTAAGCCCAATTAATTAAATTCTAATATTCCAAATTCACAATTTAATTAATTAAAGTGTATTGGACTAATTAATTATTTAAATTAACATTTCCAAAATATTAATTTAATCAATTAATCATGCTTTATTATATTCAACACATGTCCAACATTATTGAAACAAAATCAATTCATTAACATGCTCCTTTGGTCATGGCAATGGAGGGATTTTTATATCCGATTTTGATTTCAATCCAATTTAAATCACAAATCAATATATCCATCATTTTAAACACATCCAATGGTCCAAAAATCAAAATCACTTTGACTTTAGGGTTCATCACCATTCGGCCAAGCCTAAGAATTTTGGGAAAATTAATCCAATTAATTTTTTATCAAATTAATCATGCATAACACTTAGTTATCATTATATAAGCATACTCAAACAAAAAATTTGATCAAAACATGCTTAAATCAAAAATACCCAAATTCAAGTATATAAACCCTAAGTTCATTTCATGCTCAAAATTGGCTCTGATATCATTGTTGGTCTCTAAGATCATCCCAAGAACATTTCAAGCATGATAAAAGTGTGAATACTAAAAGAAAGTATAGCAGAATTATACTTACAAAGATCGGTTGTAGGATGTGTTGATAACAAAAACTTTGCTCCTTTTTGAAATTGTTCCAAGCTTTTCTTTGAATGATGAATCAAGCTCCAAGCTTTGATCTTTGATTCCAAGCTCAATGGGAAAGTTTCCCTAACACATTTGTATGAATCTTTGATGTGTGCTAGCACTTGAAAAATTTACAACAAATCTTCCAATTGGTTCTTGAAGTTCTCGGGCAAGCCAAGAAAATTTGGGAGAAGAAAATTCTGCACTTTGGGCGTGAATGAGAAGAAGAAAGAGAGTGATATGTGTTGACTTTTTTTTTTTTGATTTCCAAAAACAAAAGAAGATATACCAATTCCAAAGTTGGTAATAAGTCCATCACTTTTAACAATTGTGTAAGTTACAAGTCACCAACACATCATTACTAACTCACCAAATTCCATCACCAAAAAGTGATGTGATATTTGATGTGGCATGTGGGCCCCACCTGATTCAAAATCCGAGTGGGCCCGCAAACACATTCCGGGCTCGGGTTTGTTAATTCCAAATTAACGAATTTTCCGTTGCGACGTAATTAAATCAAATTTAATTAAATAATTATGCCTAGCAAAATTACTATTAAAGTCGCTCGCGAATTAATTCCAAATTAATTCGTTCGCCCGAATTAAAATCTAATTTTAAATCCGTTATGAAATCCAATTTCATTTAATATAACGAATATATTATTTTAATCGATTAATTCCAAATTAATCATTCTCTCTCTTTTATAGAATTTTATCCAGATAAAATCTTGTCGTAATTAATCCCAGATTAATTTTCTCTCTCTTATAATTAATCCCAGATTAATTCTGTGCGAGTCATACGTCATCAGTGAATCTTCGGGAAGCGACCTATGAGATCCTTGGATATGTTGGCAGTAAATCCGGTCGTCGGACTATCCGAACACGTGCGTACCTAGTACCATGTTTTTACCGATTTACGAGACATGGTTGGCTTCTAGCAAAGCGTTGTGCCTACCCAATTCTCCAGAAATATTATTAAAGGAATATATAATCTATAACAGGCGTAGTATACGTAGTATTGCATATTGCGATCCAATATCTGATGTCACATCCAAGGCCTGGGGCTGGAATAGTGTCTGCCCCGTACGAAGCATATATCGTATCACAAACAACTAGTCTCTATAATCGGATAATCATGACCTTGTCATATTATCCCGATAGTTGCAACATAATAGAGAAACGGTTATATATCCCTGCGTGATCATCATCTCAATATGACTGAAGTGATACTTCCGTCTTGACATCACACCCAATACACTACGATTCTCAATAAACCCAGAAGAGGCGTACACAGAACCTGTTAAAGTCTCGGACGCCCAAAACCAAAGTGTATTGATTGTCGCAAGTACTAGCGATGCAAGTCTCAGGTTAAAACCAAATACACCTACCCTGAAGAGGATTCCCATAGACACATAGTCATACTACCAATGTGATTCCGATGGGTCTATCCAGAGCGAAGCTGTTTCCGTACTATCGGTAAACACAACCTCCTATCACACTTGCATAAGTATCAAATACTTAAATATATGAGAACTATGATGCTATGCTTCCATAACCCGCACAAGTGCAATACTAGTCTATTCTACATTATCAATGTCCAGTCTCAATAATACTACGACTAGGGATATTTAATGATTAAACCTTTATGGATTGATATTGTCTCATATCTTATATTCCGGAACTAATCATAAGGACTTTTATCATTTATATATACATGTAATCTAATTACAAATTGATAAATTTCAATTTCCATTGTCATATAGTTAATTTGTACAAAAACCACAATGTCTTTTACAAATAGTGATGCTATGGGTCATAATTATCCAAAAAATTATCCTCCGATCAGATGGTCGTTCGATTTCAATGACCAAGGTTGACATCTAGCAACATGCCAAGGCCTCCAAATGAGAAGGATAGATATATACCCATTATGTATGCAATTTACATATGATACGGTCTCTCGCCTCACTGTATCCCCACCGTTTGACCTAGGGTATGGAAAGTGTCTACCCATACAGTCAAAGATATGATGTTGATAGTGTCACGAATTGTGTTAACCCAAGAATCTCATATGATTCTTCCGCTGCGGCCACAGTCTCAAGCACTGATCACACATATCAACCCGCGATCTGGAATACTACTCTTATAAGAAAATATTATCCGAGAGAATGGCGATTCTCTGTTATATCTTTACAAACTTCATGTGTTTCAAAAAATGACCCAATCATACCCTTATGACCGGATATTTTGAACCGGGGAAGAAGAATGTCAAAGTCATTTGATCCACACATAAGATTGTAAGGACCTCAAGTCTAAGGACTAGTCATACAATCGATACATGAAAGTTCTCACAGACGCATGGGATAAACACTCCATGTGAAAACTTTCGGCGGTCAGTTCGATGGACACGAGCAATTCATGCATCCATATGATACACCAAGCGGATGGATCTCCGCTAGTAGCCTATGAGATCGGCTACCCCACTTAAGGGCTGATCATATCATCATGCTAGTCTCTCCGCTTTGTGAACGCCCAAATTATTCATAAAACTATGACTAGGAACGTTTGAGAGTAATGATTCTCATAAGGCGTGGAAGCCATCATCTTATTACTCAAAGGGCTTTATTACAGTGTTTGATGATTCATATAATTTATTTAAGACACGTATAATAAAGATTGACATTTTATTAATTAATAAAAATATTACAAATACATGTACATATAGCCCATCCATAAGTTGGGTATAGGGCATATCCCTAACAAGATGTACCCTCTGACATACGCGAGCGAAAGAGCTTCTTTTACAATTCGTACTTCTAAGATCTAAGGTTAGATCTATGAAGATCCTTTAATTTTAACATCATGGTATAAGGATCTAATCCTTAGTTCTGATGACAAAATTAAAGAGTCATTGCAGCAAGCATAACAGATTGAGCACTAAAGTTATCATCACGATGAGTCTTCCAAAGCTCATGCTCGACTATTTGCTCAACTCCGAGCTCAGGCCCTAGATGTTTCTCTATCAAATAGAGTAACTTCTCAGCTCCCAGGATTATCCTGAGATTCATTTCCCAATCTAGAAAATTAAAGTCGTTAAAGACATTTCACCCAGGATTATGTCATTTGACGCTTAATCTTTCAAGTTATCTTGATTGCTATAGTCTAACTATCCAATCAACGATTTCAGGTACTATCAAATATAATGATTACTATAGTCCAACTATAAATGATCAGTTACACTCAAATGTAATTATTACTGTAGTCCAACTATATAACCAACTACAAATGAAGTAGTTTGAATACAGTCCAATTGTTAAATTAAAAACAGCAATTGAATATTAGTCCAACTAATATATTTATATTTTTAATGACGAAAAATAAAATGAGCTCGTATTGGCAAGTATTTAAACGAAATTGTAAATTTAATACTTGTCTCCCACTATTTTTCGGTGAGCCTCTAACCCTCTGTGGAGTACTCGGGAAACCTAGTTTCCTAGTGGGCTAGGATCCCGTTAAATAACACACAACCTTGACTTTGGCCAACAAGCTGTATGAAACTTAACTAGGTAGATCTCTAAGATCAATTGGATCTCATCCAATTCCTAGATCCAGTAGGTGGACCTCCAAGTCATAAACATATATCCAATATATGTAAATATATCCAATATATTTCCTAACCTTTTTCATCTAAATCAACTAAGCCTTGGCTTTGGCTCAACAAGCTTAATGATTCTAGTTAAGCGCGACCCATTGACAGTGGGAAAGCTTCGTAATCGAGGTCGATGAACAAGAAGTGACCTTGACTTTGGCCAACAAGTCACAACTGCCCAAGACACGTGATATGTAACAAAGATTACGTGGTTCAAACACATCCGTGATGGATAAAGGTCTTGACTTTGGCCAACAAACCAATGCCAATCTTGGATCTTGAGAGAAAACCATTCAATGGAAGGAAAAAAAATTCTTAATATTGAATGGGGGTTTTCGCGTAAATTGGCAACCAATTTATTATCTTTGATTAGGTCTCATCATACACTCTTAAGCATGCATTCTAAAAGCATAATAAGGCACGAAATAAATAATAATGATATGCGGATGGATATATAAAACCTTGAACAAATCTCTCAATTTCCTCTCTCCGACTAGCAATATTCTTACTTCTACCCAATTACATAACACTAAAAGAAACCTCATTTACATTGAGGGGAATTGGTGAGAAGATAAATACAAAGAGAATAGAGATAATAGGCTGGACACGCGGGTCCAATTTAATAAATTCTAAATTTATTACAACAATTTCCAAAATTGCCCTCACCCTTCTAATATCCATCTGATATACATTATTCATACAATACATCCAAGTATTCACACATAGCATGTTATTCAATCAATCTAATTCAATTAATTAATCTTTGAATTAATGACCATCCAATGTTCAAATAACGATTTGATTTGCGCGAGTCCAACTCGTTTAAGAATAAATACTCAAAGTAAGTATTCTTGAATTATATCGAACTACAATTTTAAATCCAATTTAAATTGTATCCAATACTAATTCATGTTTAATTCCAAATTAAATAATTACACTTTTAATAGTGCCTTTTAAGGACTTGGATTCCAAATCCAATCCTATTGGGTCTCAAAGGCCCAATTAGTATCCAATATTATTCAATTAAAGTCCAATGGGCTTTCAATTAATTCTTTAGGCATGGGCTTTGGCCATTATGAATCAAACCCAAGATGCCAAAGCCCAAGTTAGGAATCACCCTATGCCACAAAATCAATTTAGGCCCATTAGGCCCAATTAAATTATTAAAGGTCCAATGTTATACTTTGGACTTTATGGAAATGGTTTTAGGCCCAATTGGATCCAACCCAATTGTCCAAAACCAAACTCGGCCCAACCAAGCCCATTAAGCCCAAATATAATAAATTAAATTAATACATCATTCCAAATTACATATTAATTCAATTAAAGTGCAATTACCATAATCAATTAATTAACCTAATGTTTCCAAAACATCAATTTAATCCAATTAATCATGCCTAACATTTTAATTTATGCCCAACACAAATTAAAGCACAATCAATCCATTCCAACATGCTAGGCTCACGACATTGGCAAGGAATTTGTCATGCAATTTGATTTCAATCCAATTAAATCAACATTTATAATACATATCATGCCAACAACACATCCAATATGTCAAATTTCAAAAACAAATCACTATGAGCACATCTAGGGTTACATTCGGCCAAGGTATAGATTTTAGGGAAAATTAATTTAATCAATTTTACACAAATCTAATGATGCAAAAATCCAATTAACATCATATAAACTCAACCAAACAATCAATTTAGGCAAAATCAAGCTCCAAGCATAAAATCCCCTAATTAAAGTCTAAGAACCCTAGAATCAAATCATGCTTAGATCTCGCTCTGATACCATTGTTAGTATCCTAGACATGCCACGGGATCTCTAAGCGTGATTATTGTGTGAATTATCAAGAAGTTTGAGGAAAAACTTACATTGATCGGCTTTGAATTCAAAACTTTTCATGGATGTGTAGAAGCTACAAGCATTCTTTGTTGTTCCAAACTCAATGGTGAGTTTCCCTATCACCTACTTTTGACTCTCCATGTGCTAGCAAGTGGAAATTTTGCAACAAAATTCAAAGAAAATGAAGAGAGGAATTCGACCATTTGAGAGAAAATGGGAGAGAGAGTGAATAGTTAAGGTTTCCAAAACAAGTGTGTGTTATATATGGTTTCAAAAACCATGTTGGATAAAGGCAAGTGGTTTTATAAAAAAAAACAAAAAAGAAACTATTTACTTTTTGCCAACTACCATCATCACCTTTGACAAGTGAAGTGAGTGGTGGGTCCCACCTAATTAAATTCAAAATTCAAGTGGGATTAGAAAACACACTTCGGGCTCGGTTGCGTTTAATCCGATTAAACGAACTTTCCATCGCGACGTAATTAAATCCAATTCAATTAAATAATAATGCCTAGCAAAATTATTATGGAAGTCGCTTACGAATTAATTCCAAATTAATTTGTTCGCTTGAATTAAAATCCAATTTTAATTCCGTGTTGAAATCCAATTTCAATTAATATATTTGATATATTATTTTAGCCCAATTAAATAAATTAAATAGAAAAATCCAATTTAACTATTAAATTTATTTTACCAATTAATTCTAAATTAATCGCGTTCTCTCTTCTTCACGAATTAATCACGGATTAATTCATGACGTAATTAATCCCAGATTAATTCATGACGTAATTAATCCCAGATTAATTCTCTATCTGTTAATTAATCCCTGATTAATTATTGCTGTAATTAATCCCAGATTAATTTTCTCTCTCATAATTAATCATAGATTAATTTTCTGTTTGAGTCAAATCTCATCAGTGAATCTTTGGGAAGCGACCCAAGAGATCCCTGGATATGTTGGCAGTAAATCCGGTTGTCGGACTATCCGAACACGTGTGTACCCCGAACCACGTTCTTACCGATTTACAAGACATTGTTGGCTTCTAGCAAAACACCGTGCCTACCCAATTCTCCAGAAATATTCTTCTATGGAATATATAATCTATATCAGGTGTAGTATATATAGTATTGCGTATTACTATCCAGTATCGAATGTCACATGCTAGGCCTAAGGTTGGAGTTGTGTCTGCCCCGTGCGAAGCATTTATCGGATAACAAACAACTAGTCTCTTTAATCGGAAAGTCATGACCTAGTCATACTTCCCCGATGGTTGCAACACTTTAGAGTACCAATTCTGTATCTCTACGTGATCATCATCTCCATATGAATGAAGTGATACTTCCATCTTGACATCACACCCAATACACTATGATTCTCAGTATACCCAGAAGAGGCGTACATAGAACCTCTTAAAGCCACAGACGACCAAAACCAAAGTATACTGATTGTCGCATGTATTAGCGATGCAAGTCTCAGGTTAAGACCAAATACACCTACCCTGATTCGGACTCCCATAGACACATAGTCATACTACCAATGAGATTCTGAGGGGGTCTATCCAGAGTGAAGCTGTTTCCGTACCATCGGTAAACAGAACCTCCTATTACACTTGCATGAGTATCCAATACCCAAATATATGAGAACTATGATGTTAAGCTTCCATAACGCGCACAAGTGTAATACTAGCCTATTCCGCATTATCGATGTCCAGTCTCGATAATACTACGACTAGGGATATTTAATGATTAAACCTTCGTGGATTAATACTGTCTCATATCTTATTAATCTGGTACTAATCATATGGACTTTTATCATTTATATATCCAGGTAATCCAATTACAAATGATAAAAGAGAAATTTCCTTTGTCACATAATTAACTTTGTACAAGAACACCATGTTCCTTACAAAATAGTGACGATATGGGTCATAATTGTCTAATAGTTTTTCTCTGACATCCACTGATAGTTGTTGGCTGGACAATAGGCCTCAGAAAATCGAACTATTGTTCTTTGATATGAGGTTTATCTCAAATCTTAAAACTCGTAATGCTTCCATCTCCCAATATGGATCCATTTTCAACCACCTGAGAATAAAAGAAACAAATAAAAATGAAATGATAAAAATAAAGAAAATTAAATACAAGTAAATTAGATAGCTTCAAAATTAATAACGCAAGAAAAATAAGTCCCCAGCAACAGTGCCAAAAAATTGATCGATGAAATCAAACACGTTACGCAAGCGCACGTATCGCTCAAGTAGTATAAAAATATTGATCCCACGAGAACTTATTTTCTACAATTATTAATTATTGATGCCAAATGTTTATTAGTATCTAATTGAGGTTGGAAATGATTGTTCGCTCGTTGAAGTTAGATTTGATTAAAATAAATAAATAAAAATACAAAATAAAATAAAGGAAATTAATAATAAAGAAAACATCTACGGCTGTTATTCCACCTAATATTACTCTAATGATGAATTGATTCCCCTATATATGTGTAATAAATCAGATGTTAACCTGGAACACGAAGATATGCAAAAGCCTCTATCGATGGTCAGATGCAAACACCCAAAGTAACCCAACTAACTATATGTTTATGTTAACTAAGAAACTCTGAATTCATTAAGTTCAAGTTCCAATTGTGGCTACCCACGCCCGACAGGTATATGTCTATCCTAGAATGAAATCTCTAAGGTGAGATCGTGAGTTATTGAATCTAAGACTGAAACCTAAAATCCCTTTGTCAAGTTCATTTTAAGTTTACCACATCAATCTTATTGGTGATCAGACAACAACAAGCATTAAGATTAAGATTCAATAAACAAGTCAAAGTATCACACATATATAAAGAAAATCAATTATTAAACTCGTGAATATTGTGCTTCATCACTTCCTTAGATTAAAATAAAATGTCGGGGGTTAGAGGATCCACCTTTAATATTTCAAATCTAGAAATCTATCGTATTATAATATATAAATTGCATGAATTACCATCTGACCATATAGGTGGTATTCAATTAAGTCAGGTCTTAAGATAATTTATATATTATAATATAAGGAAGATTAATCTAAATTATCATATTAAAAGTTTCACTCTTCCCCCAACGAAAATTAATTAAAAAACATAAAAGAAAGATAAAACAAACAAACTATTATTACTACTAAAAATAAAAAATACATTACTATAAATATATACAAACAAGATACAATCCTAAGTTCTTTATTAAGAAAGCTAAGAAAAGTATGAAAATTCTAAATGAAATCAGCCGCTATTTATAGGCTCCAAAAACGGTGCGCGTCGCGACGCGCGCTATAATACTGTCGGCATTGAATTATTATGTCGGTGTCACGACGCGCATAGTCTTCTGTGTTGCGACACAGGCTAACTGTCGGCATGTTGCATTATTGAGTCCGTGTCGCGACGCAGAGTATGTTGCGTGTCGCGACGCGTGAATAGTAAATTTCCCATTTTTCCCATTTTGTCCGTTTTTCCATCGTTTTAGCCCGAGATGATTCCATTGAGTCCCAAAATTTTATTTATCTCCAAAATACATAAAAACACATCAAAACGTTCAACAAACTCGAGAAACTAAACAAAAAATTAAGTCAAATGGGCAGTAAATATTGATATATTTTTCGCTCATCAAATACAAATGGATGTTTTGGGGCTGATTTGGAGTGATTTTATCATCCAAAACAGCAGTATAAAAATAGCAAACAACCAGCACGAAAACAGTGAGCTTTACGCGTGAAAGAGAGTGTTTTTAGTGTGCAAAATAGTCCATATTTTGGGCTGCTATTCCGGGGATGAAAAATAGTCAAAAACAGAAGCAAAACAAGTCTCCAAGGGCTGGTCAGTTTTAGTTTTCATAAGGGAGAGGGGAGAAAATTTTTCAAGGTATATCCTGGTGCCTCAGCCGCTTCCGCTGCATAAAGGAAATCGATTCCTACACTTGTAATTCATGAACTTGATCCAATATAGATTTTGTGTCAACCATTATGTATTTAAAGTAACAAAAAATAAGAAACTTATCTATACCTTATTTCTCTGTGTTGTATTTTGTCTCAAGAGTGCTCCAAATTTCTTTTGGCGAAGACATAGAAGTAAATAGATCATAGAGACGGTCTGACAACAGTTGAGAATATGTCATTTATAAAGCACTTCATCCACTTGCCTATTTAGTCTTACTGTTATAATTTCAGTGGAATCATCAGGTTTTGATGTTGACAGATCTGATAAACTCGAATCCAATATGTATGTAATCTTTAATATTGTAAGAATAAACATCATCTTGTCCTTCCAACGAGTGAAGTTGGTGCCATCAAACCGATCCAAATGCACAACTTCATGATTCATCATCTTCACTGTAGAATTCAAATTAGACTCCATGGAAATATTGCTCTAAATTGTTGGGGAACTTGCAGTGAAGAATCTAGTTTTTGAGGCCTGTAAGACACTTTCTTAGAGCAATATTTGCCCCTACTATGTGTTGTAATGGTTGCAGGACAAATACATTATATGATACAATAAAATTTCGAGATACAACACAACACTTGTTGGTTCTCTACTTGAGAACTCTTTATGTGAAAAAATATTATGTTTAATCAATCAATTTCGTGCTCTATTTATAGGCAACTAAGATTTGCCTAAAAAAGGCATACTTTTTAATCATGTTTTTTCGAACCAGCGTCCCATTGTCGCGCCAATGACAAGATATTATCACGACAATATACATAGGCTTCATATTGTCGCGATAATGACACTCATTGTGCGACAATGTAAGTCCGAGAGCCCTTTTTGTATCAATGTCTCATTGTCGCGCCAATGAGTAACCATTATTGCGACACTATGAGTTAGAATGCAACTTTATGTCTCTGCCTATTATTGTCGTGACAATGTAAGGCAACATGTATTTTTTATTCCAGAACACACGAAATCAGTTATTTCGATTAACTTTACCTTTGAATTTGTTTTTGTTTCGTGGTTGTTGCTCCCGAGCCTCCCACAGGGAGCGTTACCCCCATGACCCACTGCGACCTTTTCCGGAAGGTCGATTCCTAATGAGTCAGCGTAGGGTAATAACCGAACCAATATATCATATCATATAATATTTTACATTGATAGATTAATCATTTCTTGTTAAATCTATACACATATCTATATATATTCAAATTCAACCAACTTGTGGTGATAGTGGTGGAAATGTGGCAGTAGAAGTGGTAAGGGCTTGTCGTGGTGGTGGTGATGTTGGTGAGATTCGTTGGGTTGTTGGGGCTGGATTTATGGTCAAATGTATTGCGATTTTCAGCACCCAAAATTATTTTCAGTGATATTCATATGTTATGCAGTAATTGATTTTAAAATTAAACACGTAACTGTAACTCTAAATAAAAAAGAATAAAAACTCTATGAACAAGGATTTTGTTTTTATTAATTATAAGAATTCTAATTACTTAGGTTCAAATGTTTACAAGAATCAGGTATTTCAAATTGATTTGAGGATATATGTGAGGGTCACAAACTAAAATGAAGTGATGACTAGGGGTGGGCGCGGTTCGGTTTGGTTCGGTTTTTGCTAAACCAAACCAAACCATATTTTACGGTCTGATTTTTTTTACCTCTCAAACCAAACCATTAAATAACGGTTTGGTTCAGATTGAAAATTTTTTAAACCAATGTAGGCACTGCATTTTGCATATAAGTCCCGATGATGAGTCTCATATGAAGACACTACCTTTTTAAGTTGTGGAAGTCGCGGGAAACGAACGTCGGAAGGGAAAAGTCAGAAATCAGAACTTTGTTGGATTTTATTCGTTTGCTTAGCCTTGGGTTCGCTTTTTGGACCTCTGTTTAAAACACCTACTTCACGCCTAACTACACACTGCTTTCAGCAGCCCTCAATCTCACGCACAAAACCCCTCACAAACAGCCTTCAATTCACGCCCATACAACCCCTGAAAACAGCCCCTGACCTGTACCCCTGAAGTCATGCCTAAAGCCCCTGAAAGCTGCCTCTGACCTATACCCCTGAACCGCACCAAACTGCCTCTGACCTGTACCCCTGAACCACACCAAACACACTCTGACCTGTACCCCCGAACCGCACCGAAAATTGCCCATGAGACACACCCAAATGCCCCTGAAAACTGCCTCTGATACACGCCCAATGAGTCCATTCACCCCCATCACCTTCCAAATTAAACAAAAACACATATTAATCACATACCTAAATGAAACAAATCAAATCAAATCAAATATATCATCTTCCTAATCAAATCAAATCATATCTAATCACTTCCCTAATTAAAAGATTTTTCCCTATCACACACTAATTAAAAATATCTCCCATAATTACACAAATCCTTTCCCTTTTCACACAAGGTAAACCCCAACCCTTTGCCTATAAAAAGAAGCCTAAACCAACCATAGAACCCCTAGCTCATTCTCACGAAAACATAAAAGAAAATAACCTAGCAACTCACGCCCAAAGCAACAAGAAAAAAAGTAAATAATTCACTCTTCTCCTCCTCTCTACCACACCGAAACACTCTCCCAAAACAACAAAGGAACATCACCAAAACACCCCCCTAAACAGTAAGCATCATCACCGAAACATATCCCTGAAACAACCCTTCAAACGCATAATCACCCCCTGACCAGCCTGCCTTCAACGCATAATTACCCCCCTTGATCAGCCTGCCTGCAGCGCATAATCATACTCCCTGACCAACCTTAACTTCACGTCATCAGGCCCTCACAACTGACCCTGACCAGCCTCAACACAGCCCACAAACTACCCTCATCCACGCACACAATAAGCCCTCAACACAGGCCACGCACAAACAAACCAACTCAGCCCCCATTACCGCAAAAATCACCTAAAAATAGTCCATAATTACCGCGAAACAGTAACCAAAAAACACAACAAGAAAAAACTGAGAAAAGAAATAAAACAGCAGCCCGAGCAGCGAGGTAACGAAGAGAAACAACAAACTAGTGAACCGAAGGAGTTACGGAGCATCAACCCTTCCGACAACCGCATAGCGCACTTCCGAGAGACGACTTAAGAGGTTAGACCTGAGGGCACCATTTTTTATTTATTCTCCTTTGTTTTTTATTTTATTTTATTTATTTTCTAACTTTATTTCGCATGAGTATTGTTGGTTAATGTAGGCTATGGCTATTGGATGAATGGAATATGTGTCATCTCTTATGGTATATCGGATGGAAACCCAGACGTAAATTCCGTAGTTGAATCCGAATGGACGGTAGTGCGGTCTGTACTTGGGAAACAACTCCACGTACCACTTGAGCAAACTACACGTATTTCACTTTATTTTATCTTGTTCGTCTATTATTCGTATTTTTACATTCCGCCATTTACTTTCCGTACGTTATTTGTTTGTGTATTGATGATATAATGCGCATGGGCTAGCTAGGGTGGATTAAAGGTCCTATATTCGAGGGAAATGCCTAAAGGCTACCTTTACCATGATGTTTTGCCGCGTCGGATGAAGTATGTTTGATTGAATGTGAGATATTTTTAATCGGATATACGGAGTTCCACATTATTATCTCATTCATTTGTATGCATTGTAATATAATGCGCATGGGCTAAATAGGGTGGATTAAAGGTCCTCTATTCGATGGAAATGCCTGAAGGCTACCTTTACCACGATATTTTGCCGCGCCTTTTATTATGTCATTTACCATTTGCATATCATTGCTTTATTTACGCATGCATTGCATTCTAGTGTGCATGGGCTAACTAGGGTGGATTAAAGGTCCTCTATTCGAGGGAAATGCCTAAAGGCTACCTTTACCACGATGTTTTGCCGCACCGGACGAGGTACACTCGATTGAACATGAAATGTGTTCAATCGGGCATACAAGGTCCCGTATTATTTATTTGTTTATTCATGTATTGATAATTTAATGCGCACGGGCTAGCTAGGGTGGATTAAAGGTCATCTATTCGAGGAAATGCCTAAAGGATACCTTTACCACGATGTTTTACCGTACCGGACGAAGTGCACTCGATTGAATGTGAAATGTGTTCCATCGGGCACACGAGGTCCTACATTGTGTATTTGTTTATCCATGCATGTGTTTGTGTCATTTCAGATGCCATTTTGGCAATCTCGTTCGAACGCGTTTCCAAACGCTACATGAACGTATGCATTCTGCCTCATTCCGTTCGAACGCGTTTACGAACGCTACACGAACGTATGCATTCTGCCTCATTTCATTCGAACGTGTTTATTAACGCTACTCGAACGCACATCTATTTTGTTTTATCATGCATCAGGTCTTACCCCGTTCAAATGTGTTTCCGAACGTTATACGAACGTGAACCTTCTGTTTATCGTTCGAACACGTTTTCAAACGCTACACGAACGCACATACAATGCACATACTTCTTTTCGTCACATTTCATGCATGCTTGCTTATTTGATCATTTATTTTGCATCATATGATTTGTCACATCATTTCATTATTTACGCTTAGGAAATTATCATCCATTTATATTTCCGCATTTATTTATTCGATATGGTCATGAGATTGTGTGCTCGCTTTTATTATTAATGCATTTATAGTTGTTATTAGTTACATTATTGCACATTATTATTTAATACGTTCGTGAATTATGTATTTTTCCTTCATTTTTTTATTTACGATTATGGGTGTGCAAACTTGCATGTTGCTTAAATTATATGGTATGTGTTGCATGAGATTTGGTTGTACTATTGCATAAATCCTTTCATTACAAGTGGCATAAGTAAGGGACCATTCCGAACCCAACGGTTTAAAGTCTTCCCTTGCGAGGGGTGAGTGCGGCCTTAAATCATTTTCTCGGTTCACACCGGGTGGCGACTCCATTTTTAGTTCTCCGGTTTAGTCCTCTGCGGGCTACTCCGTACTCCCAATCAGGACGCGAGCCTGGAACAGCGTCACCAATTTCTTTTTCCTACAGTCTAGCGACTCCACTGGGGATAGAGAATCAGCCCCGAAATAATGTCTTGTAATGTTTGTGATTTGCGCTTTAGTTAACTGTGTCTATCGTGGGTTGAAGGGGTTTAATCAAAGGCATTATTAGAGCTAAGTAATGGTTTGGTGTCTTTCTTCATTCACTACCTCTCTATAAGGAAAATCTACAAAGACACCTAGATAATCATTACTCGAAGCTTACTGTGATGGACTAATTTGGAGGACTTGTTGTTTATTCATGTCACCAAGGCGATAAGAGCCTAAGAGGCTTGGGTATTTAAGAGAGTTCGCTCCACCCTCCCTCCGGGGAATCTTCAATAGGAAATCTATTTGACAGAAATCACGTATTATAACTTGTTGGCACATACCGTAATGTATAAAAAAGGTGCGCTCACTTGGTCGCTTGAACCCTTGAGTGGGGAGACCTAGTTGTGGGAAATCTTTCACCAAGGAGAGCCTTTGTCTACACTCCCGCAAACCCACACGTAGACCATAGTTGTATGACCAATAGAAACTATTTCCTTGTGCTTGTGTTTAGAGACCATCATCATTTGGATTCAGTTGGACTTCTTGTCAGAAATGCGAACTTGTTGGGCCATTTAAACTGGGATGAGTTCGTATCTTATGACAATCGGGCTAAAAGTTTCTAAAATGCCAATGGGCCACTCTGTTGAAATTGTTTCTTTATGCTTATGCTTAGGACCATCTTCATTTGGATTTAGTTGGATTTCTTGTCAGAAATGCGAACTTGTTGGGCATTTAAACTGGGATGAGTTCGTATATTATGACAATTGGGCTAAAAGTTTCTAAAATGTCTATGGGCCATCCTGTGTTTGGGCCCCTTATCATTTGAAGTTGTTTAGCCATGTTATCGTAAATTTTTAAACCTGTTGGGCCTTTTCAACTGGGACAAGTTTGCACCTTGCAATAATGTGATTAAAGCTTTAAAATGATAATGGGCCGACTTATATATTCCATGCATTGCACGCATACATGCTGACTGAGAATTTTAAAAGACACCATAGATTCTCGTTGGGTTAGGAAAGAGGGAAGAATTATCAAAAGGCCGATAGCAAACATGAGCGAATCAAAGAACGAGGTATCCCGTATGGATTAGTTGGAGACCAATCTCACCAAGGTTACTGAACAGTTGCAAGCCTTGACTACTATTATGGCTAATATGGTTGTGCCCCGTACTGGGGGAAGCTCTGAGAATGTGAGGTGTGAGGAGCCTCCGAACAGGTTGGGGGATGACATCCCCGCTTTTGATGATGACATGGCTGAATATGCGGCAGGAAGAATAATTGGGTCTCAAGCAGAATTGCAGAAGCTCCGGGATCAGGTAGAAACGGTTACCCGTAAAATGAGGGGTAAACATGAATAATTGCTAGATTATGAGGCAATGACTTTTGAAGAACAGCTGCCGGCTCAGTTCAAGATGCCTGATATGGCCAAGTTCAACAGGAATGGGGATCTGATGGTCCATCTCTGATAGTATGTTTCAGTTATGAGTTCAGTGGGTCTATCAAAGCGTTAAGTTCAGAAAATGTTTGGGATGTCGCTCGAGGGGGCACCCGTGGTATGGTATCATGGCCTTGAGAGGAAAGTCAAAGATGATTGGAGAGCATTGGCAGAGGCTTTTCTGCGTCAATATGTTACAGATTTGGAGATTGACTTATCACTCCGCGATTTGGAGAACACCAAACAGAAGCCGGAAGAGAGCTTCAAGGAGTATGTAGACCGCTGGAGGAGCCAGCTTCTAAATATGCAGACTCGACCGTCAGAGAATGAGCAAATAAAAATGATCATCAAGGGCACCAAGCCCTCCATTTATGGCAAGTTGAGGAGGATGACCTCCATGATTACTGATTTTCGACAGTTGAGGGAGACTGTCATGGATATCGAGGAAGAATAGGCCGAGAACAGAAAGTTCTATAGCCTGAACAAGAGGCCTATTGGGGGAACATCAGGCACCAAGCCTATTTCTGCTGAAATTACTGCCATCCGAAATCGGCGATTCTCCAACCTGGGTAGACCCTTGTCTAAGGTGCTGGAGAAATTAAAGAGACAGAGACTTCTGAAACCCTTAGAGACCAAACCACTTCGACACCCTCCACCACCACATCTCAACCTGAACTACTATTTTCATTTCCACCAACAGAAAGGCCATGACACTGACAGTTGCGCCCACCTACGCCATGAAATCAAGGACCTCATAGACTCCCAAAAAATACCCGACCCAGCCCAACACACACCGAAACCCCCTACCAAATTATCACTTTGTCCCACCACCTACCTATATGATAAGCTCTGGCCTACCCGAAAGCCTTGTCCTCAAATCCTTTGACTACCAAGCCTTTTGCCTGGGGATTTGGGATAGCAATAACGAAGATGAAATAGAACAGGGGAAGGATTTCTGGGAAGACTTCTCCAGTAGTGATGAAGAGGAGGTGAGAGGAATGACACGCAGCGGGCCTTTCTACAATGATACGGCTGAGAAGGGTAAAGAAGTGTTGACAGAAAGGAGAGAAGTTATGTGGATAATACTGAAGGGGATGCAGTGCTGCGCCGGCTAAAGAAGACACGGGCACAGGTCAGCATCTGGGAATTGTTGTGTTCGTCACAGGAGCACAGACGTGCTATGGTTGAAGCCTTGAGCAAAATAATAATACCAGTGGATGTTAATCCTACAATGTTTGTGGGGTCAGTACAGAAGGAGGCTTTGCAGGCAATAACCTTTTTCTGAGGAAGAACTCCCGGCAGAGGGAAGAAATCATAACAAGCCATTATTCATCAGAGCTGAAGTGAGAGGAAGGAAGACATCATGTGTAATGGTGGATGATGGATCATCCATCAATGTGTGCCCTTTGAAGATCCTATCGAGATTGGGAATGAAGGCAACAGATCTGGATCCCTCCAATATGACTATCAAGACATATGATGACAGTATGCGAGGAGTTGAGGGCACTTTCGCTGCAATAGTTAAGGTGGGACCGATCGAGGATGAGGTTGAATTCACTGTGCTAGACATCCCAGCTACTTTTGCTTTGTTGTTGGGGAGGCCATGGTTACACAAGCTTGGGGGCGTGTCTTCCACTCTGCACCAGGCCATCAAGTTTCCATACGGAGGAGAGATTATCACCATCAAAGCTGAATTAGATAATGATGTGGCTGCTTTAGAGGTACAATCTTTCACGAGGTTCCAGGTGTCGGCAACCTTCGAAGAATGGGTGGATCCTAAGGTGGCTAGGATCATGGAAAAAATGAAGTTCGAGCCGGGTAAAGGTTCAGATGTCGGAGGAACTGTGCCAAACTTTAAAGGGCAGACCACTCAGAGAGGACTGTGGTACAAGTCTGATGAGGATAAGCCGAAGGCCAAGAAGAAAGGTTTGAAGTTGATGGAATGATTTGTGAAGGCTACGGGGTATCAAGGAGAGCCCGAACCGGTAGAAGTTAATGGGGTCATGATACCGGGGTTTGAGATCTTTCAAGATGTGCTGGGTGAGAAACCACCGACGGAAGAAGTTGCGAAGGAAGAAGATAAGTGGGAAGAAGAGCTTATGAAGCTGGAAAGCTTAACCCTCGAGGAGAATAAGGAGGCTGAGAAAAACCCAGTAGCGGAGGATGAAGTGTCCGTAGATGACGAGGATATTTATCTTCCTGATTTATTTGAGTGTACTCCCGCATTTGCTAGTAATAAAGACAATCATTTCGCTTACTTGTCTGAGTCTCTTCCTTTCAATTTGCACGACTTGAGAATATTTGATATCAGCTCCACCAAAACAAATGCATTTAACCTTGGTACACCTAAGAGCCCCAAGGAAATTCTAATTGCAAGTGAGGTTACCTCTAAGGAGCGGGAGAAATTAGAAGGAATATAAGTCAAATATGCCAAAGTATTTGCTTGGTCCTATGAGGACATGCCCGGAGTAGACAGAAGCATCGCCCAACATACAATACCAACTTATCCAAATATGAAGCCATTGAAATAGAAACTTCGACGGATGAGACCTGAGTGGACCGAGAAGGTCAGAGAAGAAGTCAAGAAACAAATAGATGTGGGGTTCCTAGAAGTAATGAAGTATCCTGAGTGGTTGGCAAATATTGTGCCGGTGCCGAAGAAAGACGGGAATGTCAGAATGTGTGTGGATTATAGAGATCTTAACAAGGCTTGCCCGAAAGATGATTTTCCTCTACCTCATATAGACGTGCTAGTTGATAGTGCGGCTTTATCTGCCATGTATTCATTTGCATACGGGTTTTCAGGATACAATCTGGTTCTCATGGCTGAAGAAGACAAGCACAAGACTGCCTTTGTCACCGAGTGGGGTACTTATTGTTACAAGGTAATGCTGTTTGGGCTCAAGAATGCAGGAGCTACTTATCAACGGATGGCCACTACATTATTCCACGATTTGGTGCACAAAGAGATTGAAGTATATGTGGATGACATGATGGTGAAATCAGAGACAAGAATCAGACATATAGAAGCACTGGAGAAGTTCCTTCAGAGAGTTGACAAATACAACTTGTGGCTGAATCCCAAGAAATATGTGTTTGGGGTAACATCAGGAAAATTGCTGGGATATACAGTAGGAATGAGAGGAATAGAGGTAGACTCTGAGAAGATCAAATCAATCACCGAGATGCCCGCACTGAAGAATGAGAAAGAAGTTAGAGCATTCCTCGGGAAAATTCAGTATATCAGTCGGTGTATCGCCAAGTTGACGTCAGTGTGTGAGCCTATCTTCAAACTGCTGAGAAAAGACCAACCAGTGAAATGGAATGAGCAATATCAAGCGGCCTTCAACAAGATCAGAGAATACTTGGTAAAGCCTCCTGTATTGAAACCTCCAAGACCGGGCAAACCCTTAGTACTGTATTTAGCCATAGAATCAGAAGCACTGTGGGCAATAATGGTACAGGCAGATGAGACGGGAGTAGAGCATGCGGTCTACTATCTCAGTAAGAAGATGATTCCGTACGAAGCCCTCTATCAAGAAGTGGAGAAGATCTATTTGGCACTGGTATGGGCGTCCAAAAAATTGAGTCATTACTTACAATCTTACAAGATCCAGGTGGTAGCAAAGGAGAATCCCTTGAAGTATCTACATTCAGTACCTTCGCTAGTGGGGAAGTTGGGCAGATGGTTAGTGTTGCCGACAGAGTTTGATATTGAGTACCTCACTTCCAAAGTAATCAAAGGGCGAGCCGTAGCAGAGTTCCTGGCATTGCAACCTATTGAAGGGGATCAGTACAAGTTTGAATTCTCAGATGAAGAGATCCAAGCAATAACAGTTCAAGGATGGAAGATGTATTTCGACGGAGCAGTGAATTGCAAAGGAGCCGGAATTGGGATCGTGATAGTGACCCCCGAAGGAGAAACCTTGCCTATGGCCAAGAGGTTGACGTTTGGAGTAACTAACAACATGGCCGAGTATGAAGCATGTGCTTTTGGATTGACTGCACTGATAGCCTTGAAGGCTGAGAGCGTGGAGGTCCACGGAGATTCGATGTTGGTAGTCCGACAGATGCAGGGAGAATGGGAATTGAAGGAAGAACGGTTGAAACCTTACATTTTTCACCTCATAAAGTTGGCACAGGCTATCCCCGATTGTAAGTTTTAGCACTTGCCACGAGAAGAGAATCAGATGGCAGACGCATTAGCTACACTTGCAGCGACTTGGGAAAATCCAGAGAAGTTAGTGATGAGACTATTGGTACTGACAACAGCAAGCAGACCCGTTTATGAGATATAAAGAAGTGGAGATCGACGACGGAAAACCTTGGTACCATGATATTCAGCGATACCTGGAACATAGAGAACTCCCAGAAGGAGCAAGCAGAAATGACATGATAGCCATCCAAAAGTTGGCTTCTCAATATGTGAGTTTGATGGGAGAACTGTACAAGAGACAAGCGAATGGCATTCAGCTGAAGTGTTTAAGAAAATAAGAAGCTCAGAAGGCAATGGAAGAAATACATGCCGGGGTATGTGGACCGCACATGAATGGGTTGAATTTGTCTCGCAAGATTGTAAGACAAGGTTTCTACTGGTTGACCATGGAGACAGACTGTACAAAGCTGGTAAAATACTGTCACGATTGTCAAGCACATGGTAATATAAACCATCTACCTCACACAGAGTTACACGGACTATCAGACCCATGGCCTTTTTCAGCATGGGGAATTGACAAGATCGGAGAGATTCGACCGAATGCATCGAATGGACATCATTTCATAGTGGTGGCAGTGGACTACTTCTCAAAATGGGTGGAAGCCGAGTCATTTCGTAACGTCACAGCAAAGCAGATGGCGAAGTTCATAGCTCGGAACATCATATGTCGATATGGGATGCCGCATCATGTAGTGACAGATAACAGAGTTCAATTTCAAGGGGAAACGAAGGCAATGCTACAAAGATATGAGATAGGACAACACAAGTCGCCACCTTACAGACCGCAGGAAAATGGGGCAGTCGAGGCAGCCAATAAGACAATAAAGAAGATATTAGCCAAGATGACAGAAAACTGCAAAGATTGGGCTAACAAACTATCGTATGCCCTATGGGGGTACAGAACATCAGTGAGAACGGTAACAGGAGCCACGCCTTACTCTTTGGTCTATGGAATGGAAGCAGTACTACCTGTGGAAATTGAGATACAGTCCATGAGGGTATTAGCAGAAACAGAGTTACCTGAACAAGGATGGGCCTCGCATAGATTTGAACAGTTGGCATTGCTCGATGAGAAGAGAATGAAGTCTTTACATCACATGCATATATATCAGAAGAGACTAGCCCGAGCATTCAACAAAAAGGTGCATCCTACTAAGATGGTGGTATTTTTCATGTTGGAAGAAAATTGACAATATTAGTATACCAATATATTGTATTTACAAAAATAAAAAATCATCAGGAAAAGAGTCATTGATAGGATTTGTGTCAATTGATGACTTATTTGTGAGTCTCGATAAATGAATTGCAACTACATTCTCTGTTCATTTCTTATCCTTGATTGTGAGATTGAATTCTTGAAGTAACAAAATCCATCGTAGTAATCTTAGCTTTGCATCCTGTTTAGACATCAAATATCTAATAGCAGTATGATCAGAATAAATAACGGTTGATGAACCAATTAAATATGATCAAAATTTATCCAATGCAAATATTATAGCAAATGGTTCTTTTTCTGTGGTAGTGTAATTCATTTGTGCATTGTTTAAAGTTCTACTTGCGTAATAAATTACTTATGGCTTACCTTCAAATCTATGTCCTAATACTGCGCCAACTATATAATCACTGGCATCACGCATTAGCTAAAAAAGCAAAGACCAATAAGGGGATTGCATGATAAGAGCAGAAGTTAAAAGACTGATAACTTTTTCAAAAGGGTGATTTGGAACTTAAGCAGTCAAGGCCGTCGACGACAGACCCAAAAGGAAAGTTCAGACCCAACTGGGAAGGACTCTACATAGTGCAGAAAGTAATGGGAAATGGGGTAGTGAGACTGTCAGATTTGGAAGGGAATGAGTTCACTGAGCCAATCAACATGGACAGATTGAAGCAATATTTTGCCTAAGAAAGAGAAGACCTGACAGAAGACCTAACCCAACTGAATAGGAAATTCATTCATGCATGCATGCATACACGTGACGTATTTGCATTCCTTTTTGTGTTTGTTCTGTTTTGTAATCACAGGTTTCAAAGAAGAAGAGAAAGCAGCAAAGACAGGCCAACCAGAAGCAGCACTGGTATAATTTCATCAGTTTTTGGAATAAACCAGTATCAGTTTTGGGGATGAGTCCCGGGGGCGAGGCCCACATCAGCATTAGTTTTGGGGATTAGTCTCGGGGGTGAGGCCCCCATCAGCATCAGTTTTTGGGATTAGTCCTAGGGTCGTGATCCACATCATCATCAGTTTTGGGGATGAGTCTCGGGGGTCGTGACCCACATTATCAGCAGTTTTGGGGATGAGTCCCAGGGTCGTGACCCACATCAGCATCAGTTTTGGGGATGAGTCCCAAGGTTGTGACCCACATCATCAGCCGTTAATGGGATGCGTCCCAGAGTCGTGACCCACATTGTCAGCGGTATTGGGTTGCGTGCCAGGGTCGAGGCCCCCGTTGTCGGTTGTAGTTATTGGGATGCGTCCCAGGGTCGATGGCCCCATGCATCATTACTTCTAGTTTTGGGATACGTCCCAGGGTCGTGACCCACATTGTCAGCGGTATTGGGATGCGTCCCAAGGTCGAGGCCCTCGTTGTCGGTTGTAGTTATTGGGATGCATCCCAGGGTCGATGGCCCCATGCATCATCAACTCAGCTCGAAGCAGCAATCAAGTCAGGTGGCAGCTGGCGAGCCAAGTAAGTAAAAATGCATTGCATAACTTTGATAGGATTGTCATTGTCACACACTACACAAGTCCCATCAAAGTGGGGGCAACTGTAGGCACTGCATTTTTGCATATAAGTCCCAATGATGAGTCTCATATGGAGACACTACCTTTTAAGTTGTGGAAGTCGCGGGAAACGGACGTCGGAAGGGAAAAGTCAGAAATCAGTACTTTGTTAGATTTTATTCGTTTGCTTAGCCTCGGGTTCTCTTTTTGGACCTCTGTTTTAAAACACATACTTCACGCCTAACTACACACTGCTTTCAGCAGCCCTCAATCTCACACACAAAACCCATCACAAACAGCCTTCAATTCACGCCCATACAACCCCTGAAAACAGCCTCTGACCTGTACCCCTGAAGTCATGCCTAAAGCACCTGAAAACTGCCTCTGATCTGTACCCATGAACCGCACCAAACTGCCTCTGACCTGTACCTCTGAACCGCACCAAACTGCCTCTGACTTGTACCCCTGAACCGCACCAAACACCCTCTGACCTGTACCCCTGAACCGCACCGAAAACAGCCCCTGAGACACACCCAAATGCCCCTGAAAACTGCCTCTGATACACACCCAAGGAGTCCATTCACGCCCATCACCTTCCAAATTAAACAAAAATACATATTAATCACATACCTAAATGAAACAAATCAAATCAAATCAAATATAACATCTTCCTAATCAAATCAAATCATATCTAATCACTTCCCTAATTAAAAGATTTTTCCCTATCACACACTAATTAAAAATATCTCTCATAATTACACAAATCCTTTCCCTTTTCACACAAGTTAAACCCCAACCCTTTGCCTATAAAAAGAAGCCTAAACCAACCTTAGAACCCCTATCTCATTCTCACGAAAACACAAAAGAAAATAACCTGGCAACTCACGCCCAAAGCAACAAAAAAAAACAAATAATTCACTTTTCTCCTCCTCTCTACCATCACCAAAACACTCTCCCAAAACAGCAAAGGAACATCACCAAAACACCCCCTAAACAGTAAGCATCATCACCGAAACATACCCCTGAAACAACCCTTCAAACACATAATCACCCCCTGACCAGCCTGCCTTCAACGTATAATTACCCCCTCTGACCAGCCTGTCTTCAACGCATAATCATACTCCCTGACCAGCCTTAACTTCACGTCATCAGGCCCTCACAACTGCCTCTGACTAGCCTCAACACATCCCACAAACTACACTCTTCCACGCACACAGCAAGCCCTAACACAGGCCACGCACAAACAAAACAACTCAGCCCCCATTACCGCAAAAATCACCTAAAAACAGTCCCTAATTACCGTGAAACAGTAACCAAAAAACACAACAAGAAAAAGCAGCGAAACGAAATAAAACTGCAGCCCGAGCAGCGAGGTAACGAAGAGAAACAACGAACCAGTGAACCGGAGGAGTTGTGGAGCATCAACCCTTCCGACAACCGCGTAACGCACTTCTGAGAGACGACTTAAGAGGTTAGACCTGAGGGCACCCCTTTTTATTTATTCTCATTTGTTTTTTTATTTTATTTTATTTATTTTCTTACTTTATTTCGCATGAGTATTGTTGGTTAATGTATGCTATGGCTATTGGATGAATGGAATATGTGTCGTCTCTTATGGTATATCGGATGGAAACCAAGACGTAAATTCCGTAGCCGAATCCGAATGGACGGTAGTGCGGTTTGTACTTGGGAAACAACTCCGCGTACCACTTGAGCAAACGGCACCTATTTCACTTTATTTTATCTTGTTCGTCTATTATTCGCATTTTTACATTCCGCCATTTACTTTTCGTACGTTATTTGTTTGTGTATTGATGATATAATGCGCATGGGCTAGCTAGGGTGGATTAAAGGTCCTCTATTAGAGGGAAATGCCTAAAGGCTACCTTTACCACGATGTTTTACCGCACCGGACGAAGTATGTTTGATTGAATGTGAGATATGTTTAATCGGATATACAGAGTTCCACATTATTGTCTCATTCATTTGTATGCATTGTAATATAATGCGCATGGGCTAACTAGGGTGGATTAAAGGTCCTCTATTCGAGGGAAATGCCTGAAGGCTACCTTTACCATGATGTTTTGTCGCGCCTTTTATTATGTCATTTACCCTTTGCATATCATTGCTTTATTTATGCATGGATTGCATTCTAGTGCGCATGGGCTAACTATGGTGGATTAAAGGTCCTCTATTCGAGGGAAATGCCTAAAGGCTACCTTTACCATAATGTTTTGCCGCGCCGGATGAGGTACACTCGATTGAACGTGAAATGTGTTAAATCGGGCATACAAGGTCCCATATTATTCATTTGTTTATTCATGTATTGATAATTTAATGCGCACGATCTAGCTAGGGTGGATTAAAGGTCCTCTATTCAAGGGAAATGCCTAAAGGCTACCTTTACCACGATGTTTTGCCGCACTGGACGAAGTGCACTCGATTGAATGTGAAATGTGTTCCATCGGGCACACGAGGTCCTACATTGTGTATTTGTTTATCCATGCATGTGTTTGTGTCATTTCAGATGCCATTTTGGCAATCTCGTTCGAACGCGTTTCCAAACGCTACACGAACGTATGCATTCTGCCTCATTTCGTTCAAACACGTTTACGAACGCTACACGAACGTATGCATTCTGCCTCATTCCGTTCGAACGCGTTTACGAACGCTACTCGAACGCGCATCTATTTTGTTTTATCATGCATCGGGTCTTACCCCGTTCGAACGTGTTTCCGAACGTTATACGAACGCGAACCTTCTATTTACCGTTCGAACGCGTTTTCAAACGCTACACAAACGCACATACAGTGCACAGACTTCTTTTCGTCACATTTCATGCATGCTTGCTTCTTTGATAATTTCTTTTGCACCATATGATTTGTCACATCATTTCATTATTTACGATTAGGAAATTATCATCCATTTATATTTCCGCATTTATTTATTCGATATGCTCATGAGATTGTGTGCTCGCTTTTATTATTAATGCCTTTATAGTTGTTATTAGTTACATTATTGCACTTTATTGTTTAATACGTTCATGAATTATGTATTTTGCCTTCATTTTTTCATTTACGATTATGGGTGTGCAAACTTGTATATTGCTTAAATTATCTGGTATGTGTTGCATGAGATTTGGTTGTACTATTGCATAAATCTTTTCATTACAAGTGGCATAAGTAAGGGACCATTCCGAACCCAACGGTTTGAGGTTTTCCCTTGCGAGGGGTGAGTGCGGCCTTAAATCATTTTCCCGGTTCACACCGGGTGGCGACTCTATTTTTAGTTCTCCGGTTTAGTCCCCCGCGGGCTACTCCGTACTCCCAACCAGGCCACGAGCCTGGAACAGCGTCGCCGATTTCTGTGTCCTACAACCAGCGTTTACGGATTGGTTCAGTTCGGTTTACGGATTATTCTATTTAAAATAAATTTTCATCTATTTAAGTAAAGACAAAAAAAAATAGTATTGCCAACAAATAGTATGAAGTACTATGGTGTAAGCGGTGACTTTAGGAAACACATGCACTCCATAGAGGATTGAAAAATGAGGCACAAACAACCTTGCATAACAAGTGCACCCCATATAGCATTGTGCGTTGAACCTCGTTGTCTTCCCCTACACCATCATCAAAACGTGCACCCCCTATAGCATCAACTTCATCGAAAAAATAATACAAGTCTTCTAATTAAGAGACAAATCCAACAGCTTACTTTCAATAATAATGATGCTACCATAAAATTAAAAATTTAAGAATAAAAATATTATAAAATAAATACAAGAATATACTAATAAAAATAAAACATAGAGTAAAATTAAAAGAAAAATGTAAACTTTTTTATAAAAATATATAATTTTTTTAACTATAACGGTTCGATTCGGTTTAACAGGTGTGGTTCGGATTAGCACCTGAACTGAACCGTAAACCGTTTAGGGTGGCCAATCCGAACCACAAACCGAACCATTAGAAAAAAAACCGTAAATTCGGTCTGATTTGGTTCGGTTCGCGATTCGGTTCGATTCGGTCGGTTTTTTTGCCCAACCCTGACCATTATGATCGGCAATTTTAGAATTGATTGATAGATATCAAAGATAAAAACAAGGATTATATGAGTTATTTTGATAGAGAGAAATTATTATAATTTTTCTATGGGAGATTGCCAATTTCTCCCTATTGAATTTACAAACTATCACTTACCTCAGTATTATTTTTATAATAGCACATTATCCCTTCGAACTTAAAAATATGATAGAATTTTACAATTCTACTCTTAGATATTTGACATTTTTGAATCATTTCTTTTATTTTTATTATAAATTTTTAATATAATATGGTAAAAGTTATTAAATTAAATAATGTTTTTAATATTTTGTAGTATCAATAAAATAAAAAAGGTAAATTATTATTTTTCTACCTGATAAATAGCTTAAGTACTGTTACCATGAAAATTTTGAATTCATTCTTTTTTCCACCTACACTTTAAAATTTGTTCACATTTTCACTTGATAAAAAGGAAATATGTACAAATTATCCATCAATTTCGGGAAAATTATCTATTTTCCACCTTATAAAATGGAAAAGTGAACATATTTGAAATTTTAGGTAGAACAAGAGAATAATTTCAAAATTTTCGTTGAAAACGGTATTTACTTTATGTACTAGATGGAAAAATGATAATTTTCCAATAAAAAAATAAGTATATAATTTATCATGATAATAAATAGTAGTTAAGGATAAAATGATAAATGAATATTTATTTCTTAAGGTTAGGAGGTAATGGGATAATATAAAAAGAATAAAAGGATAAGTGAAGATAGCTAATACATGAGGAAAGTAACAATTTCCCTTTTTGTATGGGATTAATAGAGAAAGGGAAGTAATCAAATAAAAAAATAATGGTAAAGTATATATCCGGCTACATTTTCGGTTTGGAATCGAAACTGAACTAGAACTGAATCAGAAGAAACCAGACAATTTCGGTTAAGGAATCGGACAATTCCGGTTCGGGAACCGGAACCAGAACCGATTTCGTACAGTTCGGTTAGGGTTCCCACCCTAGCCGAACTGTTGGAACTGTTCAGTTCCAATATGAATAAATATATTTTTTTAAATTTCAAGCTATTTACTTTATTTTTAATTTAAGTTTTAATTTAATATAATAAAATTCAAATAAATAAATTTTTTTATTATATTTATTTGGCAATAATATCCCATTATAATTTTTTTTAATAATTATTTTTCATTTTTTAAAATTTTTATCCGGTTCGTTTCCAATTCCAAAAGTGTGGATCAGGAATCGGACGGTTCAGTTCCCATTCGGAACCGAACCGGTGATCGGGTATAGTAAAATGTACTTGGTAGTTTCCCCTTCTAAAACAGAAGTCTATTGTTCAAGCCCATTTAATTAGGCCCAATAAAAACTACAGGCCTCAACACCTCACTTATTCTGCTATAGTAAAAAGGAAATTACAATTTATTATACCAATCTAACGGATAATCGCGTGCCACGCGTGATTCGAAAGTCGAAACAGACTCGTACGGACACAAAAGCATACTGCCGTCAAAACAAGGTCTTTATTAATTCAACATATAATTATAATATTTTCCATTTTTCTCATTACTTTCATAATATCTAAATTTTCTAATGATTTTTAAAAAAAAAAAACAAAATCTTAAAAAATAAAATTCAAAATTTATATAAAATAAATGACATATATCAATTTAATTCCATTTCTATAATTAATTTTATAATATCTCAAAACACATAATATCTTAATTCATCTTTTTTAATTATATTTTTTAATTTTAATTAATTAATTTTCGGAGTGTTAATTTATTAATTTATATTGAAATCCTATATTTTTAGTTTTATTTATTTTAATTTATTATACTGCAATGTAAAACTAAATATGTAAATATTTAAAATAGAACCACAGTAAATTTTATTTCAGATAATTAAATGATGCAAATTTCGAAAAAAAATTAAATTTTATAATAATTATTTATTGAAATATTATTTTTTATAATAATTTTCATATATTGTTAATTAATTTAAAGAATTAATAATGATATAAAATTCTAAATATGTAAAAAAAAAAACACTAATAAAATGATTGATTTTTTGACTGGAAGGGTTGTTTGGGATAATTTAAAACAATAGGGGGTAAAGTGAGAAATGTCACAGATGAAGGTGGCACTATCCCTATAAAGATTATATGACAGAAATTCAATCTGCCCCTAATCACGCGCTCTCTCTAGGGTTTGGTCTCTTATCGAATCAAAGCTTACAAGGCAAGTTTTATTCTATTTCCAACCAAACAAAATAATATATAATTTGTATACGTCCTGATTTTAGATTTTTACAGGGCAAGGCAATCGTCGAGGAAGGATACTAACTATGTCGAGGCCAATTTTTGTCGGAAACTTCGAGTTCGAGACTCGCCAGTCGGAGCTGGAACGTTTGTTCTCCAAATACGGAAGAATCCAGCGCCTAGATATGAAATCTGGTAACCTTTTGTTCTCTTCTGTTTTAGATAATTGTATAATTATTTTTGTGATTTAGTTTCACTAGCCATATTAATATATATATAATTATGGCTCTAAGTACCTTATGCTTTCTAAAACAATTTTATTTTATGTTTTGATTGGATTAGTGCCTACTAAGATGGCTGTATTAGCTGCTTAAGTTTGGGCCATTATGTATTTGTTGGTCATGATTACTGATGGAAATAGTTCATTTATTATAAGTGACTAGTTGAATTGTTGTCCTCTCTTCTTTTAGAAGTGTGTCTGATTTTATATTAGTCACAAGTACCTTGTCTTTCCATATTGTTTGGTGTTCAATGAATCAAAGTTAGTTGGCTTATAATATTTATTTAGTTTTTGTATCTTAAGTACACGAGAGTTAACCACTGGTTGGCTTTTTCTTTTCTTAAGTATATGTTTTTGTTGAATTGTAGCTAGTGCTTCGCATGTTTTGTGTAGTTTGTCTTATGGGGACAGTTTCCCTGTGATGACCCATTGGCTATCCCTCATAATATTGATTTCATGGAAACAAGACAGTTGCCATGAGTGACAGTCATAGGTTCATGTGATTTTAATTTTAAAAGAATATTGTTAGACTTGGATTTATTGTTACTATTGTAGTAGCTATATCCAGCTACTTTATCTGGAAGAAATAAAAATGAAAACCTCAAAATTTCAATTTTTCTGGAGAAAACCTCCATTTTAAGTGTTTGTTTTGGCGCAGGAACTTCTACTAAGGGAAAGTGAGCTTTATCTGGCTCGCCAACTTCTCTGCAAAAAAACTCTTATTGCAATGGATACTTTCCTGCCTGCCTGTCTCCTCTACTTCCATTCACAGATGGCATTATCCTGAATTATTTCATTCAATCATCTGTCACTCACCCACCTCACTGCTAGAGTCTTACATTCCACAAGAATGGTCGTGGTGGGGGCAACCAAATTATAATTCATGCCTTCTACCATTCACCATAGGGTGATTAATGAAATCTTTCATGCCATGCCCTCAATTACTGAATTCGTGCTGTCTGAATGCTGAAGCATGCTTATCAATGACGTCTCAGACCTGAACCTTTGGATTTTAGTTCTTTAACCATCTTCTTGATTTAGTTCATCTTGTAACGCTTCGACATCTTATGTGCATCAGCCTTAACGTATATGCAGGTGTCACAATTTTTGTTTAGTTCATCCCAGGGAAAGAAACCCTGTTTTGGCTGGTGTACTGAAGATTGTTGGATATAAGGGATGTCTCGCATCATTATTTCCATCTCTGATTTGATCATGCTGTCACAGGGTTTGCTTTTGTTTATTTTGACGATGATCGCGATGCTGCTGATGCTATCCAAGGGCTTGACAGTATACCATTTGGTTATGACAAGCGCAGGCTGTCCGTGGAGTGGGCAAGGGTAAGTTATGATCATTTATAGGTCTATGGCGCTAACATCTTAGTTGTTTATGTTCTCTTGTCTTCAAAGTAATTGGCATTTTGCCATAGTTATTATTATTTTTTTAATGATTGAAGTTTCGTTTCCAATTCATATTTTATTATTAAATAATAAATCTCTTTTATTTATTAGGGGGAACGTGGTAGACATCGTGACGGGTCTAGGACAATGACAAATCAGAGGCCAACTAAATCTTTGTTTGTTATCAACTTTGATCCAATTCGGACGATGGAACGGGATATAAAAAGACATTTTGAACCTTATGGAAATGTCCTTCATGTCCGGATTCGGCGCAATTTTGCATTTGTCCAGTTTGAAGCACAAGAAGAAGCAACCAAGGCCCTTGATGCTACAGATAGAAGGTTGTGACAGGCCTATTACTTATTGATATATATTATGATTAAAGGTTTGGCTACTAACAAACATCACTGCACTCTGCAGCAAGTTATTGGACAGAGTTATTTCTGTTGAGTATGCTTTAAAGGATGATAGTGAGAGGGATGACAGGTATGACAGTCCCAGAAGAGGTGGTTCTGGCAGGCATAGTCCATATGTGAGGTCACCGAGTCCGGCTTACCGCAGGCGACAGAGTCCTGATTATGGTCGAAATCACAGCCCAGCTTATGATCGGTGGAACGGTCCAGTCCATGTCAGGCGAAGGAGTCCTGATTACGGGAGGACCAGAAGCCCTGTTCCGGTTTATGACAGGCGTAGGAGTCCTGATTATGCAAGGAACAGGATTCCCGAGATTGGTAGATACCGCAGGTAGTTATTTAGCGGCCAAGTGTGTGAGCGTTGTTACTCTATTTGTTATATTTTGCCTCCCAATACATAGTAATTGCCTTTTCTTTGTTCTTCAATCTTATTTAACAGCCGATCACCCATTAGAAGGTCAAGAACGTGAAGAAGAAGAAGAAGCTTATTCAACTCAAGATGCATCATTTTGAGATAGAAATTTCGGTTTTAGTTGGATGTTTGGTTATGATTCCCTGTATTTGAAGCGAAACAGTATCTAAAAAGTTTATGATCTTTTGTTCAAAATTAATGCCTGTTGTCCCAAACCATGATACCAAATTCTGTCCGTTTGCATTCAAGTTCCTAAGATGCAAATTAATCCTTTGGGGAAAAAAATAATAAAATAAAAGCATCAGAATATGATTCTTGGTTAACTCGTTATTGAACACTGCAGAAATACCTCCAACAAATTTGGAAGGGCAGCTAATTTTGTATTCAGAAGAGTTGCCTGTACTAATTTTGATAATTAATTATCGTATTTCTTTGCAATGATTACAAAGAAGCAGAAGCGTCATCACCTTTCATCAAATCTTGATCAAGAGCCTTCTCCAGCCAGGCCTCAGCATCCTGCATCATCCCAGGGCTGAGTCTCACCATAAGAATGCAAAATTCAGTCTGATTGAGAGCTCCATCACCATCAATGTCCCCTTCTCTAACCATAGCCTCCGCCTCGTCTTTGCTCATCCCTTCCATCCCCAAAACCGCTGAATTTTGCCTTAAACTCTCCGCCGTTATCAGCCCCCTGTCTCTGTCCGCTAGAAGCCGAAACCCTCCACATAATTCTGACACGAAGGTCTCCGCATCAAGCTTCTCAGCCATCACCGGTATCAAATCCTCGTACTCTCTTGCCATGGCCGTCGTTTCTTTTGTTGTAGTACAATTCTTTTCCATACTTTTTTTTTTTTTAATGATCAAATGAAACAATTGACTTGGATATGTAACAAACATAGGACTTGGAGCAAGTCTTTATAAGCTTTGAAAGTTTCTATAGATACTTTTAAATTATACTGATTAGTTGTTTGTTCCATGATTCTTTAAATTAATCCAAAGTTGAGCTTCTTTGAAGGTTCCTTGCTGTCAATTTGGTATTTGGATTCTTCTTTATTTTGGGCTCAATTATTATCTGCTGTCATCACATCATACAATCAGACAAAGACTAAGGCAGGCCAGCAGGCCAGGCTCTTTCACATGGATCCTTATCAAAAACCACGTGCTGTGCATGCATATGTCATTAATTCGATAATAAAATGAACTTGTGTAGCTAATTTTATGTTTCATATTCAATGGATTATAAATATTTCTATTTAGGACTCGAGCTTTAATTTTCAAGATTAATGACTTGTTAATTTAAACTTTTAAATTTTAATTGATTGCTGCAAAGAAGACTTTCTCTCATATTTTTGTTTGCTGTCATTGAATTTATACGTCACTGTTACATTGATGAAAGACATTATGGGCCTGTAGGTTGAACTTTAAAGGGCACTGTTTCCGTAGAAAATGGAAAAGCCGGAGCAAAAAAATTTGAAATTGGAAGTCGCACATAAGGTGAAGCTAAGGAAGTTTCTTAAGTTACAGAAAAAAAAAACAAATGACGTGTGGGTTTAGCTATTTTAATTTAATAGAAATTTATTAAATAGAGAAACTTTATTTTCTATCATTTATTAAAAAAAATAATCTTAATTCTTAATTTTTTTTTTTGGAACGTTGGAAACTCTACTGTCAAATCACCCAATTCGGGTTTAAGCGGAGTAAGTAAAATCATCGGTTGCCCTGGACTCTTACAAGAAATGCAACCACTGAACTCGGATCTAGGACCTGACAATCAGGTCTCAAGCCATTTGCCACCAAACCACACCCTTGGGGACCCATAATTCTTACTTTGTTTATTCTTTAATTCTAAAATTTTAAGTTTTATTTCTCCTTAATCAATTTAATCAGTCTTTAGTCATTATTTGACTAATAATAGGTTTAATCTATTTTTTCTCCCTTTTACACAAAAAAAAATAAATTAAAATGATTGTTCATGTGAATATTAACACTGTTCACATGAATAAAAAATATTATTTATGTAAACATTAATTTTTTTTTGTTTAAAAAAAAAAGAGGTGTGCAAAACCAAATATAATAACCTCTTATCTCTCATTTGGGTAATGCAATGTTCACGTGAAGTCGTGAAGAATATTTTTTTTGCTTTTAGAAAAAAAAAGAGCATGCAAGCTCAAATATATTTTGACCCTAAATCTCCCCTTTGAGTATTGCTTTTTAAAATTACTTATTTTTATTTTAAATACACACTACATATTAATTTATCTTTTGTCTTTTGTATGTGGATGAAACGACATATAGTCACAATGTGACTGTGCCTAAACAAATATACATTCATACACACACCTAATTGACAATCATTTTGAGACTATAGGTTAAAAAATATAGTCACAATACGACTGAGGTCACAAATTTGACTGAGGTCAATGTACCCGAGGGTCGATAATGTGATTGAGATAACTAATGTGACTGAGATCAAAAGTATGACTGAGGGTCGATAATATGACTAAGGTCACAATTGTGACTATACTCAATATGACTTAAGGTCGGAAATGTGACTAAGGTAACTATTATGACTAAGGGTCGGCAATGTGACTGAGGTCACAATTGTAATGTGGCTGAGGGTGGTAATGTGATTGAGATAACTAATAAGACTGAGGTCACAAATGTGACCGAGGGCGAGGGCCGGTAATGTAACTTAAGTAACTAATGCAATTGAGGTCACAAATGTGACTGAGGTTGACAATATGAATGAGATAACTAATGTTATTATGCTCAATGTAACTAAAAGTCAGCAATGTGACTGATGGAACTAATATATCTGAGCTAAAAAATGTGATCGAGGATCAATAATATAACAAATATTATGATTGTGACTGTGCTCAATGTGATTGAGAGTCGATAATGTTTTAGAAGTCACAAATGTGACTGAGAGTCAGTATTGTTTTAGAAGTCACAAATGTGATTGAGACACACTCATGATTAAAATATTAGTCACCTAACTTATAGTATGATACGGTTCTTTATGACATAAGTAAAATATTATTGTGACTATGTTCAATGTGACTGAGGGTCGATAATGTGATTGGGCTAAAGAATCTGACTGAAGGTAAGCAATATGACTAAATAATACATAAAGCAACTTTCAATCACCAATGTGACTGAGGTAAAAATGTCACTATAACGAAGGTCAATGTGAAGTACGTGCGATGCAATATTTTTAACACTATTTTCGACTTTACATAAGTTCAAAGTTGAGAGAAGTTTGTTAATGAAAGTTGTAGATATTTATGATAAGTGTATGTATATTTTTAAAAATTATGATTTGGAGTCCAGATGAAAGAGATATAAGTGTTTAAAATTTACCATTTTGAAATTATTATTCTCTTATAAATATAAGTCATTTTTACTCATTTTTTCGTCGAAACATATAGACAATTGGTCTTGTTTTAAAGCTTAAGATTTGTATATCGATAATATGTAATTTTAAACACTTTATATTGTAGGAGACATTTATTTAAGATAAAATTGATTTTTTTTATAAACACACCACACATACGCGTAGTGTGTGTGTTTTAATCTTTTTATTAGCTCCTTGTCCCTTTTAGTAATTTTACACTCATAAGACTAAATATAAATATTTAAATTTTGCTTGAGTAAAACAATAAAACTTCTATCCTAATTATGTTTTTTTTTAATAAAAGCCCCTAATTTTAATTAACTCCTTAAATATAATGATAAAGAATGAAAGTTAACAAGTGAGGTTGAATATTAATGATTCATTTACTTCTTTCTATATTTAAATTTGATTAACTCCTTAAATATAATGATAAAGAGTGAAAGTTAACAAGTGAGGTTTAATATTAATGATTCATTTACTTCTTTCTATATTTAAATTTGATGACATCAATGCTATAAATTTATGTAAAGATTTTAAATCAAAGGGATACTATTTTCTTTTATCCTATTTATAATTAAATCTTAAAATTATTATTTTTAATTTAGTCATATAAGTGATTAAGTATAATCTCAATAGTCATAACTCGTTAAGTCAAATAGAAACTGTTGATGTGGCTTAACGAACTAGGACTACCGGATAATACTTACTCACTTATAGGACTAAATTATTAAAACAAAATGAACTTGATTATAAAAAACGCAAAACTTATTTGGGTTCACGGATGCAACATCTCCCTTCTCAGATATGTTACCAGAAGACGATAGGCTGACCTATCCCCCTGAGCCTCTGACTTTCTGACTATGATCATCACTACTAATCCCATCTCAAATATAAACTCATACATAGGGGCCATTGCCCAAATCAACAACGTAAAATGTATTTTGAATACTCATGACTATGTACTCGATAACATTACACTTTATAACTCTGACTGAACCGTACCTCTGAACTTGACCTGGTGGACCCAAACACCCTATCGACTGCAATCAGTATCCATGCTCTCGAGCTCGTCCTTAGAATAAACCAGCAAAACAGAAAACACTGGAGAGTGAGGGGATGGTTAGATCATTTGAACGACCTAGTGAGTAGACAGTTTAAAACGAAAACTAAAATGCTTTATGAAATATTTATTTTTTGAAACCGAAATCATCTCAAGAAGACTGAACTTTATGAAAGCTCTTTATCTGAAAACAATTCTCTTTTTGTAAAATTTTTCTGAAAAATTATTTCTTTCTGTAAAGCTTTGAGATTTCTCATAAAACTATTTCTTTTGAAACTCTTTCAAAAAACAGTCATTTCTAAAAAATCTCATCTGAAAACCACTGACGTATGGGGGCTTTACGTATCACCATCCCCCCCACGCCTTACTAGTGCTTTGGGCGTTACGTATCGCTGTCCTCTAAGTCACTGAACTATAGACAAGAGCACTAATCAATGTTGTCATCCTGGTCCTGAAACTAGGATCTAGGGGCGTTACATATCGCCGTCCCCTAGCCCTGAACTACATGTGCACATGTTACTGGATCCGTTAATTCCAAGTTACATCTGAGGTGGGTTTTTCCCCATATCTCCAAAAATCATTAAAAATCATACTTCCAATGTCTGTCAATTTCAAGATCAAAATAAATTCATATGTATTGAAATCAATGGCAATTCTTCAAAACACTTTTGAAAACATTCTCAATCATAATATAACTAGAAATAAACTCGGCTAATGTCCTGATGCGTTTAAAAGTAAGTCTCAATTTAAAAATAAATAATTAACTATCAACTTGAAAAGAAAATATCCACTCACTGATTTGGAATCTAACTGGCACTACTTCACTTTGTTGAAGAGAATTGTGATTCCTGCCGATAATCTATAATTAATAAACTTAATTAGAATATATTTCACGACTAGACTATGCTTCTCAGTTCGACTAAACTATTGTCACTACATGACGTATTATACTTGTGACATGTCATAATGAGTATATATATGCTAATATGAAACTCTTAAGGTGCCCTCTAACATTCTAGGATGAAATTGAAATGAACTAAAACTGATCTTCGAAAAATGGTTACGCGTTGCGACGCTAGTTGTTCAGCGTCGCGACTCCCACACAATAGAATTAGGCAGAGAGCATCATTATGTTCCGCGTCGTGACTCCAAGTGTTGAGCATCGTGACTCATACACGAACAGACCTGAGACATAAAGCATCTTCTTATTCCGCGTCACGACGCCAAGTGTTGAGCGTTGCAATTCCCACACGAATAGAATCGAGGCAGAGAGCATTTTCTTATTACGCGTCACGACACTAGCCTATTGGCGTTGCGACGCTCGCCCGATTTCATGGCCAAACATCAACTCTTCAATGACAAATGTCCAAAGCAATCCCCACACCATCATCTAAATTTCAACATGAATCAAAACTCAATTATAACACAATGGTTCCAAGACACCCATGCCTATGTCCAAAAAGGAAAATATGACTCAAGGAAATCCTTGCCAAAATTTCAAGAAATGAATTCTCAATCCAAGATGCTCATTGCCCAAAAAAATGCCACAAT
This sequence comes from Zanthoxylum bungeanum, assembly GCA_019454045.1. Lineage (NCBI taxonomy): Eukaryota > Viridiplantae > Streptophyta > Magnoliopsida > Sapindales > Rutaceae > Zanthoxylum > Zanthoxylum bungeanum. The sequence continues at coordinate 109,992 of SKCR01029354.1, read as the reverse complement.
GCATCCAATAACCCATATTATGATTTCTTATACCAAAATAGTCCATAAATACTTAATTTTATCATAATTTCGAAATGAGTAGAATGAAAACATGCCAGGTCTATGAAAATGAAGAGGTGAAATGAATTAGAAGCTTACATTCTTGGAGTTTGTCTTGTGGAAATCTCCAATTTGATTGATTATCTCGAGAAATCATGAAGGAACGCTTGGGAAGATGATAAATAGTATTTAGGGTCTTAAAAAAACGTGGGCTTCTATATATATAAGTAGGGAAGAATTTCTTTTAATTTTTTTTTATATGGCACCTGGTGAAATTTCTAGAGGAATCTAGAAATGCTATAGTATCAGCCAAAAAATCATATTGTTTGACCTGTTTCTGTTTCGAATTTAAAAATATGAAAAACATGAAAGTTGTAGGCCTCAGTCTAAGATTTTCGACGACATAAAATTCACTAAAAATAGATATTGTATGACAAATTATGGCTAAAATACCAAGAGTTGTCCGGAGTAGAACAAAAAATAAATTTCGTATCGGAATTGCAAAGGATATATCAAATGTCCGAAAAGTAATTTCATGAGCAAATGCTGTTGGGGCAGTTGTGGAACCCCTAGGGTCGGATCGGTGCCCCACACATCAGAAATGAGTCTAAACCATGGATATCAAGTATGGATATAATTTTAAATTATTTAATAAAATACTATATTCTATTACGAGTGTATAGGAAAACATCGGGGCTGAATCGGAGTCCGAAAGCTCCAGAACGAGCGAAAACAAAATTCTTGCGCGCGCAGCACGTACGTGGGCGCTACAGTGCCCGCGCACAATGTAGCGCCAGACAGCCTTTTTTTTTAATTAATTTCTTTCAAAGCTTCAGCTCACTTTCCAGTGAGCTGAAGCAATTAGGGTATTTTACCCTAATCACTTTCGGTTCTCCTTAAACACTTCAAAAACACCCAAAATTAATTTTTAATTTCAAAACCAACATTAACACATGTTATATAATAAAAATCAAGTTTTTCAGAATATCAAATATTTTTACAAAAAAATAAATTTATTCTAAATATGCACTTTCGTAAATTTTGAATCCAGTACACAAACCAAATTAAAATCCTAATAAGAAATATCTCGTGAACAATTCTAGGTCACCCAAAGGTGGTCAAGTGATTCTGGAATGGTATCCATAGTTCTAAGCTTTAATCTAGAGTTCCAAACTCTTATTAATTGTTCCATGTCAAACATGAACATATTTGACCTAATTAAAAGCATGTTATGTTTATACTGTTGGTTTCTATTAAGGTCCCAAGATCATAAACAAGCATGAAATAAGTGCGAATACAAATCAACGAAGTTGCGGAATACTCACATCGATCGGTTGAGCGACGCTTTGACGAACAAAACTCAAATTCTGCTCCATGGACTGGTTGGACAGTGACAGATCTGCAGCCCTCCATTTTCGGTTTTTGTGGTCCTTGAACAAGCTCCAAGCTTCGTCAAACGACTCCCGGCTCATGGGTGGACTTCCCTATCACCTTTGCATGATCCCGTTGAGTGCTAGCTCTCTTGATTTTGCAACAAAATCAAACACTCTTGCTTCCTAAACTCACGACAGTGAGCTGTGTGCAAAAGAGAGAAAAAACAGCCCATGAAGGGCGTGAGAGAGAGAGATTAAAATGAATAAAGAGAGTTGTGTGTTATTTGTATTTTGTGTATCAAATACACTTAAATGAAATTCAAATTCATTTACTACAAATTTGGCTTTACAAAAGTCAAACCATAAAGCCACACCAACCTCCATCAATTCACATCACTCCATCAATCATGAATAGTGACTTGCGTCAATCACTCAAAGTGAAAGACATCCATCACTTGATTGACGAATGATGTGACGCTAGTTACGACTAGCGATTTGACGCTTGATTTGACTTGCGTGCCGCATTCAAATTCAAAATTCGAATGCGCTCGCAAACAATCTCGGGTTCGGGTTTGTTAATTCCAAATTAACGAATTTTCCGTTGCGACGCAATTAAATGATTACGCCTAGCGAAATCACTATTCACGTCGCTAACGAATTAATTCTAAACTAACTCGCTCGCCCGAATTAAAATCTAATTTTAATTCCGCGTCGAAATCCAATTTCGTTTAATATATCGAATATATTAATTTAACCGATTAATTCCAAATTAATCGTTATCTCTCTTTAGAGGATATTTTATCCCAGATAAAATATCTCCGCAATTAATCCCAGATTAATTTTCTCTCTCTTCTAATTAATCCCAGATTAATTTAGAGTGCGAGTCATACGTCATCGGTGAATCTTTGGGAAACGACCCATGAGATCCCCAGATATGTTGGCAGTAAATTCGGTCGTCGGACTATCCGAACACGTAAGTACCTCGTACTACGTTTATACCGATTTACAAGACAAGGTTGGCCTCTAGCAAAGCACTATGCCTACCCAATTCTCCGAAAACATCCTTACAGGAATAAAGGATCTATATCAGGCGTAGTATACGTAGTATTGCGTATTTCTGTCCAGTATCGGATGATCACGTGCTAGGTCTGGGGCTGGAATTGTGTCTGCCCCGTACGAAGCACATGTCGGATGTTTGGTAACTAGTCTCTATAATCGGATAAACATGACCTTGTCATTTTATCCCGATGAGTGCATTACTTAAGAGTACTAGTACCGTATCTACGTGACCATCATCTCCATATGAATGGAGTGACACTTCCGTCTTGACATCACACCCAACACACTACGATTCTCAATATAACCAGCATTGGCATACACAGAACCTGTTAAAGCCCTGGACGACCGCAACCAAAGTATATTGATTTTCGCAAGTATTAGCGGTACAAGTCTCAGGTTAAGACCAAATACACCTACCATGATTTCGGACTTCCATAGACACATAGTCATATTACCAATGGAATTCCGAGGGGGTCTATCCAGAGCGAAGCTGTTTCCCGTACCATCGGTAAAACACAACCTCCTATTACACTTGCATGAGTATCCTATACCCAAATATATGAGAACTATGCCGTTGTGCCCTCACAACGCGCACAAGTGTAATACTAGTCTTTTACGTATTTATCGATGTCCAATCTCGATAATACTCTGACTAGGGATATTTAATGATTTATCCTTCGTGGACTGATACTGTCTCATATCATTCTCCATCCAGGAATAAATCATAGGGACCTCTCATCATTTATATATCTAGGTGATCTAATCACAAATGATAAGAGAGCAATCTCCTTTGTCATATAGTTAATTTGTACAACAACACCATGATCTGTACAAATAGTGACGCTATGGGTGATAATTGTCCAACAATCTCCCACTTGGCCTATAGCCAGTCACTCGAGTGTCTTACACCCGAACTATGTACGGTTGGCTCAAACTGCTGAGAAAAGCTTTCGTCAGCGGATTTGCATGATTATCGTCTGATGTGATTTATACGATCATCACATCGCCACAATGTATGATCCGAACGAATCAGATGAATATCGAAGTATGTATCTGGATCGTTGATGAGACCATTAATTCTTTAGCCTGTGCTGACACCTAGCTCAGCTGCTAACAGAATTATTTCTAATATAATTAGATTTATTATCGACCCAGAAGGCTTCTATTACCGCCTCAGCTGCAGCAATAACCCGTATTTTTTGTTTATTCAGTAACAGTATCTTGCTTGGAAGATTTCCAGCTTACTGTACCGTTATTCAAACTTTGTAGTACCGTTTGCGACTTATAGTCGTTTTATCGGTTTAGGAAACTTGCTACAGTGATCCCAGTCACTTCAAGTTTTCCATCTCCAGAGTTTAAGACAACATCCTTAGATCTCTAATATACTAAGTATGTTCTTAACATCAATCTAGTGACTATCACTCGGATTGGCCTGTTTGTGAATCCATATGCTCAAAGCGTATGAGACACCAGGTCGCGTACATTTTTCAATGTACGAGTTCTCGGAGAGTTTTCGAAAGCCAAGCTTTCGCCGATAGTTTTATGGGAATATCATTTCCAAGAAATGACATATTATCATTATTTATAGGACAGCCACTGTCAGTGCGCTTCCACTAACCCTCTTATATACACAAGAATCATTTTCATTTTGAATTAAATCATACATCATTATGATTACATTAAAACGATAATTCCTAGAACCTATGCTTGCTTTAATCCAAACATGGATTGTATAACCCGCAAACCTTGTTTGCTAGTTTTGGTACGACAAAACCGTCAGGATGTTGTAAACATCCTCCGAAAGGTTTCCTTTTCAGGAAAGCGATTTTCCCGTTAAGCTGTCATATTTCATTAATGAAACATGCAGCTTAAGCAAGCATTATCAAATGGATTTACCGTGGCAACAGGTAAAAGGTTGAATCGTAATCAACACAATGTTGATAACGATACCTTTCCGCTACAAGCCTAGCTTTATACGTTGGTATGTTGCCATCCATGTATGTCTTCCTTGAAGACTTATATAGTACCAATAGGCACAATGCCTTGCGGTACATCAACTAGTATCCAAACTAAGTTGATATACATGGAATCCATTTCGGACTATATGGCACTTTGCCATAATAGGGAGTTGATACCTTGTATCACTTCCTCATACGTAGTCAGTTGGTATACCTCAATAAGATAGACATCTTTATGAGGTGAGATCAAAAACCCATACCCCAGGTTATTTTCTGACTCTCTCCGACTGCGCAGTTCTTGTGTATTCGAAGATTAATGGTTTAGTTTCATCCTTGATGAACTATTTGTGTTCCATTAGGAATCGGTGCCTTGAATAGTATCACTCCGATTTTCATCGAGTTTTATTATCCTCCCACTTACCACTGCATATCGGTATTCCTCTTAGGAAAACCGCATGGTGAGCAACAATCTAATTGTTCTCTGGTGAGTTGTATAAGTATAATACTTTGGTATCCCTAGGATAACTTACAATTGGCACTTATCCAAATTGGGTTCTAGTTTGGTATCATCCAAACGTATGCCTAGCATACCCAAATATTCAGGAATGAGAAACCTGGTTTCTTTCCTGTTCATATCTAATATGATATCTATCAAATAGATTTTTATGGAACCTTATTCTAAATAAGTTCTTGCACTGTTAATGCTTATCCGTTGAAGGAAATGGTAGCTCAGAGCGACTCATGATTAACCTTAATCATGTCTAACATAATTCGGTTACTCAGTTCGGACACACCGTCAAACTGACGTGTTCCGGGAGGAGTCATCATTGAAAGTATACTATACTCTTTCAAGTATATAAGAAACTTATTGCTTAAGTATTTTCCATTACGGTCTTACCGTGACGGTCTAATACTTTAACCGATCTGTTTGTCTATTTCGTGTCGAAACTTTAAAAGTTTCTGATTTGTGTTCTTCAAAAGAAACACATAACCATAACGCGATGCCACATCCGTAAAGGTCACGAAATATTCATATCCACCTCTAGCCTAGCTAGACATGGGCCCACTTGCTTCACTATGAACTAAGGCTAACAGATCTGTGACATTTGCACTTTTACCAAGTAAATAGTGTTATAGGCATATTGCCCAATAAACAAGATTCGTAGACTTTATTTGAATGAATCAAATTAGTCCGAGTATCCACTCTTCGAAAGTGTGGATATACGAGTCTTGTTTTAGTTGTGTCCCAGACTACAATGCCACAATATGTTTCTTCTGATCAAATCAGTTTGAGCTATTTGTTTGTCATGTTATATTTTTGAGATTTATTTATATTCAAAATATAAATTATGTTATTCACATCTAATGTTTTTATCTCAATACCATCTTTATATAATAAAACACTTTAGTGTTCTAGAATATAAAGGTTCACCCGCGGCGGGTCAAACACTGATATAAAGATAATGTATCTAGTCAAACTAGTTACATTATAACAGTTTCCAATTTTAGGTACACACCCGAGGGTAGTTCCTAAATTAGGTATCTACGGTTAAAATAGCGACTTTCGTCCCGTTTCCAAATCGCAGATTAATCTCGATTGAAGTCAGTATCCTGCTCATAACAGATTCTGAACATCAATACATATATTTTATATATCACACTAAGTATTTAAAATCAAATTTCAATACTAGTAGTGAACATAATGTTGACAAACATATTTGAAGTCAGAGCCTTGCTCGTCTTCAATTCCTTCATGTCTGCTTTGTCCAAACGGCAGTCACGCTTCCGTGATCCCGTTTGCCATATTTTAGGCAGACATTTTGGGATATGTCATTTATCTTCCTGGATGATTATAATGATTTTGCCTTTGCCAGTTTCAACACTCCAGAAGCCTTTGGCCAAGCCTTGGCCTTCTAGAATATCGAAGTAAGGTGCGCCTTGCACAACTTGCCTAATTGCAAACTTTGACTTTGTCTCCTTGAGAATAGTCATTAACTCTCCAAGAGTTATTTATTGCAATTTAGTACTTCTAAAATCTAAATATAGATTTATGAAGATCCTTCAATTTCTTTATCATACTTTAAGGATCTAATCCTTAGTTCTGATTCAGAAATTAAGGAGTCTACTGCGACAAGCTTAATGGATTAAGCACTAAAGTTATCATCACATTAATCTTCCAAAGATTATGCTCTACTATTTGCTTAACTCCGGGCTTAGGCATAATATGTTATTTTATCAAATAAAGTAACTTATTATTTTCCAATTTGAAAATTAAACCATTTAAATACATTTTCCCTAGGATTATGCTTTAAATATAAATCTTTCATTTTAATCTTGATTCTAATAGTCCAACTATTTAATCAACGATTTCGATACTATTTATTATAATGATTACAATAGTCCAACTATTTAATCAACTATAATTTAATAGATTAAAATCAATTATATTGATTACTATAATCCAATTATAAAATCAACTATAAATGAATAGTTTGAATATAGTCCAACTATTTATTAAAACATCTAAATATTAGTCCAACTAACATTTAATATATTTGACGAATGATATTTGTGATTGAGCGCGTATGGCAAGTAATTAAACGAATATTGCAAATTCAATTCTTGCCTCCCACTATTTTTCGGCGAGCCTCTAACCCTCTGTCGAGTACTCGGCAAACCGTGTTTCCTAGCGGGCTAGGATCCCGTTAAATATCACACAATCTTGACTTTGGCCAACAAATTGTATGATAATTAACTAGGTAGATCTCTAAGATCATTGGATCCAATCCAATTCCTAGATCCGGTAGGGGGACATCTAAGTCCAAAACATATATCTTATATATGCCAATACATCCAATGTATTACCTAACTTTTTTCCTCTGAATCAACTAAGCCTTGGCTTTGACATAACAAACTTAGTGATCCCAGTTAAGCGTGACCCATTGACCATGGAAAGCTTCGTAATCAATGTCGATGGACAAGAAGTGGCCTTGACTTTGGCCAACAAACCACAACTTGGACAAGACACCAATATGGAACAAAGCTCTCGTGATTCAAACACATCCTCGATGGACAAAGGCCTTGACTTTGGCCAACAAGCCAATGCCAGTCTCGGATCTTGAGTGAGAATCACTCAATGAAGGAAAAACGCTTAGTATTTTGCGAGGGTTTTTCGCGTGCAAATTGGCAACCAATTTATTATCTTTGTTAAGGTCTCATCATCATACACCCTTTAACATGCATTCTAAACACATAATAAAGCGCGTATAAATAAGTAATAATGATATGCGGATGGATACTTTACACAATGATCCTAGATCAAATCTCTCAATTTCTCTCTCCCGCTAGCACATATATTTACTTCTACCCGTTACACTACACTTCTAAAGAAACCTCATTTACATTGAGGGGAATAAGTGAGAAGAGAATACAAAGAATAAGAAGGTGATAAGGCTGGACACGCAGGTCCAATTAATAAATCAAATTTATTACAACAATTTCTAAAATTTCCCCACCCATATAATATCCATCCGATATACATTATTCATGCATCGCAACCATGTATTCACACAAGCATGTTATCAATCAATCTAATCAAATTAATTAATCTGATAATTAGTGACCATCCAATGTTCAAACAACGATTTGATTTTGCGCGAGTCAAACTCGTTTGGCGAATAAGTACTCAAAGTACGAATTCTCGAATTAAATTAAACTACATCATTAAATCCAATTTAATATGCATTCAATTCTAATTCGCTTATTTAATTCCAAATTAAATACTACACTTTATTAACGAACCCTTACGACTTAAATTCCAAATTTAATCGCTACGGGTCTCAAAGCCCAATTAACGTCCAACGTTAATTTAATTAAAGTCCAATGGGCTTTTAATTAATTTCTTAAGATGAAACCGAATAACCAAAATCCAATCCGGGAGTTACCCCATAAGCCCAGAAATCAATTTTGGCCCATTAGGCCCAATTAAACTTTAAAGGTTCATTAAGTCGCATTTGGGCTTTATGGAGGCAGTTTTGGGCCCAAATGGATCCAATCCATTTGGCCTAAACCTAACTTAGTACAACTAAGCCCAATAAGCCCAATTACAACATAACAAGCCTAAATCAAATTTTAAGGCCCAATTAATTAAATACAAAAAATCAATTTCACATTTAATTAACCTAAAGTGTATTTCATAATTAATCACCCAAATTAACATTTCTAAAACATCAATTTATACAATTAATCATGCTCATTTTCATAATCACATGTCCAACACAATTTGATTAAAATCAAACCCAATACATGCTCATCAAGAGTATGACAAATTAAGGCTAAAATACCAAGAGTTGTCCGGAGTAGAACAAAAAATAAATTTCATATCAGAATTGCAAAGGATATATCAAATGTTCGAAAAGTAATTTCATGAGCAAATGCTGTTGGGGCAGTTGTGGAACCCCTAGGGTCGGATCGGTGGCCCACACATCAGAAATGAGTCTAAACCATGGATATCAAGTATGGGTATAATTTTAAATTATTTAATAAAATACTATATTCTATTACGAGTGTATAGAAAAAAATCAGGGCTGAATCGGAGTCTGAAAGCTCGAGAACGAGCGAAAACAAAATTCTTGCGCGCGCAGCACGTACGTGGGCGCTACAGTGCCCGCGCACACTGTAGCGACAGACAACCTTTTTTTTAATTAATTTCTTTCAAAGCTTCAGCTCACTTTCCAGTAAGCTGAAGCAATTAGGGTATTTTACCCTAATCACTTCCGGTTCTCCCTAAACACATCAAAAACACCCAAAATTAATTTTTAATTTCAAAACCAACAATAACACATGTTATATAATAAAAATCAAGTTTTTCAGAATATCAAATATTTTTATAAAAAAATAAATTTATTCTAAATATGCACTTTCGTAAATTTTGAATCCAGTACACAAACCAAATTAAAATCCTAATAAGAAATGTCTTGTGAACAATTCTAGGTCACCCAAATGTGGTCAAGTGATTCTGGAATGGTATCCATAGTTCTAAGCTTTAATATAGAGTTCCAAACTCTTATTAATTGTTCCATGTCAAACATGAACATATTTGACCTAATTACAAGCATGTTATATTTATACTGTTGGTTTCTATTAAGGTCCCAAGATCATAAACAAGCATGAAATAAGTGCGAATACAAGCTCCAAGCTTCGTCAAACGACTCCCGGCTCATGGGTGGACTTCCCTATCACCTTTGCATGATCCCGTTGAATGCTAGCTCTCTTGATTTTGCAACAAAATCAAACACTCTTGCTTCCCAAACTCACGACAGTGAGCTGTGTGCAGAAGAGAGAAAAAACAGCCCATGAAGGGCGTGAGAGAGAGAGATTAAAATGAATAAAGAGAGTTGTGTGTTATTTGTATTTTGTGTATCAAATACACTTAAATGAAATTCAAATTCATTTACTACAAATTTGGCTTTACAAAAGTCAAACCATAAAGCCACACCAACCTCCATCAATTCACATCACTCCATCAATCATGAATAGTGACTTGCGTCAATCAGTCAAAGTGAAAGACATCCATCACTTAATTGACGAATGATGTGACGCTAGTTGCGACTAGCGATTTGACGCTTGATTTGACTTGCGTGCCGCATTCGAATTCGAAATTCGAATGCGCTCGTAAATAATCTCGGGCTCGGGTTCGTTAATTCCAAATTAACGAATTTTCCATTGCGACGCAATTAAATGATTACGCGTAGCGAAATCACTATTCACATCGCTAACGAATTAATTCTAAACTAACTCGCTCGCCCGAATTAAAATTTAATTTTAATTCCGCGTCGAAATCCAATTTCGTTTAATATATCGAATATATTAATTTAACCGATTAATTCCAAATTAATCGTTATCTCTCTTTAGAGGATATTTTATCCCAGATAAAATATCTCCGCAATTAATCCCAGATTAATTTTCTCTCTCTTCTTATTAATCCCAGATTAATTTAGAGTGCGAGTCATACGTCATCGGTGAATCTTTGGGAAGCGACCCATGAGATCCCCAGATATGTTGGCAGTAAATTTGGTCATCGGACTATCCGAACACGTAAGTACCTCGTACTACGTTTATATCGATTTACAAGACAAGATTGGCCTCTAGCAAAGCACCATGCCTACCCAATTCTCCGGAAACATCCTTACAGGAATAAATGATCTATATCAGGTGTAGTATACGTAGTATTGCGTATTTCTGTCCAGTATCAGATGATCACGTGCTAGGCCTGGGGCTGGAATTGTGTCTGCCCCGTACGAAGCACATGTCGGATGTCTGGTAACTAGTCTCTATAATCGGATAAACATGACCTTGTCATTTTATCCCGATGACTGCAGTACTTAAGAGTACTAGTACCGTATCCTACGTGACCATCATCTCCATATGACTGGAGTGACACATTCGTCTTGACATCACACCCAACACACTGCGATTCTTAATATACCCAACGTTGGCATACACATAACCTGTTAAAGCCCTGGACGACCGCAACCAAAGTATATTGATTGTCGCAAGTATTAGCGGTGCAAGTCTCAGGTTAAGACCAAATACACCTACCCTGATTTCGGACTTCCATAGACACATAGTCATACTACCAATGGAATTCCGAGGGGGTTTACCCAGAGCGAAGCTGTTTCCCGTACCATCGGTAAAATACAACCTCCTATTACACTTGCATGAGTATCCTATTCCCAAATATATGAGAACTATGCCGTTGTGCCCTCACAACGCGCACAAGTGTAATACTAGTCTTTTACGAATTTATCGATGTCCAATCTCGATAATACTCTGACTAGGGATATTTAATGATTTATCCTTCGTGGACTGATACTGTCTCATATCATTCTCCATCCAGGAACAAATCATAGGGACCTCTCATCATTTATATATCTAGGTGATCTAATCACAAATGATAAGAGAGCAATCTCATTTGTCACATAGTTAATTTTTACAACAACACCATGATCTGTACAAATAATGACGCTATAGGTCATAATTGTCCAACATATACTTCTAAAGTATTCTAACACAATTGATTAGCCTTATTTCAATATTAAGCTATGTGATCATGCATCTAATACACAAATGAACATAGCTTAGGAGAAGATCAAACATTACCTAGTAAGCTTGATGCACGATCCTATCTACTTCTCATTTGTTGAAATTGTTGGAGAACCTCCAAGGTGTGCAAGCTTGACTTCAAGATCCAATCTTGATTTCCAATATTAGCAAGCTTCACTTCAAGATCCAATCTTGATTTCTCCTAGATGAAATATTGTAGAGACCTCACAAGTTTCTCTAAACACTTCTCTAACTTAGGCTAATCTCTTTAAGAATTTGCTTGTATTTGTACTTGTAATTAAAACCTTCATAAAGCTTGCTCTTTATAGCAAAACTTAGACAATTTTTAATTAATAAAAGTTGTAATCAATTTTTAAGTGGGCTTAATCTAATTTGTCCAAATATGTATAATTAGGTGTGACTAATCTCCATTGTCTCCTACTTTAATTTAATCCAATTAAATTAAGCCAATGATTAGGAAATGGATTAGTTAAATATTTGCCACCTTGATTTAATCCAATTAAATCAAGCCAAAACCACCTATTATTACATACTTATAATTACCATAATATCCTCAAATGGTAGAGATAATTATGATTTTACAAATAAACCATTGTGTAATTATTGAATTAATCCAATTAATCCGATTAGGTCAAAGTAAATAATCAATATTATCCAATAACACTTGATTATCTTAGTTGATAATTATAATATCAAATATTATATTTTATCAAAATTAATCGGCTACCCAAGTGCTCAACGAGTACACTTCATATTGGGACTCTCTAAGTTCAGACACGTTCGTCATATAAGCCTAGCTAATATGTACGCAATTCAGCCACCTCCGAATTCACGAAGAACACGAATGACCTTTCTGAACTATACAAGTCGAGGTCATCACATATGTTTAATAATCCCTCCGTTGTAGGCTATCCGAGTTGTGCTTAGGAAATATATAATATACCGTCAAGTTTTCAAGATGCACATCTCATGTCGACATGTCCACGATTCTTCATAACTGATGCGATCCACCATAGGTGATCGACTTTGGCCAAAGATTTAAGAATCGTGACTTTACTTACATGGATACCTAAACCCCTTATGGTACACATACGGGCCGATAGATCTTATCTTCTTTCGTACTTGATTACTGAGTGCATCGGTCCACGCCCAACGGACATCTAAAGGCTAGACCATGAAAGGTTTCTGACATACATGGCATCAAAGTGTGGAGGATCTCACATAAAATCAATGCTATCCTATAGTCAAAGGATTACATATGCTACTTGACTCGAGGAGATCCATATTGACGGTGGTGTATACTTCCAACTATTAGGAATCACCTGTGAGTCATTCAGTATTCGCTTCAACGAATACCCACATGTCTATACGAGTTTCCAAAACTCATGGTACATCGGGTTAAACCATTAGATCTCACATTCCAATATACGACATGTGCTAGTCTTCTAGGTTATAGGAATTCGACGGTATTCCAAAACCAACGACTAGGAATATTTACTTTAAGAATAGTTTACACCTAGTGTCAAAACTATTCTAAGGTCAATGTCATTCTTAGCATATCTATACATCAATCTAATACGCATAATGACAATACCATTAATAAGGTATGAAATGAAAAATATAGTTATTTTATTAATAAATAATAAAATATACAATTCAGATTAGCACTCCAAGCACCAACTCAATCAAACTCCCACTTGCTTAGTGCCAATCTGGATGGTACCGTAGTCCCATCTCCTCCACATGTTTATCGAATAACTTAGGAGGTAAAGCCTTTGTAAGCGGGTCTGCTATGTTGTCTTGTCCTTGAACCTTCAAGACCACTATGTCTTTTCGTTCAATTATCTCTCTAATTACGTGGTATTTCCTTTCCACGTGTTTAGACTTGGAATGCACCATCGGCTCCTTAGCCTGCGTGATGGCTCCGTTATTATCACAATACAATGGGATCGAATCCGTAATACTAGGCACAACACCAAGTTATGTGATAAAATTTCTAATCCAAATAGCTATTTTAGCAGCTTCTGAACCCGCTATAAATTTTGCCTCAGTTGTGGAATCAGCTGTTGAGCCTTGCTTTGAACATCACCAACTAACAGCACCATCGTTAAGGGTAAATATGTATCATGATGTAGATTTTCTATCATCAGGATCTCCCTGGAAGTCGGAGTCTGTATAACCCTTAACCTGTAGCTTAGTTTCTCCATATATCAGAAACTTATCCCTAGTGCCTTTAAGATATTTTAGGATATGTTTCACGGCTGTCCAATGATCAGTACCTGGATCAGATTGATATCGGCTGGTCACACTGACGCCGAAACTGATGTCAGGTCTAGTACATAGCATAATATATATTATGCTTCCAATACAAGAAGCATACGACAAGTTAGACATCCTAACTCTCTCTTCCTCAGTTTGAGGTTCTATTTTCTTCGAAAGATGTATGCCGTATCGGAAAGGTACATTTGCTGCCTTGCAGTTGGTAAAACTGTACATTTCTAACATCTTGTCTATATACGTCGATTGTGACAACCCTATAAGCTTCCTAACTCTATCTCGGTAGAGCCTTATACATAGTATATAGGAAAGCTTCACCCATATCTTTCATGGAGAAGTTCTTACAAAAGTAGGCCTCCACACTTTGCAACATCCCTATATCATTTCCTATGATAAGGATGTCATCTACATACAAGACCAGGAAAACTATCATGCTTCCACTAACTTTCTTATAAACACATGGTTCTTCCTCATTTTTGATGAATTCAGATAATCTAATTATCTCATCAAAATGACGATTCCAGCTTCGGGATGTCTGTTTAAGTCCATAAATAGACTTTTGGAGCTTACAAACCAAGTTTGAAGTCTCACTAGATACGAAACCCTCTGGTTATTCCATATAGATATCCTCTTTAAGGAATCCATTTAGGAAAGCGGTTTTCACATCCATCTGCCATATCTCATAGTCATGATATGCAGCAATGGCTAAAAGAATCCTAATGGATTTTAGCATGGCTACTGGTGAAAAAGTTTCCTCATAGTAAATCCCAGGACGTTGAGTGTAACCTTTCGCTACCAGTCGGGCCTTAAAGGTTTCCACCTTTCCATCAGGCCCTCGCTTCATTTTGTAAACCCATTTACAACCAATAGGTTTAACTCCTTCAGGAATTTCATCTAAGTCCCATACTTGATTGGCATGCATTGAATCCATTTCAGATTTCATGGCTTTCTGCCATTTTCCCGAATCGATATCCAATATCGCTTCCTTGTACGTAGTCAGATATGTTTCCTCCAAGAGGAGAACATCAAGGCTCACATAAGATGTTAAAAATAGTCTCTTAGGAGGCCTTGATATTCAATTCGACTTTCGTAGAACCTGTGTTGTAGATCCTTCACCTAGTTGGATCTATGGTTCCATTTCAGGTTCCTTAATGTTGGGATCAAACTCATCAAGTTTAATCTCTATAGAATTCCCACTTTCTCTCAAAAATTGCTTTTCAAGAAAAGTTGCAAAGCGAACAACAAATACATTTCGTTGATCGGAATCGTAGAATTGATATCCCATGGAATTATCAGGATATCCAACGAACCTATATTTATACCCTATGGGTGCTAGTTTATCCCGCTGCGCAATTCTAACGTATGCATGACAACCTCAAATCTTTAAATGTCTAAGATTTGGATTTCTACCAAACCATATCTGATAGGGGGTCGTAGAAACAGCTTTTGATGGAACCCTATTAAGTATATAGGCAGCAGTTTATAAAGCGTAACCCCAAAGATAATAAGGAAGATCTGTATAACTCATCATCGTTTGCACCATATCCAATAAAGTACGTTTTCTACGCTCAAACACTCCATTATGTTGAGGTGTTCCTGGTGGGCTATATTGGGCGAGAATTCCATTCTCCCTTAAATAATTTCTAAATTCTTCACTCATGTATTCACCGCCTCGATCTGATCTAAGGAATTTGATGAATTTACTAGTTTGTTTTCTATTTCGTTTCGGAATATTTTGAACTTGTCAAATGTTTCCGACTTATGTTTCATCAGATAGACATATCCATATCTAAACTTGTCATCTGTGAATGTCACAAAGTATGTGAAACCATCATGAGCGGTATGATTTAATGGACCACACACATCGCTGTGTATTAGCTCCAGTAAATCTCCAGCACGGTGTCAAACACCTTGAAATAGGGCATTTGTCATATTTCATTGGATACATGACTCACAAATCGGATAAGGATTTAAGGTAAGATTTTCAATCAAACCATCATTTACCAATTTGGATAGACGTCTAACACCTATGTGGCCCAAGCTCATATGCCATAATTCAGTATTATTTAATTCAGACTTCCTACTTGTATTTTTCTCTATATTAAAGACATCTCTACATGTTTCCAAAACATAGTGACCGTTTGATAAAGAACATTCACATTTCAATAAATTTTCTTTATCATACAAACATAAAGTTTCATCCTTAATGTTTTTTTTATATCTCTCTTTATCTAATATTGACAGTGATATTATTTGTCTGATAATTGAGGGAACATAATAACAGTCATGTAAATCTAATTTACATCCATTTGGGAGATCTAGAACAACTGTTCCTATGGCATTGACATCCAATGTCTCGCCATTACCAACTCTAAGCTGGATCTCCCCTTTATTCAGCCTTCTTTTAATGTAAATCTAATTTACATCCATTTGGGAGATCTAGAACAACTGTTCTTATGGCCTTGACATCCAATATCTCGCCATTGCCAACTCTAAACTGGATCTCCCATTTATTCAGCCTTCTTTTAACCCTCATTTCCTATAGGAAATTGCAAATATGAGTAGGACTGCCAGTGGCTAACACCCATCCACTATTTGCATCTAAGGCTAATGAGAAGTCAATAATTGGAAAAAATACAAAGCGTACCTGAGGGTCCTGTTTTTCCTTTAAGCTCTGGACAGTCATTCTTCCAGTGTCCAGACTTCTTGCATTGTAGACATTGGTCACGAGCTACTTTCGATTTTGCGCCTGTGCACTTTTTGAAGTTTTTCTTTGATATCTTCTTCTTCCCCATCTTTAATTTCTTTGACTTCCCAGAAGTCTTTGAAGAGCCAGCTCCACCATGGAGATACAGTGAGGGGTTGCCTTTCTTCAAATCTTACTCCGCCGTGCGTAACATGTTATAACTTTCTTCGTATGTGGCTTGCATCGAATGCATATGGAAATTTAATACAAAGCCAGCATAAGAACCAGAAAAAGAAGACATAATCAAATTACGGCTCAGCCGTTCATCAAACACAATGCCCTGTCGTTCTAGATATCGAATCTGGTTGATCATGTTCAAAACATGAGTGCTGACAGCTACTCCCCCTTTGAGTTCAGCACGGAACAATTCCTTAGACCTTCGATAAAGTTTCATCTCTTGATTTGCCTCGCACAACTCCTTGAGTGTTCACATGATGCTCCAAGCATCCGGAACTTCAATGTACTGTCTCAGTAAATCTGGAACAATTGATCCTAAGATATATGATTTCACCTTTAGATTATCATCCTTCCATTTATCAAAAGTTTCTCGCTCTTCTGGAATGGAGTCAGGATCGATATCAACAAGCAGTGGATTGATCATGACATAAGTGTGGGAACACAGATGTTGGGCGATGCATGCTGTCCCGGGCTCGTGGCCCGGTTGGGAGTACAGAGTAGCCCGCGGGGGA
This sequence comes from Zanthoxylum bungeanum, assembly GCA_019454045.1. Taxonomy (NCBI): domain Eukaryota; kingdom Viridiplantae; phylum Streptophyta; class Magnoliopsida; order Sapindales; family Rutaceae; genus Zanthoxylum; species Zanthoxylum bungeanum. The sequence goes on along the minus strand of SKCR01029354.1, from coordinate 92,726 downwards.
CTAAACCGAGAATAATGGAGTCACCACCCGGTGTGAACCGGGAAAATGATTTAAAGCCGCACTCACCCCTCGCAAGGGAAGACCTCAAACCGTTGGGTTCGGAATGGTCCCTTACTTATGCCACTTGTAATAAAATGATTTGTGCAATAATATAACCAAGCCTAAGCAACATATTTCCAAGGATAATTTTACTCCTAAGTTCGCATGCATTAAATAAACCATTATAACGACAATATCATACAATAATCACATGACATACCTCAATTATATAATGAGGAAAATAAAGAACAAAACTAAACATAATGCGAATTCCCAACGCAAAATAAATGACTAATCATGCTTGAAAATGAAAAACTAAATGGGCTAAATCATGCTTAAGAACCAAGTAGCATACTAACGGCCTAATCATGCTTGAATACCATCTCATGAACACATCAAATAAATAAAGGCAGGAATTCAAATAGTATGATTGATTATATGATACAAGAGAAATCACCTAAGAAACAATTATGCATGACATGTGATGAAAATGACTCAGTTCAGTGTATTCACGTTCGTAAACACGTTCGAACGGTAAACAGAAGGTTCGCTTTCGTATAGCGTTTGAGAACATGTTTGAACGGGACCAGACCTGATAAAACAAATGCATGCGCGTTCGAGTAGCGTTCGTAAACACGTTCGAACGGTAAACAGAAGGTTCGTGTTCGTATAGCGTTTAATAACGTGTTCGAATGGGACTAGACAGAAAACATACGTTCGTGCGGTGTTCTGAAGTGCGTTCGAACGGGGTTAGGGTAGTGACCTCCAAAATGCAGTAAACAACATGACACATACATGAACGGATGAATAGATGACACCTAATAAATAATAACGGGCTAAAAGGCACGTCAAAACATCGTGGTAAAGGATTTTAACCCCTCGAAATAGAGGACCTTTAATCCGACTTACTAAGCCCATGCGCAATGCAACATGATGCATGATTATGCAAGAAGATGACATACGAAAAAAAGCGAATAACAAAACAAAAAGCGCGGTGAAGTATCGTGGTAAAGGTTCTTTAATCCCTCGAAATGGAGGACCTTTAATCCAACTTACTAAGCCCATGCTCATCACATCATAGTGCATATAAAAATAGAAACAATGATATCGGACTTCGTATACCCGATTGAACACATCTCACATTCAAACGAATATATATCGTCCGGCGCGGCGAAGCATCGTGGTGAAGGATTTTAACCTCTCAAAATAAAGGACCTTTAATCGCACTTACTAAGCCCATGCGCAAACAACACAATACATATATAAAAAGTAAAGACAATGATATCGAACTTCGTGTATCCGATTGAACATATCTCACATCCAATCGAATATACATTATCCAGTGCGGCAAAGCATCATGATAAATGATTTTAACCTCTCAAAATAGAGGACCTTTAATCGCACTTACTGAACCCATGTGCTTTATCTCAGCATAATGCTTATAAAAAATAGAAACAACGATATCGGACTTCGTATACCCGATTGAACACATCTCACATTCAAACGAATATACATCGTCCGGCGCGGCGAAGCATCGTGGTAAAGGATTTTAACCCTTCGAAATAGAGGACCTTTAATCGCACTTACTAAGCCCATGCGCTTGACCTCATCATTACTCAAACAAATAAGATGAAGAAAATAAATAACGACAATAAACAAATCAAGATAAAATAAAGTATGTGCAGTGTACTCAAGTGGTACGTGGAGTTGCATCCCGAGTTCAGATCAAACTACCGTCCATTCGGAATCGGCTATGAAATTTATGTCCGGGTTTCCATCCTATATACCATGAGAGGCGACACATTTTTCATTCATTCGAGGGCCACAATCATGCACTAATAAACGACTCTCATGCGATAAAAATAAATAAAACAATTAAAAAGATAGATGGAAATAATAGGAAAAGTACCCTCAGGTCTAACCTTTTATGTCGACTCTCGGAAGTACGGTGCATGGTCGTTGGAAAGGAGGGGAATGCTCCGCAACTCCTCTGGTTCACAGGTTCACGCCTTTCCTCGTTGTTCCACTGCTCAAGCTACTGTTTTGACTCCGAATCGCTGCTGTTTTGCTACTGTATTTCTGCTGTATTTTGGTTACTGGTTTAGGTGATTTAGGGGTTGTTTTTTTTAGGTATTTCGATGATATGGGGATACTGTATATGGGCTGTTTTGGTGGTGTTTCAGGTTGTAATGTTTTCGGCAATGAAGAGGTTTATGGGGCTGTGATTTTCGGTTAAGGGTGTATGAGGAGAAGAGAAATATTTGTTTGCTGTATGCGTGAATCAATAGGCTTTTTTTTTGCTGTATGCCTGTGAGTCAGCCCCTGCAAGGGTTGGGAGAGGTTGGTTTTTATAGGCAAATGGGGTAGGGCTACTCCTTGCTTGACAAGGAAAGGGATCTGGCATTAAAGGGGGATTTGATTTAGTGTCAAACAAGGAAATCCTAAGATTGAGGGGGGAAAAATTAGTTCAATTTAGGAAGTCAATATTTAATTTGTGTTGTTTAGGCATAATATTTGTTAAGTTACGAATACAATATTTTTAATTAGGAATATAAATATTCTTGATTGGGAATATAATTGGTTGATTGATTTTAATTTTTTATTTAATTTGGTATATGATTTAATTAATATTTTATTTAATTCCCCATATGTTAAATATGTGTTTTATTAATTGGGATGTGTTTTATGGGCTTTGGTGGGCTAATTGGGTTGGGGTGTGAGGCTAGCAGCAAAACCAGAAATACCGACGCCGTTCGAATGGTGATTCGAACGCTACACGAACGCCCGAAATCGTTCGAATGTGGCCACGAATGCAGCACGAACGAAGACAGTGAACTTGCGAAATGAATCTGATGACGTACTTATTCTGAATTTCCCCTTCCGACGTCCGTTTCCCGTGACTTCCGTGACTTAAAAGATAGTGCCTCCAAATGAGACTCATCATAGGGACTTATATGCAAAAATGCAGTGCCTACAGTCGCCCCCACTTTGATGGGACTTGTGTAATGTGTAATAGTGACAATCCTATCAAAGTTATGCAATGCATTTTTACTTACCTGGCTCGCCAGCTGCCACTTGACTTGCCATGTGTTGAGTTGAGTTGATTTGGTGGTGAGGTGCTGCGACCCCTGGTTCATTCCCGAACCGTGCTCCATTTTTGGAGCGCCATTTTCGGCATCTGTTGTGTGTGCTCCATTTTGGAGCACCATTTTCGGCATCTATTGTATGTGCTCCATTTTGGAGCGCCATTTTCGGCATCTGTTGTGTGTGCTCCATTTTGGAGTGCCATTTTCGGCATTTGTTGCGTGTGCTCCGTTTTGGAACGTCATTTTCGGCATTTGCTGTGTGTGCTCCATTTCGGAGTGCCATTTTCAGCATTTGCTGTGTCTGCTCCATTTTGGAACGCCATTTTCGGCATTTGTTGTGTGTGCTCCATTTCGGAGCACCATTTTCAGCCTCTGTTGTGGTAGCGGTCCATTTCTGAACGGTGCTGTCCGAGAATGTGGCTCATTTTTGAACCGTTACTTGATGAGGTGGTCTTTGCCGCTACAATCCTGCGAATACAAAACAAAAATTGTATGTATGTGATATGTATGCATGTATGTATGGATGTATGATGCTGATGTGGGCCTCGCCCCCAAACCGATACCAATGTGGGCCTCGCTCCTAAACTGACACTGATGTGGGCCTCTCCCCCCAAACTGATACTGAAGTGGGCCTCGGCCCTGGGACTCATCCCCAAACTGATACTGATGTAGGCCTCGGCCTTGGGACTCATCCCCAAACTGATGCTGATGCGGGCCTCAGCCCTAGGACTCATCCCCAAAATGATGCTGATGTGGGCCTCGGCCCTAACTGATACTGACATGGGCCTCACCCCCAGACTGATACTGATATGGGCCTCGCCCCAAACTCATACTGACGTGGGCCTCCCCCCAGACTGATACTGAAATGGGCCTCGCCCTAAACTGATACTGATATGGGCCTCGCCCTAAACTGATACTGACATGAGCCTCGCCCTAAACTGATACTGATGTGGGCCTCGCCCCCAGACTGAAACTGATATGGGCCTCGCCCCACACTGATACTGAAATCGGCCTCGCCCTAAACTAATACTGACATGGGCCTCACCCTAAACTAATACTAATGTGGGCCTCGCCCCCAGACTGATACTGATATGGGCCTCGCCGCAAACTGATACTGATATGGGCCTCGCCTTGTGATTCATTCCTGAAAACTGCTGACACTGTACTGTTGCTGCTTCTGGTTGGCTTGCATTTGATGCTTTCTCTTTTTCTTTGTTGAAACCTATGAATACAAAACAAAACAAACACAAAAAGGAATGCAAAATACGTTACGTGTATGCATGTATGCACGAATGAGTTTCATATCCCATTGGGTTAGGTCGTCCGCCAATTCCCTTGGTGACTGCTCGGTTTTTTCTTCCTCTGGCAAAGTACTGCTTCAATTTATCCACATTGATCAGCTCAGTGAACTCATTTACTTCCAAGTCTGACAGCCTCACTGCCCCATTTCCCATTACTGAATGGTTATTCTGTCTTTTCTGCTTGCTTCTTTTGGGAACCCCCCGTGTTCTAAGTGTCGCTGAATATCATGGTATCAGGGTTGAATGCTTTTCTCAAATATACTCATGTTACAAGTTGAAAGGAAAGGACTCAGGCAAGTAGGTGAAATGGATGTCTTTATTATTATTCAGGAAAAGGTTCAAACAAGTAGACGAAGTCGATGTCTTTATTAAAAATGCAGAAAATAAACCAGAAAGAACACTTTCATTGCCTTCTTCCTCGGCCTATGGTTCTTCACTGCTGTCATCCTCTATCCTCATGGAAGAAACTGGGTGGTTGAGAGTTTGGAGGACAAAGCTTTCGGGCAGGCCGGAGTTGATCATGTAAGTGGGTGGGGGGACGGAGTGGTAATTTGGTAGAGGGTTACGATGTGTGTTGGGTTGTTCTTTCTCAGGATCAGGTATTTTATTGGCATCAATGAGGTTTTGGATTTCATGCCTAAGGCGGGTACAGTTGTCAGTTTTGTGGCCTCTCCTCTGATGGAAGTGACAATACAGGCTTAGGTCAAGGTTGGGAGGTATAGGATCTGGAAGTGGTTTAGGCTCTAAGGGTTTTAAGAGTCCTTGTCCCTTTAACTTTTCAAATACCTTCGAAAAAGGTCTACCCAGGTTGGAGAATTGCCTGTTTCTGATGGCAGCGACTTCGGCAGCAGCGGGCTTGGTCTCAGAATGCCCCCAAAAAATCCTCCTATTCTGGCCATAGAACTTTATGTTCTCAGCTTCTTCTTCTTCTATATCCATGAAATTTCCCTCAACTGTCAAAAATCTGTAATCATGGAGGTCATTCTCCTCAACTTGCCATAAATGGAGGGCTTAATACCCTTAGTAATCATCTTTATTTGGTCCTTCTCCGAGGGCCTTGTCTGCATCTTCAGCAGCTGGCTTCTCCAGCGGTCCACATACTTCTTGAAGCTTTCTTCCGGCTTCTGCTTAGTGTTCTCCAAATCACGGAGTGACAAATCAATCTCTAAGTCTGTAACATACTGTTTCAGAAATGCATCTGCCAATTCCCTCCAATCTTCTTTAACCTTTTTCTCAAGGTTGTGATACCACACTACAGGTGCCCCCTCGAGTGACATCCCAAATATCTTTTGGGCTTGGCGCTGTGACAGGCCTACTGAACTCATCACCGAGACATATTGCCGCAGATGGACCATTGGGTCCCCATTCCCATTGAACTTGGCCATATCAGGCATCTTGAACTGAGCAGGCAACTGTTCCTCAAAGGTCATCGCCTCATAGTCTAGTAAGTCTTCATCCTTACCCTTCATCTTACGGGTAACGAACTCTACCTGGTCACGGAGTTTCTGTATCTCGGCCTGAGATCCGGCTATTCTCCCAGCGTCATATTCAGCCATATCATCATCAAAAGCGGGGATGTCATCCCCCAACCTATTCGGAGGCTCCTCACGTCTTACATTCTCAGAGTTTCCCCCAGCACGGGGCACAACCATATTTGCCATGGTAGTAGTCAAGGCTTGCAACTGTTCAGTAATTTTGGTGAAACTGTTTTCCAACTGATCTATCTGGGATACCTCGTTATCAGATGTACTCATATCTGTTATTGGCCTCTTGGTGAGTCTTCCCTCTTCCCTAACCCAACGGGAATCTATGATGGCTTTCAGAATACAAGGGTTAGCATGATGCATGTATGCATGAGGTGCATGAGATGCGTGCGATATAGGAAATATATCAACTCATTAAAATTTTGACACAAATCGGCCCATCAACATTTTAGAAGCTTTTGGGCTAACTGTCATAGGAGTGAACTCGTCCCAGTTTAAATGGCCCAACAAGTTCACATCTCATGGCAAGAAGTCCAACCGTATCCAAATGATAATGTTCCTAAACACAAACATATAATGGCCCATTGGCGTTTTAGAAGCTTTTGGCCCAATCACCATAAGATACATTCCTGTCCCAGTTTAAATGGCCCAACAAGCCCATACCTCATGACAAAAGGTCCGAATGGATCCAAACGACAATGTTCCCAAACACAATCACAAGTAAATAATTTCTACAGAGTGGCCCATCAATATTTCAGAAGCTTTTGGCCCAATTTTCATAGGATACGAACTCGTCCCAGTTTAAATGGCCCAACAAGTTCGCATTTCTGACAAGAAGTCCAACTGCATCCAAATGAGGATGGTCCATAAGCACAAGGAAATAGTTTCTATAGGCCATGAAACTCCGGTCTACGTGTGGGTTTGCGGGAGTGTATACAAAGACTCTCGCTGGCGAAGGATTGCCCACAACTAGGTCCCCCACTCAAGGGTTCGAGCGACCAAGTGAGCACACCGTTTTTATACCTTACAGTACGTGCCAACGGTTTATGGTGTGTGACTGACTGTCAGATGGATTTCCCATTGTAGATTCCCTAGAGGGAGGGTGGAGCGAGGCTCTCTTAAGTACCCAAGCCTCTTAGGCTCTTATCGCTTGGTGACAGGAATAAACAACGAGTCCTCCAAATTAGTCCATCACAATAGGCTACAAGTAAATGATTATCTAGGTGCCTTCACAACTTTTCCTTATAGAAAGGTAGTGAATGAAGGAAGACACCAAACCATTACCCAGCCTTAAAAGTGTCTTTGATTAAACCCCTTTTAACCCACAGTAGACACGGTTAATTAAAGCACAAATCATAATATTACAAGACATTATTTCGAAGCCGATTCTCTATCCCCAGTGGAGTCGCCAGATTGTGGGAATATAGATGTTGGGCGACGCATGCTGTCCCGGGCTCGCGGCCCGATTGGGAGTACGGAGTAGCCCGCGGGGGACTAAACCGGAGAATAATGGAGTCGCCACCCGGTGTGAACCGGGAAAATGATTTAAGGCCGCACTCACCCTTCGCAAGGGAAGACCTCAAACCGTTGGGTTCGGAATGGTCCTTTACTTATGCCACTTGTAATAAAATGATTTGTGCAATAATCTAACCAAGCCTAAGCAACATATTTCCAAGCAACATATTTCCAAGGAAAATTTTACTCCTAAGTTCGCATGCATAAAATAAACCATTATAACGACAATATCATACAATAATCTCATGACATACCTCAATTATATAATACGGAAAATAAAGAAAAAAACTAAACATAATGCGAATTCCCAACGCAAAATAAATGACTAATCATGCTTGAAAATGAAGAACTAAATGGGCTAAATTATGCTTAAGAACCAAGTAGCATACTAACGGCCTAATCATGCTTGAATACCATCTCATGAACACATCAAATAAATAAAAACAGGAATTCAAATAGTATGATTGATTATATGATACAAGAGAAATCACCCAAGAAACAATTATGCATGACATGTGATGAAAATGACTCAGTTTAGTGTATTTGCGTTCGTGTAGCGTTCATACACGCGTTCGAACGGTAAACAGAAGGTTCACGTTCATATAGCGTTTGAGAACACGTTCGAACGGGACCGGACTTGATGAAACAAATGCATGCGCATTCGAATAGCGTTCGTAAACGCGTTCGAACGGTAAATAGAAGGTTCGCATTCGTATAGCGTTTTATAACGCGTTCGAATGGGACCAGACAGAAAACATGCATTCGTGCGGCGTTCTGAAACGCGTTCGAACGGGGTTACAGCAGTGACCTCCAAAATGCAGTAAACAACATGACAGATACATGAATGGATGAATAGATGACACCTAATAAATAATAACGGGCTAAAAGGTGCGGCAAAGCATCGTGGTAAAGGATTTTAACCCCTCGAAATAGAGGACCTTTAATCCGACTTACTAAGCCCATGCGCAATGCAACATAATGCATGATTATGCAAGAAGATGACATACGAAAAAAAGTGAATAACCAAACAAAAGGCGCGGCGAAGTATCGTGGTAAAGGTTCTTTAACCCCTTGAAATGGAGGACCTTTAATCCAAATTACTAAGCCCATGCGCATCACATCATAGTGCATATAAAAAATAGAAACAACGATATCGGACTTCGTATACCCGATTGAACACATCTCACATTCAAACGAACATACATCGTCCGGCGCGACAAAGCATCGTGGTGAAGGATTTTAACCTCTCAAAATAGAGGACCTTTAATCGCACTTACTAAGCCCATGCGCAAACAACACAATACATATATAAAAAGTAAAGACAATGATATCGGACTTCTTGTATCCGATTGAACATATCTCACATCCAATCGAATATACATTATCCGGCACGGCAAAGCATCGTGGTAAAGGATTTTAACCTCTCAAAATAGAGGACCTTTAATCGCACTTACTGAACCCATGCGCTTTATCTCATCATAATGCATATAAAAAATAGAAACAACGATATCGGACTTTGTATACCCGATTGAACACATCTCACATTCAAACGAATATACATCGTCTGGCGCGGCGAAGTATCGTGTTAAAGGATTTTAACCCCTCGAAATAGAGGACCTTTAATCGCACTTACTAAGCCCATGCGCTTAACATCATCATTACTCAAACAAATAAGATGCAGAAAATAAATAACGACAATAAACAAATCAAGATAAAATAAAGTATGTGCCATGTACTCAAGTGGTACGTGGAGTTGTATCCCGAGTACAGATCATACTATCGTCCATTCGGAATCGGCTAGGAAATTTATGTCCGGGTTTCCATCCTATATACCACGAGAGGTTACACATTTTTCATTCATTCGAGGGCCACAATCATGCACTAATAAACGAATCTCATGTGATAAAAATGAATAAAACAATTAAAAAGATAGATGGAAATAATAGGAAAAGTACCATCAGGTCTAACCTTTTCTGTCGACTCTCGGAAGTACGGTGCACGGTCGTCTAAAAGGGGGGGGAATGCTCCGCAACTCCTCCGGTTCACAGGTTCACGCCTTTCCTCGCTGTTCCACTGCTCAAGCTACTGTTTTGACTCCGATTCGCTGCTGTTTTGACTCCGATTCGCTGCTGTTTTACTACTGTATTTCTGCTATATTTTGGTCACTGGTTTAGGTGATTTAGGGGTTGTTTTTTTTTTTAAGGTATTTAAGTGATATGGGGCTGCTGTATAGGGGCTGTTTCGGTGGTGTTTCAGGTTGTAATGTTTTCGGCAATGGAATGGTTTATGAGGCTGTGATTTTCGGCTAAGGGTGTAGGAGGAGAAGAGACATATTTGCTTGCTGTATGCGTGAATCAAGAGGCTTTTTTTTGCTGTATGCGTGTGAGTCAGCCCCTCCAAGGGTTGGGAGAGGTTGGTTTTTATAGGCAAAGGGGGTATGGCTACTTCTTGCTTGACAAGGAAAAGGATTTGGCATTAAAGGGGGATTTGATTTAGTGTCAAACAAGGAAATCCTAAGATTGAGGGGGGACAAAATTAGTTCAATTTAGGAAGTCAATATTTAATTTGTGTTGTTTAGGCATAATATTTGTTAAGTTAGGAATACAATATTTTTAATTAGGAATAGAAATATTCTTGATTGGGAATATAATTGGTTGATTGATTTTAATGTTTTATTTAATTTGGTATATGATTTAATTAATATTTTATTTAATTCCCTATATGTTAAATATGTGTTTTATTAATTGGGATGTGTTTTATGGGCTTTGGTGGGCTAATTGGGCTGGGGTGTGAGGCTAGCAGCAAAACCAGAAATACCGACGCCGTTCGAACGCTCATTCGAACGCTACACGAACGCCCGAAATTTTTCAAACGTGGCCACGAACGCAGCACGAATGAAGACAGTGAACTTGCGAAATGAATCTGATGACGTACTTATTCTGAATTTCCCCTTTCGACGTCCGTTTCCCGTGACTTCCAATTGAATCAACAGAGCATATACCAAGACAAACTGGACATGAAGGCTGCTTGGTTGATGTTGCAGGACCAGGCTGCACATGTTCAAGGGAACCAGTATAATCAGTAAACTGAACATCAACTGTGAAAAGCTCATGGCAAACCTCTTCCTATATAAAACTTGAAACCAAAAACAATAGAAAGAAGGAACACGATTACTAAATTGATGCAGAGAATCTACAAAATCTACTCAAACCACCATCATATGCAAAAATCCTTTGTTTCCAAAGAATAAATGAATTGTTTTTCTCACAGTTTAATAGTAAGTGTATAATGAACAGAGATCAAAGCATACCTCCAATGAACTAAATTGTCTACCATTGAAATGCTGATAGAATTTGTCTGTAGAGTCTTGGCTATCAAATCTTATCAAAATACTGCACTGATCCTCCATCCCATTAGTCCTAAACCACCAAACAAGGCAATAAGTAGATAAAACTATCACTTTCATTCCATGTAATGAATTTAAAGGGTTGTTGCAGATGAAGGCAAATATAAATATACACACGTATAAATATATTTGTCAACTATCTAATGACCACTATTTTTGTTATAAGAATCCCCATGACCACTGTTCAATGAAAAACTTATAGATATTTCTAGAGGCACAAATTCTCATTAATGTACCGTTTGGTACAGAGTATTGATTGAGAGTATAAGCTAACTTAAAAGTATTATAGTGAGAGTATAAGCTAGCTTATAAGCTCACTAAACTTTTTACCAAACAATACATACATATATCTCATCCAGAATATCATATTTAGTTAGATGTAGCAACTTTCATTTTTGCATTATATTATGTGTCTCTTAGTTCGTAAAGTACAATATACCTATTTATTATAAAGAACTAGTCCTTTACTTTTGGAGATCTAGAGAATCAATAGTCAGATAGCATTCTCACAGAATCTAAAATGTATTCCTTTTATATGGATTTTTATTATATGTTTCCCATTCAATCTCATTCTGATCTCTTTATCATTAGTGAAGTTCACCCAGCACTTTAATTGACTGGTTTGTCCACACATGATGCATACTCAGATAAGAATATGCTGATGACTCGATGCATACTCAGATAAGAATATGTTGATGATTTGATGCATCCTATGCAACAATGTTGAATCAATTGCTTTTGAACTAGTGAGGTATATCTTGAATAAATCACTTTTCAATTCAATATAAGATTTGAAGTAAGAACCTAAATGCTATCTTAGCAAAATGAATGAGGATTCAAGAAATGACGTATGGTGACTATCAATCAAAGTGGGATAAGATGTAATTTGCAATCAAAGTCAAACTATCTTTGACTATCACATGTATAGAATAAAAATCAAGTTTTTCAAAATATCAAATAATTTTACAAAAACATAAATTTATTCTAAATATTCACTTGCGTAAATTTTGAATCCAATACACAAACCAAATTAGAATCCCAATAAGAAATGTCTCATGAACAATTCTAGGTCACCCAAAGGTGGTCAAGTGATTCTAGAATAGTAGCCAAAACTCTAAGCTTTAATCTAGAGTTCCAAACTCTTATTAATTGTTCCATGTCCAACATGAACATCTTTGACCTAATTACAAACATGTTGTGCTTATACTTCTAAAGTATTCTAGCACAATTGATTAGCCTTATTTCAACATTAAGCTATGTGATCATACATCTAATACACAAATGAACATAGCTTAGGAGAAGATAAAACATTACCTAGTAAGCTTGATGCAAGATCCAATCTACTTCTCCTTTGTTGAAATTGTTGGAGAACCTCCAAGGTGTGCAAGCTTGACTTCAAGATCCAATCTTGATTTCCAATGCTAGCAAGCTTCATTTCAAGATCCAATCTTGAATTCTCCTAGATGAAATATTATAGAGACCTCACAAGCTTTTCTAAACAATTCTCTAACTTAGGCCAATCTCTCTAAGAATTTGCTTGTATTTGTACTTGTACTTTTAATTAAAATCTTCATAAAGCTTGCTATTTATAGCAAAACGTAGACAATTTTTAATTAATAAAAGTTGTAATCAACTTTTAAGTGGGCTTAATTTAATTTGTCCAAAAATGTATAATTAGGTGTGACTAATCTCCATTGTTTAATCCAATTAAATCAAGGCAAGGATTAGGAAATGGATTAGTTAAATGTTTGCCACCTTGATTTAATCCAATTAAATCAAGCCAAAACCACCTATTATTACATACTTACAATTACCATAATATCCTCAAATGGTAGAGATAATTATGATTTTATAATTAAGCCATTGTGTAATTATTGAATTAATCCAATTAATCCGATTAGGTCAAAGTATTATCCAATAACACTTGATTATCTTAGTTGATAATTATAATATCGAATATTATATTTTATCAAAATTAATCGGCTACCCAAGTGCTCAACGAGTACACTTTATATTGGGACTCTCTAAGTTCAGACACGTTCGTCATATAAGCCTAGCTAATATGTACGCAATTCGGCCACCTCCGAATTCACGAAGAACACGAATGACCTTTCTGAACTATACAAGTCGAGGTCATCTGTCGTAGGCTATCCGAGTTATGTTTAGGAAACATATAATATACCGTCAAGTTTCCGAGATGCACATCTCATATCGACATGTGTATGATTCTTCATAAATGATGCGATCCACCCTAGGTGATCGACTTTAGCCAAAGATTTAAGAATCGTGACTTTACTCACATGGATACCTAAACCCCTTATGGTACACATACAGGCCGAAGGATCCTATCTTGCTTCACACTTGATTACTGAGTGCATCGGTCTACGCCCAACGAACATCTAGAGGCCAGACCATGAAAGGTTTCTTATATACATGACATCAAAGTGTGGAGGATCTTACACAAAATCAATGTTATCATATAGTCAAAGGATTACATATGATACTTGACTCGAGGAGATTCCTATTGAAGGTGGTGTGTACTTCCAACTATTAGGAATCACCTGTGAGTTATTTAGTATTCGCTTCAATGAATACCCACATGTCTATACGAGTTTCCAAAACTCATGGTACATCGGGTTAAACCATTTGAACTCCAACTCCAATATACGACATGTGCTAGTTGACACGCTCAAAAAGTGATATTTTACTCATGAGTTTGAGAGTTTCTAAGTAATAAAATAACCCGGTAAGTCCGGGGTCGATCCTTAGGGAAGAGATTTAGTAAAATAGAATGATGAGCAATGCGAAAAAGAAAAGTTTGATTTGTTGAAGTAGTTGGAGACTTTTAGATTTAAAATACAATAATAAAATGAAATGCCGGAGTTATGGGATCCACTTTTAATCTTTTGAACTTAGAAATCTCGCTTAATTATAATATATAAATTGCCTTTGTTACCTAATTAATTTATCTCAGGAATTAATTATGCCAATATATAGAACCAGCCATAAAGGCAGTAGTCATTTTTGTCAATAATTAGTCATGCCAAGGTACTAAACATGCCAAAAATATAAAACCAGTCATAAAGGTGGTGATACCGTTTGTCTATAACAAGTCCTACCAAGGTACTTAATTATGCCAAAATCGTATAAAATCATCCATATAGGTGGTAGAAAGATAAAACCAGCCATAAAAGCGATAACAAGATAAAACCAGCCATAAAGGCGGTAGAAAGATTGTCAATAATTAATCGAGAACTAAATCAAGTTTTAATAATAGGATTTCAATTTATTTATTATAATAGAAGCGAGTTTAATCTATGTTTTCATTATAAAAGCTTCACCCTTACCCAGTAGAAAAGAAATCAGCTACTCATTTTGTAATTAAACATACTCGTAATTTTATTACTGAAAGAAAAAGACATTGCAAAAAGCTTTAAGTAAATAAACACACAAGACACTCTCTCTCCAATATCTATAGAGGAATCCAGAAATAAACTATGAAAATGTTTTCTGCTGGACGCTTCAATTTATAGGCAGATTTTGGTTTGCGCGTCGCGACGTAAATGCTCTACGTGTCGTGACGCAAGTGACCTGATGGGGACATTTAAGCTTGAGGGTTGAAATTCCAGAATTCATTTAAGCTTGAGGTTCCTTGACACAGAATAACTTACCGCAAGTCGTAGGATTCACACGCTATTTCCTAGGCCACCAACTTTCAACTGACTGCATTCACATACTCAACTCTGCTTCATCAACTATATCACACTACTTTCTGACAGTCTTCTATACGCTGTCAGTATATCAAAAGATGATGTGGGGAAGTCATAACTGAGACTATATTCATCTATCTACGTGATTCCTTACTCTGTTATAAGTTATTCTGCAATATCGGGATTCATTTAGATTAAATAACTAAGATCTCCACCAGCTGACAGTTTACCACTTGGCTAGTAGGCATACGTACTATTCGTCTTACCCAAACATCTGATTTATGTATAATACATTTTGCCATGCTAGCACATACTGCACCAAAATTCGTGGGCTATAGTGAAAAAGCCCTTGAATTCTTGACTGAGAGGTAATTTCTCATCGTCATTCCATACATTTTCTGCTGAGAACTCTACACTACCGCCATGCTGCTACAACTATTGTCATGCATCAAAGAAGCCCCATTTCTAGACCTCTAGTTATGCTCAATATTCTATAACTCGATTATCTGCGTGAGCTATCAGTTCTAAATTTGATACTATACACATGGCCTGCCGTCCCACAAATCTTAGTTCTTTATTGTTTAAAACCTCTTATATCCATCAATGAGGAAAAATATATATAGGAGTTTCATCGTTGAGGAATTGATGATTTCGTTAACCTATTCTGCATAACCATCGAGCTAGATCTTCCAAACATCACTTAAAGATCTCGCGTATTATATCATGTATTGTAAGCATGAAGTCTCAATTGTCTCTTACCAGGACAACATTACCTCTTAAAAAATTCACTATGGACTTCTGTTACACTTCATGTTTAACGTATCACTATTATACTTTTCTATTACAGCCAATGACCTTCGTTTCCCTGACTTTGAGTATACCTCGGGTTCTTCACCTTTTATTGTAATGTAGTCTCTTTAATGATCTTTCTAGTAAATAACATTATATGCATTCAGTTAAATGCTAAGGCTTCTCTACTACTCTTTAAATCTGCTATGTAAACTTCGGTATTAATTATAAACCTCAATTATTAGAGAAATTATTGCATTACTAATTCCCTCAGAAAACTGCATCACCTAAAATAATATCATTGAGTCGTGTACTACTACACATAACCTCTAACATATCTTACCTTATTCTTGGTTTCTGGTATCACGAGACTCATATTTTTAAGAGTTGGCTTCTTCCCGTCTTTGTCATTGATGCCATCTAGTTTTCCACCTACATTATCGTCACCAGTCAATTCACACATACTCTGTCATTGCTTCCTCCATATTATATCATTACCTTCAAGACTAACATATTCCTTCTCTTTGAAATCACGCCCATTGGTTTTACTGATGACACTTAAAACCTATTCTTGAAATCTTATTTGTCACAAGAACTTAATAAGGTACTAATGGCGGTTATCCTCATAACTATTCCAGGAAGGCTTAACTATACTGTTATTCTCATTCAGGTAACCAATGGTGTAACGATCGGTAATCTCGACTACTGTTATATTATGGGACGAGTGTTACATAATATAAATTATGTTTGGACACATATACACTAATGAAATGACTTTGGGGACAATCGATAGATTTTTCGAGATTCCGAAACGAGATGGTACGATATTCCACTCTGGACAGCCCATAGTATTTTGGCCATAACGTTCTCATACGAACTTCAATTTTTATGAAATATATATCAAGGAAAATCTAAGATCGAGACCTACAACTTCCGCGTTGAACATGTTTCCAAATTCGAATCAGATGTAAATAAAAAATGTAGATAAAAAATCTGGATGAATAATACCCGATGATGAATCTAGAGAATTCTCAAACTATCTCAATAATTATAACTTTTTCATTTCAAACTTTTACAAAATTAGCCAATTAGCCCCCTATTATATATAAGGGATACTAATTCCAAAATTCCCAAGTTTAGAGAAGAAGAAAGAAGCGTAAGAGGAGAAGAAGAAGAAAAAAGGAAGAAGAATAAGAAAAAAGAAGAAATAAGAAGGATAAAAGAGGAATCACATGTCAATCCTCATATATTAAGCTAAGAAAAAGGAAAGTAATCATGGAAGACTTGAAGTATGAGGAAAATAAAATGAAATGAGGTAAGAGCAACTTGACCGAAATTTTAGATTGCGGAATTTTGATGATATGATGCTATATTGATGTAAGTAACCTACTAAAGATTGCATTTAGTGGCATTATGAGCATGTAATTGGATTATATTAGGAAAGATCTAAATTTTTTTAGATTCCCCAAAGTTGAGCTAAGTTGGGGTTATGAGACTAAAATGTTAAATTGATGATGAAATATTTTTTTTAACATGCTTGAATATGATAGTTAAAGAATTTTTTATGTTTGAGATACCTTTTGGTAAGATAGACAATGATAAGCAAGTTTTGGATCCTGAAAAATAGGCTAGCGTCGCGACGCCCAAGGGGCAACGTCGCGACGCGTATTGTGATATTTGTACAGATTTGTTTCTAGAATGTGAGCGTCGTGACGCCCAGGGACTTATGTCGCGACGCGTAGACAGAGGATGCTCACTGATTTATCAGCATGTGTGAGCGTCGCAATTCCCTCGGGGTAGCATCGCGACGCGTGATCAGAATTTCCCCATACAATTTTTAATTCATTCCAGTTTCACCCTAGCATGTTAGAGGCCACCCTAAGGGTCTCGTATCAGCTCGCATACATACATTACATCATAATATAAGTTTGATAGACCTTAAAGTGAAAGCAAACACTTAAATAGATAAACTTAGCCTAATTCGGTAATATATTCCTCAGTTCCATTTTCTAATCAGAGTTATCAATTAAAGGTCATCACAGGAACCAAAAATTCTTTCGGCAAGTGAAATAATGCTAGTGGGACTCTGACCGACATAATCACACACATATAACGCAAGCGCACGTATCGTTCAAGTAGTATAAAGAGTATCGATCCCACAAGGACTTAAAACCTTTTGTTATCAATATAAGAAGTTAAATGCTTACAAGTATCTAATGGATTGATTGTTTGATTGGGTGGTGACTTTAAAATTAAAACAAGTAAATAAATTGCTTGAAAGTAGATTGAAGAAAATTCAAATTTATAAAACTATCCAGGGTTGTGAATCCTTCCAATATCTTTTTAAAAGATGAAATGGTTATCTTATGGTTGTGTAGTATATTGGTTTATTAACCTGGAACACAAAATTAAGTAAAAGCCTCTTCCGATGGTCAAATACAAATACCCAGTATAACCCAATTAATCATTTTAGATTTACCAAATCAATCTTATTAATGGCCAGTTAACAAGACGCATTGAGCTTAAGACTTAATAAGTAAACCTTTAAACTACCCAAACTATAAAATAGCCCCTTATAAACCTGTGATATTGGAATTCATCACAACCCCATATAACTAACTTAGTTACGACACATAACTAGGGCTAGTAAAAACTTAAAAATAAAAGACATAAAGTAAAATGTTGAAAAGTAAATTCGGTAAAGTAAATACTGAAAAGTAGAATTACAATAAAATAAAATGCTAGGGTTAAAGGATCCACTTTTACTACTACTACTACTTTAGATATCTCCCTTAATATAATATATTAACTTGTGATGATATTACCAACCAGCCATATAGGCGGTAACCTGATTAAGTCAAATTAAGTCCGACCAGCCATTAAGGCAGTACCATTATTTGTCCATAAACCATCCATATAGGTGATAAATTACCAACCGACCAACCAGGCGGTATCCATGCTTAGTCAGGTTAAAACCAGTTTATAATTGTTTACCAACCGACCAATATAGTGGTATCATTGTTAAGTCAAATTTTAAATAGTGAATATATTATGATTAAGGGAGATTAATCTAAATAGCAGTAATAAAAGTTTTACCTTTCACCCTAGCAGGGGGAAGTTACCTCATCATAGCTGAATAGTAAAAACTGAAAAAACTAAAGAAAGTAAATTACTATTACAGAAAGTAATTAAAATTAATTACAAAACTGAAATTAAAATAAACTAGATATAAAACTCCCTATTTACATTATATAATTCAGAGAGGAGGGTGCATCTAAAACTGAAAGCTCGAGCTGAATTTATAGGCGTCAATAGGCTCTCCGTGTCGTGACGCGCAAGGATGACGCATCCCGACGCGACACGTGTCACATTCTGATTGGTTCCGCCGGATTCTTATCCGATGACATGGAATTTTAGATGATTAATTTAATAATTGAGCTGACATGGCAGTGACGTGGCAATGACGTGGCAACACGTGGCGATAGTGATTGTCGGCACCATAGGATTGCGACACGTGGCGCGCTGTGATTGGCTGATTATGATGTGGACGTCAAGTGGCAAGCTGACTCGGTCTTCTGATGATGTGGCGATGATGATTTTTGGCACCATAGAATGATGACACATGGCACAGTACACGTTAGCATAATCGGATGTGATGTTGACACGTGGCACGGTGCATATTAGTAGATTCGGCGCATGTTAGCAAAGTCAAACTTCTCAGATTCAGACACGTGTCACCGACGCATGTTAGTATAAGGCGGTGCACGTTAGACGTCGCGACGCGGGCAGCGCATCGCGACAAGCCAAATGACGATTTTGCCCTTTTGTCCGTTTTTCACTGTTTTGGCCCCAAATCACCTCCAGAATGTCCTGAAACTTTATTTATATACAAAATAACACAAAACACATTAAAATATTCAAAAAACTCAAGAAACTATACAAAATATTAGGTCAAATGAGTGGGAAATAGTGATACATTTACCACTCATCACACCCCCAAACCTAACATTTTGCTAGTCCTCGAGCAAAATATAAAATCATAAAAATAAAATTAAGCTAAGCCACTTTCGTAGGGATCACGGCTGCATTTAGCGTATGTAACAAGCCTTTAAACCCCTAAGTGTCCCTAGTGGACGAGTTGTAGTCTTGTGAGGGTTTACAGCAATGATACCCACAAATATTTTACAAAAGTAAAAAGATAGTAAAACTAATGCAAACAAAAGCAAAAAGACAAGAGAAAAGAAAATAAAGAAGTTAGTGACTAATCAGGTGAAACTTCTACTCCAAGTCACTAGTTGTTTTCTTTCTTTCTAAATTACCGAATAAGTAAATTCTCCGATTATATTTACCATTCTCCATATACACAACCAACAAAATATTAATCAACTCATTTTTTCCCACAACAGTCACAAGTGCAGTTGATAAGAGAGTAATATTTTTGTCCTAAAGTTTTATCAGAATTCACACCTTTTTGCAGCAATGGAATAATTTTTCTGATTGTTTTTTTTATTTATATACAATATCTTCCATCTATGTAGCGAGCTTTGGGCCAGTGTCTCCCAAACCAGTTGGCTTTAGGGCACTAGGTGTTAAGACACCCCTACAGACTTAATTACTCAGTCTTCAGATATATATATTTTTGCAACATCCTTGATCCATGTAGTGAGCTTTAGGCCAGTGACTCCCAAACCAGTTGGCTTTAGGGCACTAGGTGTTAACACACCCTTACAGACTTAATAACTCGGATCTTAGACGTTTTGTTTTTTACTCCATCACTTCTCATAGATGCTTCCTCCAATTAAACTAGAGCACTGAATATTATAAAATTTTCAATTATAGCTCATGTGCGTATGTTACCATGCATGTTGATAATACCCGCCAACTGAGCATATGAATATCCATTTTAGTCAATTTTATGGAGAATTTACAAATTAAATAATTTAAAAGGAAATAAACAAAAATTAACTTGTTCTGAAATAGGTTTGAAATACGTCTCAGGAGTGGAAACTCCTTACACAACTATCTCTTACAAATTTCACCCGATTAATCAAATTAAGAACACAAAAATACAAAATATTTTTTTGTAAAATTTTTCAATTTTTTTTGTATTTTTCGAAATATTTTGGACTAAAAAAAAAAAAAAATACAAACAAGATACTAATCAACTATTCCCCACCCCCAAACCTAAATGAGACATTTTCCCAAATGTCTTAAACAGTAGAAGAAGAGTATAGAAGTTAGTACCTGGTTAGCTAAAATTCTACATCTAAATTGGAAATTTAAAGGTTAAGATCCAGATTTATCCAACGCTTCTTACCACGATCATTATCGGACCATTTTATCTTGGAAATGATAGGGTCAATTTGTGGTTCATAGGCTAAGATTTGGTCAATTAAATCCTGGGCAGTTCTGGCAGTGAAGTGGAGTTCTTTTAAAGGTTTTGACACAAACTAATTTCTCCGAGCATCATCAAGAAATACACAAATAAAATCATAAAATCCTTCTGCGTTGAACAATCCAATTGGTTTCTGGTGTATGTTCAAGTTCGCCCAAGATAGCACTGTAAAAATCTCCTCCAACGTACCCAAACCACATAGCAAAGCAATAAAAGCATCAATACTGTTAATCATTTCCACCAGTCGTTCAGACATACCTGGCACGATCAGTTCTTCTTTGTTTGATGATCCTATAAGATCCGCCTCTGCCAAGGGTTTTGAGATGATTCCCAGAACTTGACTGCCTCCATCCTGTACGGCCTTTGAAACGATCCTCATTAGTCCAAGATTGCCTCCGCCATATAATAGGTGCATATTCTTCTCAGCTATGACTCGTCCCAATTCCTGTGCTGCTGCTACGTATTGTGGCTTAGTACCAACACTAGTACCGCAAAACACACAGATATTTTCAACTCATCTTCTTGAAGTGGCTTCTATTTTTATCTGGATGCGTTCAAAAGTGCAATGATGAATTGAATTTATAGCACCTGAAAAGGGTGAGTAAAAATAATAGCATTGTACCTGCCAAATGACAATTATTAGTTAAATAGTAAAATAAATCATGATAGTCAAAAAGGTCTGGATCCTGTCGGAGAAAATAAAAGAAAACAACAAAATAAATCACAATTATTAGGAAAAGACAAAGAGATATAATATGTACAAGAAATGTAGCGGCTTGATTGACGTCTATGGGTCAGGGACAAGCTTCCCATCCAATTTTCTTATAAATTGGCAAACAGAGTCTTTTTGAGTCAGATTCCCAAGACTTAACTGTTGTCTTTCTCTTTGGAATTGTGCATATAACACACGAATTTTGTGATACACATATCCACTCGGATGCATCTCAAGAGTTTTAGATATGTCATCCAAAGACTCCTTACTCAAGCCATCCCTAATGAAATTAATCTTATCTTCACGGTTATCAGACACCATTCCTAAAGAACGACAACGAGTATCACAAAACATGCGAGCACATTTATAACAAACACACATTATTTTGGCTTTTCTCTTTTTAGCATATGTGCTTTTTCCTAAACCAGACAGATGTGAAATGAAAGAGTCAGAAGACTCACCTGCCAATCAGACCCGTGCTTCAATAATCCAACGAATATCAGTAGGAATACCTTTGATCATCAGTAGTCTCATCCGTTCCAAGCGAGCTTTGTAAACTTTCATCAGAGATTTTTGAGGGAGAAAATGGAATTGATTGTGAAGATTTGCAAGAACTTCTTCCATCCTGAAATGACTTAACCTGTAAAAACTAAACACACAAAATGAAAGCACACCAAATCACAATATATACACAAATTGCATTGGTTGTCTCTCTGCGAGCGCTAAGTTTAACGTCGTCAGCTAGACGTGACTTCTCGAACGTTAGGCTGGATCTGAAAGTGTGACACTTTCTTTTTGTCGCTCAAATGATTCTCCCCAGTAGTTATTGACACGCTTGTTTTTAACCTTGAATGTTTTGTTAGAGTCCGGATCATGTAACTCAACGGATCTATCTGGTAAAACCTTGGTGATTAGGAATGGACCTGACCACCGTGATTTTGGCTTCCATGAGAAGAGTTTCACCCACGATTTGTTTAACAGTACCTTCTGCCCTGGTTTCAGTTATATGCGCACTAACTTCTCATCATGTCTCTTCTTGGCCTTTTCTTTGTACAATTTGGCATTCTCAAAAAGCTGTATGTGAAATTCCTCCAATTCATTAAGCTGGTGGAACTGTTTCTCTTCAGTTGCTTGTAGTGCATGAATTGGCTTCTTCAGTGAGCAATACGCTTTATCTTCAGGCTCCACAGACAATTGACATGTAGAACTTTGTATTGCATTGGAGTTCTGGATGGTACTATGTATCACATCAAGTCTGAAACATTCCTCATTCTTTTCATCATCTGGGAAATTCATGGCCTTGAAAACATTGAATGTTACTTCTTGGTCCTGTACCCTCATGGTTAACTCTCATTTCTGTACATCAATAATGGTTCGACCTGTAGCCAAGAACGGTCTCCCGAGGATTATTGGCATGTCTTCATCTTCCTCCATATCAATGACAATAAAATCTGTTGGGAAAATGAATTTTTCAACTTTGACCAGCACATCTTCAACTACACCTCTCGGAAATACGAGCGTTCTATCAGCAAGTTGTAGAGAGACTGATGTGGGCATTGTTTCTCCAATCTGTAATTTCCTGAAAATAGAAAAAGGCATCAAGTTAACACTTGCACCTAAATCACACAAAGCCTTACCGAAGTTATGCTTTCCTATGATGCAAGGAATGGTAAAACTGCCATGATCTTTCAATTTTTGGGGAAGCTTCCTCTGAATGATAGCACTGCATTCTTCTTATAAAGCTATTGTCTCGTAATCTCCCAATCTCCGTTTTCGTGAAAGAATGTCTTTCATGAATTTGACATAACTGGGCATTTGTTCCAAAGCTTCTGCAAATGAGATGTTGATATGCAGCTTTTTGAAAATCTCCAAGAATCGAGCAAACTGCTTGTCCTGTTTGTTTTTCTGAAGACGCTGTGGAAAAGGTGGAGGTGGAGTGATTTGGTCTTTTTCCTTTGCTTCTTTTTCCTCCATCTGTGGAACTGCTTCACTGCTTTCTTTAGGAACTTCCTAAATAGTTTCCTTGGCTCCAACATCTTTGTTGATTTCAGTACCACTTTTTAATATGATGGCATGTCATTTCTCCTTCCCCATGTTCCTTGGATTCGGTTCTTTGTTGCTGGGAAGATTCTCTGGCGGTCTGTAACTCTGAGCATTGGCCAGTTGTCTAATTTGATTCTCCAGTGCTTTAATAGAAACAGATTGGCTTTGAAACATAGCATCATATGCTGCTTGTTGCTTTTTGAACATCTCTGCAATCCATTCTTTCATTTCTGGTTCTTTTTCAAACTCTTGGTTTTGCTGTTGGAATATTGGTGGTGGATAGTTCTTTTGCCTTGAGTTGTTGCTCCATGAGAAATTGGGATGATTCCTCCACCCTGGGTTGTAGGTGTTGGAATATGGATTGTTCCCTTATCTGTTTAAATTATTGACAAAATTCACCGTTTCTTCAAGTTGGTTTGGTTCTGGTGCTCCTCCATATGGTGAACTTGTGGATCCAGTGGTAAGAGTCTTCATGAATTTACATATCTGATCCAGCTTGGCGTTGACTGCTGTATTGGCTCCAACTTCATAAATTCCTGCAATTCTGTGGATCATGCTCCTTTCTGTTGGCCACAAGGAATTATTGTTGGTCATTTCTTCGATTAGATCCCAAGCTTGATCTTCTCCTTTTGCCATTAAAGCTCCTCCAGCAACAAAAGTTTAGACTTGAAGCCATTTTGGAATCTCATGGTGAGGACATTTCCGGAGAAAATCTTTATACCTTTCCCAAGCTTCGTAGAGTGTCTCCGAATCATGTTGTATAAAAGATGTGATGTCATTTCTCAATTTTGCTGTTTTGGGTGGTGGAAAATACATTGCAAGGAATTTGGTGGCTAGAGTGTTCCAAGTTGCCAAGCTTTTGCTATGTCTTTCAAGGAATATGGAAAAACCCGCAGTCTCAATGCTTCTTCAGCTTCTCGGTTGTAATTGAAAGTGACGCAAACTTCCACGAAGTTGCTGATGTGGGCATTAGGATGTTCGGTTGCATTACCCCAAAACAGAACTGACTGCTGAATCATCTGAATGCATGTTTTGATGTCACACACATTTGCTGGTAAATGAGGAAGTACAATACAGGAAATGAAGCCGTCGACCACCGGAATAGTTCTGTCTCGAATGGGAATTGGTGGTGCAACTTCCAAAGGTTCAGATACCATGTTGACTAAAGCTTTTTGGCCTTCACGCCTTTCCCTTCTCA
This sequence comes from Zanthoxylum bungeanum, assembly GCA_019454045.1. NCBI lineage: Eukaryota > Viridiplantae > Streptophyta > Magnoliopsida > Sapindales > Rutaceae > Zanthoxylum > Zanthoxylum bungeanum. The sequence goes on along the minus strand of SKCR01029354.1, from coordinate 68,048 downwards.
ACTGTCTGATGGTTCTTTCAATCTATGGGTCAAGCGGTCGGATTTTAAAGCATTTGGTTCGTCTCATGTAGTGTCTGAGAACTTGAAACACAAGAAAATAAAAACAATAAGTAAAAAGAAATTAGACACAAGTAACGTATCTAACCCCAAAACTAATAGTGAAAGATAAATAAGTCCCCGGCAACGGTGCAAAAAATGTGACCGGTGTGAAATCACATGTGTATAACACAAGCGTACGTATCGTTCAAGTAGTATAAAAAGTATCGATCTCACGAAGACTTAAAACCTAAGCTATTAATTTTTATGAGGCCAAATGATTACTAGTATCTAACAGATTGATTGATTGATTGGGTGATGATTCTAAATTTAAAAACAAGTAAATAAAATTGCGCAAAAGTAGGTTGAGGAAAATTCAAATTTATAAAACTATCCAGGGTTGTGATTTCTTCCAATATCATTTTAAAGATGAAGTGGTTATTTAATGTTTGTGTAATATATCGGTTTAATAACCTGGAACACGAAATTATGCAAAAGCCTATGTCGATGGTCATATGCAAATACCCAGTATAACCCAATTGAACCATATGTCTATGTCAACCAAATTACCTGGATTCATTAAGATTAAGTTCCAATTGTGGCTACCCCCGCCCGACAGATATATGTCTATCCTGTAAGGAAATCTATTAAAGGGTTATCTATCATCAAGGAAGATCGTGGGCTACTAAGTCTAAGGCTGAAACCTAAAATTCCTTTGTCAAGTTTATTTTAGATTTACCAGTTCAATCTTATTAATAGCCAGTTAACAAGACGCATTAAGCTTAAGACTTAATAAGTAAACCTTTAAATTACCCAAACTATAAAATAACCCCTTATAAACCGGTGATATTGAAATTCATCACAACCCCAAATAACTAACTTAGTTACGACACATAATTAGGGCTAGTAAAAACTTAAAAATAAAAGACATAAAGTAAAATGCTGAAAAGTAAATTTGGTAAAGTAAATACTGAAAAGTAAAATTACAATAAAATAAAATGCTAGGGGTTAAAGAATCCACTTTTACTATTACAACTTTAGATATCTCCCTTAATATAATATATTAACTTGTGATGATATTACCAACCAGCCATATAGGCGGTAAATTACCAACCGACCAACCAGGCGGTATCCATGTTTAGTCAGTTAAAACTAGTTTATAATTGTTTACAAACAGACCAATATAGCGGTATCCTTGTTAAGTTAAATTTTAAATAGTGAATATATTATGATTAAGGGAGATTAATCTAAATAGCAGTAATAAAGTTTTACCTTTCACCCTAGCAGGGGGAAGTTACCTCCTCATAGCTGAATAGTAAAAACTGAAAAAGTAAAGAAAGTAAATTATTATTACAGAAAGTAAGTAAAATTAATTACAAAACTGAAATTAAAATAAACTAGATATAAAACTCCCTATTTACATCAGAGAATTCAGAGAGGAAGGTGCATCTAAAACTGAAATCTCGAGCTGAATTTATAGGCATCCATAGGCTCTCTAGGTCGCGACACGTAAGGATCACGCATCGCGACGCGACATGCGTCACGTTCTGATTGGTTCCACCGATATTCTTATCCGATGACGTGGCATTTTGGATGATTAACTCAATAATTGAGCTGACGTGGCAATGATGTGGCGACACGTGGCAATAGTGATTGTCGGCACCGTAGGATTGCGACACGTAGCGCGCTGTGATTGGCTGATGATGACGTGGACGCCAAGTGGCAAGCTGACTCAGCATTTGACTCGGTCTTTTGATGACATGGCGATGATGTGGATGACACGTGGCGATGGCGATTGTCGGCACCATAGAATGATGACACGTGGCATGGCGCACGTTAGCATGATTGGCTGTAATATTGACACGTGGCACGGTACACGTTAGCAGATTCGGCACATGTTAGCAAAGTCAAACTTCTCAGATTATGACACGTGTCCCCGGCGCATGTTAGCATAAGGTGGCGCACGTTAGACGTCTCGACGCGGGCAGCGCGTCGCGATGCACCAAATGACTATTTTGCCCTTTTGTCCGTTTTTCACTGTTTTGGCCCCAAATCACCTCCAGAATGTCCTGAAACTTTATTTATCTACAAAATAACACAAAACACATTAAAATATTCACAAAACTCAAGAAACTATACAAAATATTAGGTCAAATGAGTGGGAAATAGTGATACATTTACCACTCCTCACCTATGTTAACCAAGTTATTTGAATTCATTAAGATTAATTTCTAATTATGGCTAGCCCCGCCCGACAGGTATATTCCTGTCCTGTAAGGAAATCTATTAAAGGGCTATTTATCCTCAAGGAAGATTGTGGCTATTGAGTCTAAGGTCTTTAACCTAAAATCTATTTTCCAAGTTCATTTTAAGTTTACCAGTTCAATTTTATTAATGGCCAGTTAATAAAAAGTATTAGGATTAAGGCTCAATAAATAAACATTTATATTACCCAAACTGTAATTTAACCCCTTATAAACCGGTGTTATTACACTTCATCACAACCCCAGATAACTAACTTAGTTAAGACACATAACTAGAGCTGGTAAAAACTTAAATAAAATAAAAGACATAAAATAAATTGTTGGAAATTAAATACTGAAAGGTAAATTGCTGAAAGTAAATAAAGTAAAAGTACAATAAAAGAAAATACTGGGGTTAGAGGATCCACTTTTATTACTACTATTTTAGATATCTCCCTTAATATAATATATTAACTTTGCTTGATAATTACCAATCAGCCATATAGGCGGTATCCTGATTAAGTCAAATTAATAATTAATTACCAACTGACCAACCAGGCGGTATCCATGCTTAGTCAGGTTAAAACCAATTTATAATTAATGACCAACCGACCAATATGACGGTATCCTTGTTAAGTCAGATTTTAAATAGTTATTATATTATAATTAGGGGAGATTAATCTAAATAGCAATAATAAAAGCTTTACCTTTTACCCCAGCAAGGGGGAGTTACCTCCTCATTGCTTGAAAAGTAAAAACTGAAAAAGTAAAGAAAGGAAAGTACTGTGCTTAAAAGTAAATTACGGAAAGTAAAAACTGAAAAGTAAAGAAAAGAAAGTGCGAAAGTGGAAATTAATTAGTGAAAGCTGTAAATAAACAAACAAGATACAATCTTCTTAGTGATTCTTAAGGAATTTCAAAGAAAAAAGTATCAATTTACAAATGAAATGGCTTGGTATTTATAGGCAAAATTTTGCTTCCACCAAATCCATTATTAATTGCTCCACCAAATCCATTATTAATTACTCCACTAATTGCTCCACCAAATCCATTATTAATTGCTATTATTTCTGGTGGGAGCTTGACTATTTTTATTTATTTATTTATTTGCTTTGAAAATGACTTTAATAATTACAAATAACACACTTACGGATATGTCATATATTTCGGTCCTGAAATCTTCAGAATTGGAAATCCCACAAGTAAGTGCCGTCGTATGGTTGGTCAAGTACTTGCATGATAGATCGAGACAATCTTAGTTGATTAATATATACAGGAATAACTCTTATTCCTATATTAACCAACTACCATTTGATTCGATCAAGGAATTTTATTAACAGTTAATTATTCCTTTGTGAGTGTGACCCGCCGTTTTCGGGATCCTTGGACTTAACCAGTGAAGTGCCGCCGTAGGGTAGGTCAGTTCACAAGATACATCTAGAATCTCTATCATCTCGGAATCCAAACCTGATATTGACCCAAAATGGACACCATCCGTAGGGGGACGAAAGCAAAGCCGTCTCGAGGTGCCTTTTGAATCTCACATTTTCGGAATAACAACGGAGATCGCAGGATATACTGTCGTATATCCCTCTCCCACTCACTATTTTGAGATTAACATTTCTATTTATAAAATATCTAATATTTTAATTTAACAAGTGCGAATAAATTTATGGCGGCTAAATCATAATTCTTATTTACACTAGTACACTATTAGTGACCTAACCAATTTTAACTCTTAAAATTTGTATCACTAATTTCCATTAGTCTCTACTAAATGTATTACTCAATTAAAATAATTTAATTAGAGTGGTATTAGTGACCTATTATATTTTAACTTTTTAAAATACTAGAACACTAATTGGTTTAAAATTTTAGAATCCTAAAATATTCAAGATTTATATTAAACTATTTAATTAATCTTAGTGTGTTATAAAATCCAATGGTACGTGGAATTGTCCCGAGTACATACCACATTATCGTTTATTCGGATTCGGCTATGGAATTTATGTCTAGGCTTCTATCCTATATACCAATGGAATGTATTATACACTAATTAAGCCTAATATATTATAATTCAAATTTTAAATCTTAAAACCAATTAATCCAATTAATTATTTTTGCATGCATATCATATTCTAATTTAAACATTTTAAATCACATAAAATCATATTTCATGTCTATAATGATAATGCATCTAAAGCATTGTAAGACACAAAAATTGGCGACGCTGTTCCAGGCTCGCGGCCTAGTCGGGAGTACGGAATAGCCCGTGGGGAACTAAACCGGAGAAATAATATGGAGTCGCCACCCGGTGTGAACTGGGAAAATGATTTAAGGCCGCACTCACCCCTCGCAAGGGAAAACCTCAAACCGTTGGGTTCAGAATGGTCTGTTACTTATGCCACTTGTAATGAAAGGATTTGTGCAATAATCTAACCAAGCCAAAGCAACATATATTTCCAAGGATAATCTACTTCTAAGTTCATGCATACAAAAATAAATTGGAATAACGACAAGCATATAATTTCATGAACACATCATATTGATAAACACAGAGACGCAAATAAACAATAATTGTACAAGCATGCATATTAAAGAGAGGCAATTAAGTGCATAATGTAAAGAGATAATTAAAGAGGCAATTGTACACTAAAATAAATGTGCCATGATGCGATACAAAAGAAGATAGACAATAAAGGTGAAAGAAGAGAGATGCAATATATGCCCACATCTATATAGGACTTCAAGTGTCCGATTGAACGTATCTTACGTTCAGTCAAACGTGCTTTGTCCGGCGCGGCAAAACATCGTGGCAAAGGTAGCCCTTAGGCTTTTCATCTCTCGAAATGAAGGACCTTTAATCCAACTTCATTGCCCATGCGCCTTGCAATATGATGCATGATTATGCAAGGATATGACATACAAAAATAAATAACGGAATAATAAAAGGCGCGGTAAAGTATTGTCGTAAAGGTAGCCTTTTAGACTTTTCTTCCCTCAAATAAGGAACCTTTAGACCAACATACTAAGCCCATGCGCATTACATCATAATGCATGGAAAGTAAAGACAATAATATAGGACTTCGTATACTTAATTAAACATATCTCACATTCAATCAAACACACTTCGTCCGGCGCAGCAAAATATTATCGTAAAGGTAGCCTTTTGGACTTTTCTTCCCTCAAATAGAAAACCTTTATACCAACATACTAAGCCCATGCGCATTACATCACAATGCATAGAAATTAAAGACAACAATATAGGACTTCGTATACTCGATTAAACATATCTCACATTCAATCAAACACACTTCGTCCGGCGCGGCAAAGTATTGTCGTAAAGGTAGCCTTTTGGACTTTTCTTCCCTCAAATAGAGAACCTTTAGACCAACATACTAAGTGTTGGACAAAATGACCCATATCGTCACTATTTGCACAGATCATTGTGTTGTTGTAGCAAATTAACTATGTGACAAGGAAATTGCACTATCATCATTTGTGATTAGATCAGCATAGATATATATAAATGAAGAGAGGTCCCTATGATTAGTTCCTGGATTGAGAATGATATGAGACAGTATCAATCCCCGAAGGATTAATCATTAAATATCCCTAGCCGGAGTATTATCGAGACTGGACATCGATAATGCAGAATAGGCTAGTATTGCACTTGTGTGCGTTGTGAGGGCACAACGGCATAGTTCTCATATATATAAGTATCGGATACTTATGCAAGTGCAATAGGAGGTCGTGTTTCACCGAAGGTACGGGAAACAGCTTCGCTCTGGATAGACCCCTCGGAATCCCATTGGTATTATGACTATGTGTCTATGGGAGGCCGAAATCAAGGTAGGTGTGTATAGTCTTAACCTGAGACTTACATCGCTAATACTTACGATAATCGATAGGCTTTGGTCTTGGTGGTACAAGGCTTTAACCGGTTCTGCGTACACCACTTCTGGGTTTATCAGAGAGTCGTAGTGTATTGGGTGTGATGTCAAGACGGAAGTATCACTTCAGTCATAGTGGAGATGATGTCACGCAGGATACGGTACTAGTGCTCTTGAGTGATGCGCATCCAATCGGGATATTGTGACCAGGTCATGAATATCCGATTATAGAGACTATGTTACCAGACATCCGATATGTGTTTCGGACGGGGCAGACACTTATCCAGCCCCAGCCCTAGCACGTGACTATCCGATACTGGGCCGATATGCACAATACAATGGTATACTACGCTTGATACAGATCTTTAATATTCTTAAATGGATATGTCCGGAGAATTGGGTAGACTTGGTGCTTTGCTAGGAGTCGACCTTGTCTCGTAAATCGGTAAAACGTAGTACTGGGTAAGTACGTGATTCGGATACTTCGACGACCGTATTTACTGCCAACTTATCCGGGGATCTCATGGGTCGCTTCCCGATAATCCACCGATGACGCATAACTCACACTCTTAAATAATCTGGGATTATATAGAAAAAAGAGAAAATTAATCTAGGATTAATTACGGAGATATTTTATCTAGGATAAAATATCGTCTAGAGAGAGATAACGATTAATTTGGAATTAATCGGTAAATTAATATATTCGATATATTAAACGAAATTAGATTTCGACGCGGAATTAAAATTAGATTTTATTTCGGGCGAACGAATTAATTTAGAATTAATTCGTTAGCGATTGAATAGTGAATTCGCTAGGCGTAATCATTTAATTACGACGCGACGGAAAAATCGTTAATTTGGAATTAACGAACCCGAGCCCGAGTGTGATTGCGAGCGCATTCGTATTTCGAATTCGAGTGTAGCGACGCAAGTCACATCAAGCGTCAAATCATTAGTCGCATCAAGCGTCAAATCAAATGTCACTTTGAGTGATGTGAAATGACAACAATGTCACTTTATTAAAGTAGATGTGACTTGATGGACTTGTGATGGACTTTTGACTTTGGAGTGTGGAACACTCAAAGACATTACAATAGATTTAATTTTTTTTTTGAAAGCAATTAAATGGTAAAAACATTTATTATTTTTGGAAAATATATAACAAATGTTATACCACTTTTGTAATAACTTAACACATTTTTGTATCTCTCAATTTCTCTCTTCTCCTCACGCCAAAACAATGAGTTTCTTCACTGGTTTGAACCAGTTTGGCGTGAAAAATAGGGGAGCAAGAGTGGTTTTTCATGGTGAGAAATCAAGTGCTTGCACACTACGAGTCGTGCAAAGGTGGTAGGGAGGTTCACCCATGAGGCGGGACCGATTCGACGAAGTTTGGAGCTTCGAAATGAGACCCGAAACTGCCCAAACCAGTGAAGTGAACTGCTGCAGTGGCGCCACCAAAACAGTGAGCTTTGTGGCTTCAATCGTCTTCAAATCGACTCAACCGACCGATGTAAGTATTCCGCTATCTTCGTTGGTGTATTCACGCATGCTTTCATGTCTTGTTTGATCTTGGGACCTAGATAATAACCAACAATTGCATCAAGAGCCTAGGTTCAAGCATGAAAAATGTAGGGCTTAAAATTTGGGTAAATGTTTGTTGATCATGATTTGAATAAATTGATTGTTTAAGTATGCTTATAACATGTTTAATTTCATTTTGGTTGGACCAATTTGTTGAAAAATGATTTGGAATTATTTTCCCCAAATATTTGACCTTGGCCGAATGTGATGGATATTTGGAAATCTTGGATTTTTTCATTTTAATTTATTGGATGAGTTATAATGATGTAGGATGATGTTGATTTGAGATTGAATTGGATTTAATTTTGAATTGGATAAAAATCCCTAAATTCCTTATGTTGACCGAATCTACATTGCCCTATAAAGTCTTGGATTTTTGATTTTTGAACATTAGATGTATGAAATCATTTAGGATGTTGATTTAATGTCGATTGTGGGTTTGATTGGATTGAAACCAAATCGGATGTGAAATCCTTCCTTGGCCGAGACTAAAGAAGCATGTAAATGGGTTTGATTTTTCATTTATGTGTTGGACATATGATAATGATAATGAGCATGATTAATTGGACTAATATGATGTTTTAGAAATATTGATTTAGTTGATTAATCATGTAATACACTTTAGGTTAATTGAATATGAAATTGGATTTTGTATATTTAATTAATTGGGCCTAATTTTGGAAATTGGACTTTAATGTTGTAATTGGGCTTATTGGGCTTGATTTTATCAAGTTGGGTTTAGGCCAAATGGATTGGATCCAATTGGGCCCAAAACCACTTCCGTTAAGCCCAAATGCGACTTAATGAACCTTTAAAGTTCAATTGGGCCTAATGGGCCAAGATTGATTTATGGGCTTATGGGGTAAATCCCGGATTGGACTTTGGTTATCGGTTTGACCCGAGTTGACCAAAAGTCCACGCCTTAAGAAATCAATTAAAAGCCCATTGGACTTTAATTGAATGACGTTGGACGTTAATCGGTCTTTGAGACGCGTTACGATTAAATTTGGAATTTAAATCGTAAAAGGTTTATTAAATAAAAGTGTAATATTTAATTTGGAATTGAATAGTGAATTAGTATTAAATACATGTTAAATTAGATTTAATTATGTAGTTTAATTTAATTCATGAATTCGTACTTTAAGTACTTATTCGCAAAAACGAGTTTGACTCGAACAAAATCAAATCGTTGTTTGAACATTGGATGATCACTTAATTATCAGATAATTAATTTGATTAGATTGATTGATAGCATGCTTATGTGTGTGAATACGTGGTTTGTTGTATGAATAATGTATATCGGATGGATATTAGTCGGGTGGGGCAATTTTAGAAATTGTTGTAATAAATTCGATTTATTAAATTGGACCTGCGTGTCCAGCCTTATCACCTTCATTCTCTTTGTATTCTCTTCTCACCTATTCCCCTCTATGTAAATGAGGTTTCTTTAGAAGTGTAGTGTAACGGGTAGAAGTAATACAAGTGCTAGCTTGAGTGAGAAAGGGAGAGATTTGATCTAGGATCAATGTGTAAAGTATCCATCCGCATATCATTATTATTTATTTTCATACTCGCTTTATTATGTATTTATAATGCATGTTTAAGGGTGTATGATGATGAGACCTTAACAAAGATAATTAAATTGGTAGCCAATTTGCACGCGAAAAACCCTCGTTAAATATCAAGCGTTTATTTTCCTTCCATTGAGTGATTCTTGCTCAAGATCCGAGATTGGCAGGGGTTGTTGGCCAAAGTCAAGCCCTTGTCCGTCGAAGATGTGTTTTAATCACGAGGCTTTGTTCCATATCGGTGTCGTGTCCAAGTTGTGGTTTGTTGGCCAAAGTCAAGACCACTTCTTGTCCATTGACATTGATTACGAAGCTTCCATGTCAATGGGTCCGCGCTTGACTGGGATCACTAGGTTTGTTGTGCCAAAGCCAAGGCCTAGTTGATTCAGAGGAAAAGGTTAGGGTATATATTCGATATATAGGCATATATTAGATATATGTTTGGGACTTGGATGTCCACCTACTGGATCTAGGAGTTGGATGGGATCCAATTGATCTTCGAGATCTACCTAGTTAATTATCATACAATTTGTTGGCCAAAGTCAAGATTGTGTGATATTTAACGGGATCCTAGCCCACTAGGAAACACGGTTTCCCGAGTACTTGACAGAGGGTTAGAGGCTCGACGAAAAATAGTGGGAGGCAAGTATTGAATTTGCAACATTCGTTCGAATACTCGCTAAACGCGCTCATATATTTACACTCGTCATATTAATCAAAAGTATTAGTTGGACTAATATTTTATGTTGTTTTAAAAATATATATAGTTGGACTATATACAAACTCATTCAATATATAGTTGATTTTATAATTGGATTATAGTAATCAATATAATTGAATTAAAATGATAGTTGATTTTATAATTAGATTATAGTAATCAATATTAAAATTATAGTTGATTAAATAATTGGATTATTGTAATCATTATAATAAATAGTACCTTATTAAAATTGATTAAATAGTTGGACTATTGAAATCAAGAAAGAATTGAAAAGTTGAATATTTAAAATATACAATCCTGGATTAAATGTTTTAAATGATTTAATTTTATTGGGAATTCATAATAGGTTACTTTATTGGATAAAATAACTTGTTATATCTAGGCCATAATTAAGCAAATATAGAGCATTAAATCTTTGGAAGATTTATGTGATGATGACTTTAGTGCTTAATTAATATACTTATCATAAATCTATCTTTAGATTTAAAAGTATTAAATTGCAATTAATTTCTTAGAGAATTGATTTGACTATTCTAGAGGTGAAAAGTCAAAGTTTGCAATTGGGCGAGTTGCACAAGGTGCACATCATTTCGATATTCCGAAACCCAAGGCTTGGCCAAAGGTTTGTGAAATATTGAAATGATAATTGACATATCCCAAAGTGACTACCATTTGGATATGGAAGACACGAAGGAATTAAAGAAAGGGCGATGCTCTAACTTTAAAAATATTTGTCAAAGTTATGTTCACTACTAGTATTGAAATTGGATTTTAAATACTTAGTGTAGTACATATATATGTATTGATGTTCAGAATCCGCTATGAGCTGGATACTGACTTCAAGCCGAGATTTCTCTGCGAATCGGAAACGGGAGGAAAGTCGCTGTTTCGACCGTAGATACCTAAGTTTAGGAACTACCCTTCGGGTATGTACTTAAATTAGGAACTGTTATGATGTAACTAGTTTGACTAGAGACATTATCTCTATATCAGTGTTTAATCCGTTACGGATAAAACCTTTATATTATAGAACACTAAGTGTTTTATTATATAAAGATGATACTGAGATAAATACATTAGATGTAAATAACAGAATTTATATTTTGAATATAAATAAAATCTCAAACATATAAAATGACAAATAAATAGCTCAAATTGATTTGATAAATAGAGACTTATTTGTGGCATTGTTGTCTAGGACACAATTAAACAAGACTCGTATATCCACACTTTTGAAGAGTGGGTACTAGGACTGATTTGACTATTCAAATAAGGTCTGCGAATCTAGTTTATTAGGTAAAGTACCTAAAATACTATTTACTTAGTAATAGTAAAAAGGCCACCGATCTGTTAGCCCTATTCATGGTGAAGTAAGTGGGCCCATATCTAGCTAGACTAGATGTGAACATGAATATTTCGTGACCTTAACGGATGTGGCATCACGTTATGGTTATGTGTTTCTTTTGAAGAACACAGATCAGAAACTTTAAAGTTTCGACACGAAGTAAATAAACAGATCGGCTATAGTATTATTCCGCCACGGTAAGACCGTAATGGAAAATACTTAAACAGTAAGTTTCATACGTACATGAAAGAGTACGGTATTCTTTCAAATGAGGACTCCTCCCGAGACACGTCAGTTAGACGGTGTGTCCGAACTAAAACCGAATTTTGTTGGACATGATAAGGTTTATCACGAGTCGCTCTGAGCTACTGTTTCCTTCAATAGGATATGTATTAACAGTGCAAAACTTATTTAGAATAAGGTTCCATATAAATCTGTTTGACAGATATCATATAGGATATTAACAGGAAAGAAACGGGGTTTCTCATTCCTAGTAATTTGGGTATGCCAGGCATAACGTTTGGATGATACCAAACTAAGGACCCGAAATGGATAAGTGCCAATATAGGTTATCCTAAGGGAAACCATAAGTATAGTACTTATAAATCTCACATGAGAACAATGTGATTGTTGCTCACCATGCGGTTTTTCCTGAGAGCAATACCGATATGCAGTGGTCAGTGGGAGGATAGTGATACTCGATGAAAATCGGAGTATATACTGTTCAAGGCACGAAGTCCTTAATGGAACACAAATAGTTCATCTATGATGAATCTATACCATTAATCTTCAAATACACAAGAAACTAGTAGATCGGATAGAGTCAGAAAACAACCTAGGGTATGGGTTTCTGATCTAACCTCATAAAGATGTCAATCTTATGAAGGTATATCCACCGACTACGTTTTGAGGAAGTGATACGAGGTATCGACTCCCTATTATGGCAAAGTGCCATGAGTCCGAAATGGATTCCATGTATAACAACTATTTTGGGTACTAGTTGTTGTACCACAAGGCATTGTGCCTATTGGTACATTAACGTCTTCAAGGAAGACATACATGGAAGGCAACATACCAACGTACAAAGCTGGGCTTTTGACGGAAAGGTATCGTTATCAACATTGTGTTAATAACGATTCAACCTTTTACCTGTTGCCATGGTAAATCCATTTTGAAGATGCTTGTTGATAACTGCATATTTCATTTATGAAATGTGTCAGTTGCAGATCAAAATCGCTTTCCTGAAAAGGAAACCTTTTGGAGGATGCTTACAACATCCTGACGATTTTGTATAACCAACAAACGAGGTTTGCGGGTTATTCGATCCATGTTTGGATTAATGCAAGCATAAGGTTCTTGGAACTGACTTTTGAAATAATCATAATGGTTTATGATTTGACTCAAAACGAAATAATTCTTGTGTATAAGGAGGTTAGTGGGAGAGAGCGCACTGACAGTTAAATTCCCATATAGCAATTGATGAAAGCTTGGCTTTCAATAGAAATTCTCCGTAGAATTCTGGGGAGTAACAACCTTTATTCAAGGAATAAAGATCTACTGGGATAGATTTGGAGTTGTTAACACTCTCTGGGAAATTGTACATTTAAAATGTACTTGTATTGGTGTCTCATACGCTTCGAGCATATGGAGTCACGATCAGGTCAATCCAAGTGATAGTCACTGGATTGAAGTTAAGAACATCTGTTAGTATCTCAGAGAACTAAAGATGTTATCTTAAACTATGGAGAATGAGAACTTGAAGTGACTGGGATCACTGCTGCAAGTTTCCAAACAATTAAATACTACGGTACTATAAAAGTTTGAACATTGGGACAGTGAGCTGGAAATATTCTGAGCAAGATAACTGTTGCCGAATAAACAACAAATGCGGATTATTGCTGCAGCTGAGGCAGCAAAAGAAGCCATTTGGATCGAAAATAAATCTAATTAGATTAGATATAGTTCTGTTAGCAGCTGAGCTAGGCGTCAGCACAGGCTAAGGAATTGAAGGTCTCATCGACGATCCAGATATATACTTCTATATCATCTGATTCGTTCGGATCATACATCGTGGCGATGTGATGATCGTGTAAATCGTGTCAGACGATAATCAAACAAATCCGCTGACGAAAACCTTTCCTCAGCAATTTGAGCGAACCGTACATAGTTCGGGTGTGGGACACTTGAGTGACTGGCTATGTGCCAAGGGGAGATTGTTGGACAAAATGACCCATAGCGTCACTATTTGCACAGATCATTGTGTTGTTGTAGCAAATTAACTATGTGACAAGGAAATTGCACTCTCATCATTTGTGATTAGATCACCATAGATATATATAAATGAAGAGAGGTCCCTATGATTAGTTCCTGGATTGAGAATGATATGAGACAGTATCAATCCCCGAAGGATTAATCATTAAATATCCCTAGCCGGAGTATTATCGAGACTGGACATCGATAATGCAGAATAGGCTAGTATTGCACTTGTGTGCGTTGTGAGGGCACAACGGCATAGTTCTCATATATATAAGTATCGGATACTTATGCAAGTGCGATAGGAGGTCGTGTTTTCACCGATGGTACGGGAAACAGCTTCGCTCTGGATAGACCCCTCAGAATCCCATTGGTATTATGACTATGTGTCTATGGGAGGCCGAAAATCAAGGTAGGTGTGTATAGTCTTAACCTGAGACTTACATCGCTAATACTTACGATAATTGATAGACTTTGGTCTTGGTGGTACAGGGCTTTAACCGGTTCTGCGTACACCACTTCTGGGTTTATCAGAGAGTCGTAGTGTATTGGGTGTGATGTTAAGACGGAAGTATCACTTCAGTCATAGTGGAGATGATGTCACGCAGGATACGGTACTAGTGCTCTTGAGTGATGCGCATCCAATCGGGATATTGTGACCAGGTCATGAATATCCGATTATAGAGACTATGTTACCAGACATCCGATATGTGTTTCGGACGGGGCAGACACTTATCCAGCCCCAGCCCTAGCACGTGACTATCCGATACTGGGCCGATATGCACAATACAATGGTATACTACGCTTGATACAGATCTTTAATATTCTTAAATGGATATGTCCGGAGAATTGGGTAGACTTGGTGCTTTGCTAGGAGTCAACCTTGTCTCGTAAATCGGTAAAACGTAGTACTTGGTACGTACGTGATTCGGATACTCCGACGACCGTATTTACTGCCAACTTATCCGGGGATCTCATGGGTCACTTCCCGATAATCCATTGATGACGCATAACTCGCACTCTTAAATAATCTGGGATTATATAGAAGAAAGGGAAAATTAATCTAGGATTAATTACGGAGATATTTTATCTAGGATAAAATATCGTCTAGAGAGAGATAACGATTAATTTGGAATTAATCGGTAAATTAATATATTCGATATATTAAACGAAATTAGATTTCGACGCGGAATTAAAATTAGATTTTAATTCGGGCGAACGAATTAATTTAGAATTAATTCGTTAGCGACATGAATAGTGAATTCGCTAGGCGTAATCATTTAATTCGACGCGACGAAAAAATCGTTAATTTGGAATTAACGAACCCGAGCCCGAGTGTGATTGCGAGCGCATTCGTATTTCGAATTCGAGTGCAGCGATGCAAGTCACATCAAGCGTCAAATCATTAGTCGCATCAAGCGTCAAATCAAATGTCACTTTGAGTGATGTGAAATGACAACATGTCACTTTATTAAAGTAGATGTGACTTGATGGACTTGTGATGGACTTTTGACTTTGGAGTGTGGAACACTCAAAGACATTACAATAGATTTAATTTGTTTTTTGAAAGCAAATTAAATGGTAAAAACATTTATTATTTTTGGAAAATATATAAACAAATGTTATACCACTTTTGTAATAACTTAACACATTTTTGTATCTCTCAATTTCTCTCTTCTCCTCACGCCAAAACAATGAGTTTCTTCACTGGTTTGAACCAGTTTGGCGTGACAAATAGGGGAGCAAGAGTGGTTTTTCATGGTGAGAAATCAAGTGCTAGCACACTACGAGTCTTGCGAAGGTGGTAGAGAGGTTCACCCATGAGGCGGGACCCATTAGACGAAGTTTGGAGCTTCGAAATGAGACCCGAAACTGCCCAAACCAGTGAAGTGAACTGCTGCAGTGGCGCCACCAAAACAGTGAGCTTTGTGGCTTCAATCGTCTTCAAATCGACTCAACCGACCGATCTAAGTATTCCGCTATCTTCGTTGGTGTATTCACGCATGTTTTCATGTCTTGTTTGATCTTGGGACCTAGATAATAACCAACACTAAGCCCATGCGCAATACATCACAATGCATATAAAATAAAGACAACAAAATAGGACTTCGTATACTCGATTGAACATATCTCACATTCAATCAAACACACTTAGTCCGGCGCGGCAAAGTATTTTCGTAAAGGTAGCCTTTTAGACTTTTCTTCCCTCAAATAGAGAACCTTTAGACCAACATACTAAGCCCATGCACACTATATCATCAATACACAAGCAAGTAACATGCGGAAAGTAAAAGACGGAATATAAAATGCGAATAATAAACAAACAAGATACAATAAAGTGAAAGATGTGACGTTTGCTCAAGTGGTACGTGGAGTTGTTTCCCAAGTACAGACCGCACTACCGTCCATTTTGATTCGGCTACAGAATTTACGTCTGGGTTTCCATCTGATATACCATAAGAGACGACACATTTTCCATTCATCCAATGGCCACAACACACATTAACCAACGACTCTCATGCGAACGAAATTCAATAAATAATTAAAAGATGAATGAAAATAAATAAGAAAGGTGCCCTCAGGTCTAACCTTTTATGTCGACTCTTGGAAGTGCGTCAAAAGGCCGTCGGAAGGGCTAAAACTTTGCAACTCTTCTGGTTCGCTTGTTCATGTTCTTTCCTCACTGTTTCGCTGTTTGGGCTGTTGTTTTTTACTCCGTTTTGCTACTGTTTTGCTGCTATTTTTTTAGTCACTGTTTTTACTGTATTAAGGGACTATTTTTACAGTTTCTGAGGGGATTAGGGTTGCTATTTTATGCGGTAATTTAAGGGTTTTAAAGTACAGTTTTTGTCCACTATTTTCGGTAATTTAGGCCACTGTTTGAGGTGATTTTTTTTGTGTGAATATAGTGTAGTTTCAAGGGTTGTTTTTGGGTCACTGTAGTGTGGTTTCAAAGGCTATTTTTTGGGGGATGCAGAGACTGTTTTGGGGGATGTGTTTCAGTGGTCTTGGGGTACAAAAATAGTGCAGTTTTCGGTGGTTATAGGGGCAGATCTTAAGACTGTTTTCGGTGGTTATAGGGTGTGGAAAGAGGCAGTTTGTGGAGGGTCTGTTACATGACTTTGGCTGGTCAGAGGGGATGAGGCTGCTCGCGGACGTGAAACAAGGAGACTTGCGTGAGTGGAAGGGTATGTGGCGTGAAGGATGAGGGGCAGTGAGTGGAGTTGGCGAGAGTTGGCTGCTGTGGTGGCTTATTTAGCATGAATTAAGTGGAGTACGTGGGCTGCTTTGCTGGTCGTTGGATGCGTGAAGGGCTGCTTTTTGAGGACGTGATGAATGAGCTTAGAGTGTTTTTTTTATTTTTTAGTTCCGTTAATATACTCTTGGTGCGTGAATGTTAGAGAGGCAAGGGTTGAATTTGTGTTTCTTTTATAGACAAAGGCTAGGGTTCATCCTTGTTTGAATAGGAACGAGATTTGTGTAATTATGGGGGATGTATTTTATTAGTGTCACACATGGAAATCATCTATTTAATTAGGGACAAGATTTGGCTTGATTAGGAAGATCATATATTTGATTTGTTTTGATTAGGTATGTGATTATTTAGATTTTATTTGATTTGTTTTAATTTCACCATGTGTTAAATATGTGTTTTGTTATTTTTGGATGTGTTTTATTGGGCTTGGGCGTGTGGGTGGTCTTATTTGGGCGTGGGTTTGGTTTATTTGGTGGGCTTGGTGTGTGTGTGGTGGTGTGTGGGCTTGGTGTGTGTTTTACGGGGCTTGGGCTAATGATGTTTTAAAACGGAAGTCCAACAATCGAACCCGAAGCTAAACAAGCGAATAAAATCCGACAAAATAGTGATTTCTGACTTTTCCCTTTTGACGTCCGTTTCCCGCTACTTAAAAGGTAGTGCCTCTAAATGAGACTCATCATAGGGACTTACATGCAAAAATGCAGTACCTACAGTCGCCCCCACTTTAATGGGACTTGTGCAGTGTGTGACAATGACAATCCTATAAAAGTTGTGCAATGCATTTTTACTTACCTGGCTCGCCAGCTGCCACCTGACTTGCCTGCTGCTTCAAGCCGAGTTGATGACGCAGTGGACCTCGATCCTGAGATGCATCCCAATAATTGCAACCGACAACATGGGCCTCGACCCTGGGACGCATCCCAATACCGCTGACAATGTGGGTCACGACCCTGAGACGCATCCCCAAAACTGATGATTTAGGGGGCCAACGACCCTGGGACGTATCCCGATAACTGCAACCGACAACGGGGGCCTCGACCCTGGGACGTATCCCGATAATGTTGACAATGTGGATCACGACCCTGAGACACATCCCCAAAACTAGAACTGATGATGCAGAGGGCCATCGACCTTGGGACGCATCCCAATACCACTGACAATGTGGGTCACGAACCTGGGACGCATCCCCAAAACTGATGATGTAGGGGGCCAACGACCCTGTGACGTATCCCGATAACTGCAACCGACAATGGGGGCCTCGACCACCCTGGGACGTATCCCGATAACGTTGACAATGTGGGTCACGACCCTGGGACGCATCCCCAAAACTGGAATTGATGATGCAGGGGGCCATCGACCCTGGGACGCATCCCAATACCGCTGACAATGTGGGTCACGACCCATGGACGTATCCCAAAACTGAAACTGATGATGCAGGGGGCCATCGACCCTGGGACGTATCCCAATAACTGCAACCGACAACGGGGGCCTCGACCTTGCGACGCATCCCAATACCACTGACAATGTGGGTCATGACCTTGGGACGCATCCCAAAACTGGAACTGATGATGCAGGGGGCCATCGACCCTGGGACGCATCCCAATAACTGCAACTGACAACGGGGGCCTCGACCTTGGGACGCATCCCAATACCACTGACAATGTGGGTCACGACACTGGGACGCATCCCCAAAACTACTGATGATGTGGGTCACAACCCTAGGACACATCCCCAAAACTGCTGATGACGTGGGTCACGACCTTGAGACTCATCCCCAAAACTAACGCTGATGTGGGCCTCACCCCCGGGACTCATCCCCAAAACTGATGCTGATGTGGGTCACGAC
Organism: Zanthoxylum bungeanum; assembly: GCA_019454045.1. Taxonomy (NCBI): domain Eukaryota; kingdom Viridiplantae; phylum Streptophyta; class Magnoliopsida; order Sapindales; family Rutaceae; genus Zanthoxylum; species Zanthoxylum bungeanum. Next base: position 49,303 of record SKCR01029354.1, on the reverse strand, counting down.
CCTGGGACGCATCCCCAAAATTGCTGATGATGTGGGTCACGACTCTGGGACGCATCCCCAAAACTGCTGATGATGTCGGTCACGACCCTGAGATTCATCCCCAAAACTGATGCTGATGTGGACCTCGCCCCCAGGACTCATCCCCAAAACTGATGCTGATATGGGTCACGACCCTGGGACGCATCCCCAAAACTGCTGATGATGTGGGTCACAACCTTGAGACGCATCCCCAAAACTGCTGATGAGGTGGGTCACGACCTTGGGACTCATCCCCAAAACTGATGATGATGTGGGTCACGACCCTATGACTCATCCCAAAAACTAATGCTGATGTGGGCTTCGCCCCCGGGACTCATCCCCAAAACTGATGTTGATGTGGGCCTCAACTCTGGGACTCATCCCCAAACTGATACTGATGTGGGCCTCGGCCCACAGACTGATACTGATGTGGGCCTCGCTCCCAAACTGATACTGATGGGGGCTCACCCCCAAACTGATACTGATGGGGGCTCACCCCCAAACCGATTCTGATATGGGCCTCGTCCCCAAACTGATGCGGATGTGGGCCTCGCCCCCAAGCTGATGCTGATGTGGGCCTCGTCCCCAAGCTGATACTGATGTGGGCCTCGACCCTGGGACTCATCCCTAAACTGATACTGATGTGGGCCTCGGCCCACAGGCTGATACTGATGTAGGTCATGACCCTGGGACTCATCCCCAAAACTGATACTAGTGATGTGATGGTTCATTGCAACATACCGTACTGCCTCTCATGAGATAATCCTGATAGCTAAACATATTTTCGTCCTCAACAGATGCTTCGCATCAAAACCAGAGAACCTTCAAAGTACTTAATACACTTAGATCTGCTCGTCTGAATGAGTGATCTGAACTAGACTCCTAGTGTGTGTGTGCCAAGGCTCTTTCACAGCTTAATCCTTAAGTAAGCCAACTCGATGATTTTGTCTCGGAGAATGGGATTAGTGGGTCTAACCAACCTAGATGTCTTGATCACACTCTGTGATTAGTTCTCCGTACTCAACATGATATGGTTTTCTTCCTTTTTTTCTCTTGTCTCTTTCTCTTCATTTTGAACTTTCTTTTTTTTATTTTTTGTTTCTTTTTTCTTTTTTTCTCTTTTTCCGACACACCTACCCTTTAAGATAGCATTTCTCCTCATGATGGTCTTAATACTCGTCCATGGGTAGCTTCACGCTTATCAGTTATAGGCGGTCTATTTTTTTCTTTTCTTTTCAGAGACTTTTTCTTTGTTTCCAACCATATCATATATCATAGCATAAGTAAACCAGGATGGACATCTAGGCAAATGGTCATTCACTGATCCATCATCTCTTCAACTAGTCATCTTGCCGACTACTCAGGCTTCCACCACTAAGATCCCGTGATCAAGTGCTCACGAGTCTAGCTAAGATCAACTATTCAGAATACCGAATGAGAGCACATCTCGCACTTATCGTTTCTAAGGTTTCTCCATACAGCAAACAATGTCATCACCAGATATATGCCTAACCATCAAAGACTTCTTTTTTTTTTTCACTCACTCCACGAAATTCTTCATTTCAACCGCTGATAATGTGGGCTTCGCCCCCTGGGATCCATTCCTGAAACTTATACTGATATAGGCCTCAACCCTGTGATTCCTTCCTGAGACTAATACTGATGCGGGCCTCAACCCGGTGATTCATTCCTAAAACTGATACCGATTCTGATTCATTCCTGAGACTGATGTGGGCCTCAACCCCATGATTCCTTCCTAAAACTGATGACATTGTACTGTTGCTGCTTCTGGTTGGCTTGCATTTGCCGCTTTCTCTTTTCCTTCGTTGTAACCTGTGAATACAAAGAAAACAAAACACAAAAAGAATGCAAGTGTGTTACGTGTATGCATGCATGCATGGATGAATTCCCTATCCCGTTGGGTTAGGTCTTTCTGCCAATTCCCTTGGTGACTATTCGGTCATCTCTTCCTCAGGCAAAATATTGCTTCAATTTGTCCACGTTGATCGGCTAAGTGAACTTGTTCCCTTCTAAGTCTGACAGTCTCACTGCCCCGTTTCCCATCACTTTATGGACTATGTAGGGTCCTTCCCAATTAGGTCTGAACTTTCCTCTCGGATCCGTTGTCGACGACTTTGACAGCTTAAGTACTAGATCCCCCTCTCTGATCTTAGTAGGATGCACATTTTGTTGAATGCTTAGGCCGATCTCTTCCGGTATAACTTCATATGATGCAGAGACTTCATTTTATTCTCATCCAGTAATGCAAACTGTTCAAGTCTCTACGAGGCCCATTTTTGCTCCAATAATTCTACTTCTGCTAATATCCGCATGGGCTGTATCTCAACTTCCACCAGAAGTACTGCTTCCATTGCCTTCTTCTTTTCTTAAACACTTCAGCTGAATTCCATTTGCTTGTCTTTTGTATAGTCCTCCCTTCAAACTCATATATTGAGAAGCTAACTCCTGAATGATTATCTTGTTCTTCTTGAAAGGTAGAGACTCAGGCAAGTAAATGAAATGAACGTCTTTATTTTTATTAAGAAAAAGGTTCGAACAAGTAGACAAAATCAATGTCTTATGATTAATGGATGTGACATCACAATTGAATGAGATCAGGAAAACAAACATCCTCATAATTTTTAACTTTGTCTTCTTCCGTCTTCTTGCTTTTTCCGGACATCAGATCCTCTAACTCCTGTAATTCTTTTTCCCATTTACTTTCCCCTTTCTGCTCTATCTCATCTTTACTATTGTCGCCCCATATCCTCATACGGGAAGCTTGGTGGTTGTGAGTTTGGAAGACAGTGCTGTCAGGTAGGCCGGATTTAATCATGTAGGTAGGCGGTGGGACAGAGTGATAGTTAGGTAGGGGGTTTCTCTGTATGTTAGGTTGCTCTTTCTCAGGGTCAGGTATTTTGTGGGAGTCTATGAGGTTCTGGATCTCATGCCTAAGGCGGGTACAGTTGTCGATTTTGTGGCCTTTTTTGCTGATGGAGGTAACAGTAAAGGTTCAGGTTAAGGTAGCGTGGCACATGGTTTGGAAATGGTTTAGGTTCTAAGGGATTTAGGAGTCCTTGCCTTTTCAGCTCTTCAAATACCTCTGACAAAGGTCTACCAAGATTGGAGAATCGTCTGTTTCTGATAGGGGCAACCTTAGAGGGAGTGGGCTTGGTCCTTGGAGGTTCCTTAATGGTCTTTCCATTCTGGTTTCACAACTTCCTGTTATTGGCTATACGGGGTGCGGTCAAGCTGGCCACCACATTGGTCAGAATTTGTAACTGCTCAGTAATTTCGGTTACTTTGGTCTCCAATTGATCCAGACGGGATCCCTCGTTGACTGACTCACTCATGTTTGCTGGCGGTATTTTGATGAGTCCTCATTCTTCCCTAACCCAACGGGTATCTATGATGGCTTTTAGACACAAGGGTTAACATGATGCGTGTATGCATGAGGTGCATGAGATGCGTGAGATGCATGGAATATATTAGTCGGCCCATTATCATTTTAAAGCATTCAATCATACTATTGCGAGGTGCAAACTTGTCCCAGTTGAAAAGGCCCAACAGGTTTACAATTTTGCGATAACATGGCTAAACAACTTCAAATGATAAAAGGCCTAAACACAAAATGGCCCATTGGAATTTCAGAAGCTTTTGGCCCAATTGTCATAAAGCACAGACTCGTCCCTGTTTAAATGGCCCAACAAGCCTATACCTCATGACAAAAAGTCCAACTGAATCCAAATGACAACGGTCCTAAACGCAAGCATACCAGAATAGTTTCTATTGGTCCTACAACTACAGTTCATATGTGGGTTTATAGGGTTATAGATAAAGGCTCCCGTTGGTGAAGGATTACCCACAACTAAGACTCCTCACTCAAGGGTTCGAGCGACCAAGTGAGCGCACCTTTTTTATACCTTACGGTACGTGCCAACAAGTTATGATACGTGACTAACTGTCAAATGGATTTTTTATTGTAGATTCCCCAGAGGGAGGGTGGAACGAACTCTCTTAAATACCCAAGCCTCTTAGGCTCTTATCGCCTTGGTGACAAGAATAAACAACAAGTCCTCCAAATTAGTATGTCACAACGAGCTACAGGTAATGATTATCTAAGTGCCTTCACATATTTTCCTTATAGAAAGGTAGTGAATGAAGGAAGACACCAAACCATCACATAGCCTTAACAATGCCTTTGATTAAACCCCCTTAACCCACTATAGACACGGTTAACTAAAGCACAAACCACAATCATTACAAGACAATATTTCGGGGCCGATTCTCTATCCCCAGTGGAGTCGCCAGATAGTAGGACACAGAATTTGGCGACGCTGTTCCAGGCTCGCGGCCTAGTCGGGAGTACGGAATAGCCCACTGGGGAACTAAATCGGAGAAATAACATGGAGTCGCCACCCAGTGTGAACCGGGAAAATGATTTAAGGCCGCACTCACCCTTCGCAAGGGAAGACCTCAAACCGTTGGGTTCAGAATGGTCCCTTACTTATGCCACTTGTAATGAAAGGATTTGTGCAATAATCTAACCAAGCCTAAGCAACATATATTTCCAAGGATAATCTACTTCTAAGTTCATTCATAAAAAAATAAATTGGAATAACGGAAAACATATACTTTCATAAACACATTATATTGATAAACACAGAGACGCAAATAAACAATAATTGTACAAGCATGCATATTAAAGAGAGGCAATTAAGTGCATAATGTAAATAGATAATTAAAGAGGCAATTGTACACTATTTAAACGTGCCATGAAGCGATGCAAAAGAAGATAGACAATAAAGGTGAAAGAAGAGAGATGCAATATATGCCCACATCTATATAGGACTTCAAGTGTCCGATTGAACGTATCTTACGTTCAATCGAACGTGCTTTGTCCGGCGCGACAAAACATCGTGGTAAAGGTAGCCCTTAGGCTTTTCATCTCTCCAAATGGAGGACCTTTAATCCAACTTGATTTGCCCATGCGCCTTGCAATATGATGCATAATTATGCAATGAGATGACATATAAAAAGTAAATAACAGAATAATAAAAGGCGCGGCAAAGTACTGTCGTAAATGTAGCCTTTTAGACTTTTCTTCCCTCAAATAGGGAACCTTTAGACCAACATACTAAGCCCATGCACATTACATCACAATGCATGGAAAGTAAAGACAATAATATAGGACTTCATATACTCGATTAAACATATCTCACATCCATTCAAACACACTTCGTTCGGCGCGGCAAAGTATTGTCGTAAAGGTAGCCTTTTGGACTTTTCTTCCCTCAAATAGAGAACCTTTAGACCAACATACTAAGCCCATGCGCAATACATCACAATGCATAGAAAGTAAAGACAACAATATAGGACTTCGTATACTCGATTAAACATATCTCACATTCAATCAAACACACTTCGTCCGGCGCGGCGAAGTATTGTCGTAAAGGTAGCCTTTTGGACTTTCTTCCCTAAAATAGAGAACTTTTAGACCAACATAATAAGCCCATTCGCATTACATCATATTTCATATAAAATAAAGACAACAATATAGGACTTCGTATACTCGATTGAACATATCTCACATTCAATCAAACACACTTCGTCCGGCGCGGTAAAATATTGTCGTAAAGGTAGCCTTTTAGACTTTTCTTCCCTCAAATAGAGAACCTTTAGACCAACATACTAAGCCCATGCGCACTATATCATCAATAAACAAACAAGTAACGTGCGGAAAGTAAAAGACGGAATATAAAATGCGAATAATAAACAAACAAGAAAAAATAAAGTGAAAGATGTGTCGTTTGCTCAAGTGGTACGTGGAGTTGTTTCCCAAGTACAGACTGCACTATCATACATTCGGATTCAGCTACGGAATTTACGTCTGGGTTTCCATCCGATATACCATAAGAGACGATACATTTTCCATTCATCCAATGGCCACAACACATATTAACCAACGACTCTCATGCGAACGAAATTCAATAAATAATTAAAAGATGAATGAAAATAAATAAGAAAGGTGCCCTCAGGTCTAACCTTTTATGTCGACTCTTGGAAGTGCGTCACAAGGCCGTCGAAAGGGCTAACACTCCGCAACTCTTCCGGTTCGCTGGTTCATGTTCTTTCCTCGCTGTTTTACTGTTTGGGCTGCTGTTTTTTTACTCCGTTTTGCTACTGTTTTGCTGCTGTTTTTTTAGTCCTTGTTTTTGCTGTATTAAGGGACTATTTTTGTGGTTTCTAAGGGGATTAGGGCAGCTGTTTTGTACGGTAATTTAAAGGTTTTAAAGTGAAGTTTTTGTCCACTGTTTTCGGTAATTTAGGCCACTGTTTGAGGTGATTTTTTTGGTGATTATAGTGCAGTTTGAGGGGCTATTTTTTGGTCACTGCAGTGTGGTTTCAAAGGTTGTTTTTCGAGGATGTAGGGACTATTTTGGGGGATGTGTTTCGGTGGTCTTGAGTACAAAAATAGTAAAGTTTTCGGTGGTTATAGGGGCAGATCTTAGGACTATTTTCGATGGTTATAGGGTGTGGAAAGAAGCAGTTTGTGGAGGGGCTGTTACGTGAGTTTGGCTGGTCAGGGGGGCTGAGGCTGCTCGCGGACATGAAGCAATGAGACTTGCGTGAGTGGAAGGGTATGTCGCGTGAAAGATAAAGGGGCAGTGAGTGGAGTTGGCGAGAGTTGGCTGATGTGGTGGCTTATTTAGAGTGAATTAAGTGGAGTACGTGGGCTGCTTTGCTGGTCGTTGGATGCGTGAATGGCTGCTTTTTGAGGACGTGATGAATGAGCTTAGGGTTTTTTTTTTGTTTTTGAGTGCCGTGAATATGCTCTTGGTGCGTGAATGTTAGAGAGGGCAAGGGTTGAATTTGTGTTTCTTTTATAGACAAAGGCTAGGGTTCATCCTTGTTTGAATAGGAATGGGATTTGTGTAATTATGGGGGATGTATTTTATTAATGTCACACAAGGAAAACATCTATTTAATTAGGGACAAGATTTGGCTTGATTAGGAAGATCATATATTTGATTTTTTTTGATTAGGTATGTGATTATTTAGATTTTATTTGATTTGTTTTAATTTCACCATGTGTTAAATATGTGTTTTGTTATTTTTGGATGTGTTTTATTGGGCTTGGGCATGTGGGTGGTCTTATTTTGGCGTGGGTTTGGTTTATTTGGTGGGCTTGGTGTGTGTGTGGTGGTCTGTGGGCTTGGTGTGTGTCTTGCAGGGGTTTGGGCTAAGGTTATTTTAAAACGGAAGTCCAACAAGCGAACCTGAAGCTAAATAAGCGAATAAAATCCGACAAAATACTGATTTCTGACTTTTCCCTTCTGACGTCCGTTTCCCGCGTGAGACTCATCATAGGGACTTACATGCAAAAATGCAGTGCCTACAAGCATGTTATGGCATGTGAAATGCAAGAGTATGCACCCTAAGCTATATGACATGTTATTCAAACAATTCGAATTAAACATACATATAACATAAAAAAAATATTTTACATTGACCGGGCTCTTATTTGTCCCTATACTAATCTAATTAGTACAAAAAATACCCAAGGGATCCCTTGGTATTCAAATCACGCTCCAAGATGGTGTTGGCTCCTTTTGCGACTTCGGTGTTCCAAATTACAACAATTGAAATTTTACTTTGGAAAATAAAATTACAACAATTGTAAACAATGGCCTTATAGCCTAACATCCCAAAAACAAAACCAACATGAAAATAAGAGCCGAAAAAATTTATGACCAATGCAAAATCCATTCATCACATGAAAAATAATAACCATTCATCATATGAATATTATTTTGTGTCTACTCATCTAAACATGCATATCAATATTTATAACTTATATAAATATATTAAAAACAGTAACTTTAAAGGAAAAAGAGAGGGGTTAAGAACATTTTTAAACCTTGTTCTCGATGCCAATTGTAGGAAACACTTTTCTTGTGCAGCGGAAACGGTTTAGGCACACAGATCGAACTTGAAAAATTTTTATGCCCTTCCCTTTGAATTCCCAAATGTTACTGCCACCACCACTGAAATTTTTCTTCAGTTTAGATAATATTCCAGCCCCGAAACAGCCCCGGAACAGTCCCCGAACAGCCGGACAAAAACTGGATTGTTTTGGACTCGATTCGCGCCCAACGCACTGTAGAAACAGCCCCAGAAATGCGTGGACTAAGGCTGTGTTTCGGTTCTGATTTTTCACTTGAAAACAGCCCCAACATAGCCCTAAAACACCATAAAATATTCCCTAAAAATTGGATTAAAACGAAACCAAACTGAGTTCCGTTTCACCAAGTATAGGGGTGGCAGTGAGCAAAACAAAGCCTCACTGCCGAGTACAACAAGAATGAGATGAAGTGGATGATTTGTTCGACACCAAAAAATCTTCCGAACTATATCTCGTTACCAACGGAAACTTGTGTGGGCAAGACTAATAAAATAATCCCTAAACGTTTTAGAGATTTAATCACACTTGATATTTGTTTTTAATTTCTTCTTTTTCTTTCTTTTGGTTTGTCTCGACTTTTGAGAGGGAATGAAGAAGAAGAAAATGGAGGTTAGGGTTAGAATAAAAAAGACTTAGTAAAAAGAAAAATAATTTTTCTTTTTATACTTAGGTTTATTTGTTTCCAAAACAAACAAATCATTTCCCCTCCCATCAAGTCAAATTTCGGCCAGGGAAGTAATTTTTATTAATTTTTGTATAATCAAAATCAATTACCATAATGGAAAAAGATGTTACAAAAATAAAAGATTAATTCCTAATAAAAGATTTGTAACTTCCAAATAAAGTCCAAAGGTTTTAAAAACCCAAAATTTGGAATTTACACAATTAACCTTTTACTTAATTATATAATATATAATTAAATGCCAAGTGTTTAATTATCATATAATTACAAAAACTATATATTAAACTTTTAACATATAGTTTCAAGTGTGACAAAAAAATATTATTAATCATATTAATAATATTTATACCTTTGTGAGTATATAAATGACTATCCAATTATATTAAATCTACTATAGTATAATGAGCTAGCACGGGGACTAAATGGACCCACGGTTCCGAGCTCCAATAATCTCGAAATATTATTTAAGCTCTTAATTAAATATTCTGAATTATTAACTCTGGGTTACTCCACTAAAACCCAAAGTTGCTCTCTCGTTGCTGCAGATGATATATTAAGCCAAACCAAGTCAGTGTCCAACGATATAGGCACTACATACGAATTGACCCTTCACGAGTATCTCGTAATTAGAGCTGGGTCATAATGTCCGTTATACCCCTCTAATTATTTATACCTTAAGTTCCATTGATTCTTTAATTAACTATTTATTAATAACCATTATGAATTTTAATCTTTATATTCGTAATAGAAAGACTTGAGCGCTCAAATCGTTCAAGTACCGAATCAACCCTTAAGAAAGATATTCCTCTACTTCTCGCAAGAAGGAGTGAACTCCATATCTATGTAAAACGTTCCCAGCTACACAACACACCATGCCTCCAAAGTACGTAGCTATTGGTCGAGACTGTTTCACCAACCTCACCTTTGTAAATCAAAGGACATAGTCTATCATGCAGGAGTTCGTAGTACATTCAGGATTAAGATCAATCCATATATAACCATCTAGTAGATCGAAATGACTTCTTTGTTTAACAGATATTATAAGAATGTCATTTCCATCTGGGTCCAGTCCTATATGATCACATCATACAAGGTGCCTCCATTCTCATGTCTCTACATTGACGATCTCGGATCAAGGTCGCCATAGAAATATAGAATGGACCACAACTATAGATAAACCACAAAAAACGTACCCATTTTCTTGTGTATGCCACTCATACACTAAGTCTGAAGGCACATAAGTAATCTAGGGTAATCAAGATAATTTATAATATGTAAAAATTAAACAAACATTTTGATAAATGAATAATGCATCATTTTATTTCAAAATATATAAAGTCGTCTACATTACATGCAGCTCTAGGGCATACATCCCAACATTGAATACTCATGACTATGTACTCAATAACATTACACTTTACAACTCTGTCATGGACACCTTAACTTATTACACACACAATCTCCACTATACCAATGTCTGATACATGACTTTACTTCGACTCTGACTGAACTATACCTCTGACATGACCTGGTGGACCCAAACATTCTAGTGACTACAATTAGTATCCATCCTCTCAAACTCGTCCTCAGAATAAACCTGCAAAACAGAAAACACTGGAGAGTGGGGGGTTAGATCATTTAAACGACCTAGTGAGTAGACAGTATAAAACGAAAACTAAAATGCTTTATAAAATATTTATTTTCTAAAATCGAAATAATCTTAAGAAGGCTGAAATTTTCTGAAAGCTCCTTATCTGAAAAAAATTCTCTTTTAGCAAAACTTTTCTGAAAACTCATTTCTTTCTGTAAAGCTTTGAGATTTCTCATAAAATTGTTTCTTTTGAAACTCTTTCATAAAACTAGCATTTATGAAAAATCTCATCTGAAAACCACTGACGTATGAGGGCGTTACGTATCGTCGTACCCCCACACGCTTAACTAGTGGCTTAGGGTGTTACGTATCGCTGTCTCTAAGTCACTGAACTAGAGACATGAGCGCTAATCAATGTTATCATTCTGGCCCTAAAACTAGGATCTATGGGCATTACGTATCGTCTTCCCCTAGTCTTGAACTACACGTGCACATATTACTAGATCCGTCAATTCCAAGTTACATCTTAGGTGGGTTTTTCCCCTATGCCTCCAAAAATCATTAAAAAAACATACTTCCAATGTCTGTCAATTCCAATATCAAAATAAAAATCATATGTATAGAAATCAATGGCGATTCTTTAATACACTTTTGAAAATATTCTCAGTCATAATATAACTGGAAATAAACTCGGCTAACGCCCTGATGCGGTTAAAGGTTAGTCTCAATTTAAAAATAAATAAGTAACTATCAACTTGAAAAGAAAATATCTACTCACTGATTCAGAATCTGGCTGGCACTACTTCACTTTGTCGAAGAGAATTGCGGTTCCTACCGATAATCTATAATCGATAAACTTAATTAGAATATCAGTTGTGAAATATGTTTCGTAATTCAACTAAACTATTGTCACTACATGACGTATTATGCTTGTGACATGACATAATTTGTGTATGTAAACTGATACGAAATTCTTAGGATGAAATTGAAATGAACTAAAACTAATCTTTGAAAAATGGTTACGCGTCGCGACGCTAGGTGTTCCATGTCGCGACTTCTACACGATAGAATTAGGCAGAGAGTATCTTTATGTTCCACGTCATGAAGCCAATGTTGAGCGTCACGACTCCCACATGAACAGACCTGAGGCAAAGAGTATCTTATTATTCTGCATCGCAACACCAAGTTTTGAGCGTCGCGACGTTCACCCTATTTCAGGGCCAAACAGCAACTATTCAATCCTTGCCAAAAAGGAAAATATGACTCAAGGTAATCTTTGCCAAAAACCCAAGAAATGAATTCTCAATCCAACATGTTCATTGCCAAGAAAAATGCCACAATGCATCCAATAACCCATACTATGATTTCTTTGTTGGGTTTCTAATAAGTCCCAAAGATCAATTCAAGCAAGAAACATGTGTGTATACAACAATGAAATATGGCGGAATCATACTTACAATGATTGGATATGGCGATGCGAGGAACGACAAAAATTCTTCAAGCTTTGGTTCCTTGAACTCTCGGCTTTCTTCAAAATTTTGAGCTCCATTTTCGGTCATTCAAGCTCCAAGCTTGGTGTGTGCATTCCATGCCCACGGGTGGGTTTGCCTATCACCTTCGTAAGACCCCTAAGAGTGCTAACTCTTGTGAAAATTTGCAACAAATCTTCACTTTGCTTCTTCCATGCTCACGGCATTATGAAGAAAAATGGGAGAGAAATGTTTTGGCCCTTGGCCGAAAACAATAGAGATGAAAGAGATTGAGTTTTTTTTTGTGTTGCTTTTGAAAAAATTGATTTTCCAAAAATCTAATACAATTTCCACTTTCAAAAAGTCAAGGCATTAAAGCCACAACCACCTCCATCACTATTCACATCAAAAGTGACTAGACATCACATCACTCAAAGTGAAAAGTGATTTGATGCTTGATGTGACTAGTGGTTTGACGCTTGATGTGACTTGTGGGCCGCACTTGAATTCGAAATGCGAGTGCGCCCGCAAATACTCCCGGGCTCGGGTTCGCTAATTCTGAATTAATGAATTTTCTGTTGCGACGTAATTAAATCAAATTCAATTAAATAATTGTGCCTAGCAAAATTACTATTCATGTCGCTAACAAATTAACTCTAAATTAACTCGTTCGCCCGAATTAAAATCTAATTTTAATTCTGCGTCGAAATCCAATTTCGTATAATATATCGAATATATTATTTTATCGATTAATTAAAAATTAATCGTTCTCCCTTTTTAAATGATATTTTATCCCAGATAAAATATCTCCGTAATTAATCCCAGATTAATTTTCTCTATCTAGTAATTAATCTCAGATAAAATATCTCCATAATTAATCCCAGATTAATTTTCTCTCTCTGTAATTAATCGAAGATTCATACGTAATCGGTGAATCTTCGGGAAGCGACCCCTGAGATCCCCGGATATGTTGGCAGTAAATCCGGTCGTCGGACTATCCAAACACGTACGTACCTAGTACTACGTTTTTACCGATTTACAAGACATTGTTGGCTTCTAGCAAAACACCGTGCCTACCCAATTCTCTAGAAATATTCTTTTAAGGAATATGCAATCTTTGTCAGGCGTAATATACGTAGTATTGCGTATTGCCATCCAGTATCGATATCACATGCTAGGCCTAGGGCTGGAATTGTGTCTGCCCCATACGAAGCATATATCGGATCTCTGGTAACTAGTCTATGTAATCGGATAATCATGACCTAGTCATATTATCCCGATGACTGCAGTACTTAAGAGTATTAGTTCCGTATCCTGCGTGATCATCATCTCCATATGACTGGAGTGATACTTCCGTCTTGACATCACACCCAATACACTACGATTCTCATTATACCCAGAAGAGGCGTACACAGAACCTGTTAAAGCCCTGGACGACCAAAACCAAAGTATATTGATTGTCGCAAGTATTAGCGGTGCAAGTCTCAGGTTAAGACCAAATACACCTACCCTGATTCAGACTTCCATAGACACATAGTCATACTACCAATGGAATTCTGAGGGGTCTATCCAAAGCGAAGCTGTTCCCGTACCATCAGTAAACACAACCTCCTATTACACTTGCATGAGTATCCTATACTCAAATATATGAGAATTATGGCTTTATGCTCCCACAACGCGCACAAGTGTAATACTAGTCTTTTTCACATTATCGATGTCCAATCTCGATAATACTCTGACTATGGATATTTAATGATTAAACCTTCGTAGATTGATACTGTCTCATATCATCTCAATCCGGAACTAATCATATGGACCTTCTATCATTTATACATCTTGGTAATCTAATTACAAATGATAAAAGGGCAATTTCCTTTGTCACATAGTTAATTTGTACAACAACACCATGATCAGTACAAATAGTGATTTTATTGGTCATAATTGTCCAACATTCTTATACCAAAAGAGTCCATAAATACTTAGTTTTTAATAATTTCGAAATGAGTAGAGGAATGAAAACATGCTAGGTCTATGAAAATGAAGAGGGGAAATGAATTAAAAGCTTACCTTCTTGGAGTTTATCTTGTGAAAAGCTCCAATTTGATTGATTCTCTAGAGAAATCATGAAGGAACGCTTGGGAAGATTATGAATATAGTTAGGGTCCTGGTTGCTATATATATATAAGTGGGGAAAAATTTCTTTTATTTTATTTTATATGGCATATGGTGAAATTTCTAGAGTAATCTAGAAATGCTACAGTATCAGCCACAAGAACGTATTTTTTGATTTTTTCTGTTTTGAATTTAAAAATATGACCAACATGAAAGTTGCAGGTTTCAGTCTACGCTTTTCGATGACATAAAATTCATTAAATATGGATATTGTATGAAAAAGTTATGGATAAACTACTAAGGGTTATCTGGAGTAGAACAGAAAATAAATTTTGTATCGAAACTGCAAAGGATATATCAAATGTATGAAAAGTAATTTCACGAACGAATGCACGCTAGAGTTTGATTTATATCATGCATTATGCCACCTATAAAAGCGGTCGCTGGAATTACCGGGGTGTTACAACGAATTAGAACTAACGAGATGATATATACTCACTTATAAGATTATATTATAAAAATAATTCTTTTTGAACTTGTTAGTACAAATCACGAAACTTAGAAAACTAACAAAAATGGTTATCCCTAAATTAAAACTTTTAAGTTAAACTTACACGACCTAGTATTTATATATCTATTTTTAGGATTCTTTATCAATCCTATTGTGCTAATGTGTCGTGGTCAAACCCAACTAGTCAAACATTGTCTTCTTTGACTGTTCAGGGTGGCCCAACTCCGAAACTCTTAGCCCTTCACTATTTTATTCTTTCCATTGGCACAAGCTCACGCAAAAAGCCTCCAATTAGTTAAGGATACAGAACACTTATAAGGACATGTTGAGAGAGAAACAACCAAGATAGCTAGTTAAGGCCCCTGACCGATCACTTAGTGATAATAGAGGTATGGGTGCAGAGACAGCCATAAGATTTATTTAGAAGTAACCACCCTTGAAAGAGACCTCTTAGATGAGTTTAGGCTCATACTAAGATAAAAATTGTGAGAGATCTTGGCTCATCCTGGATCGTTAAAATGGATAATATCCGATAAATGGTATCAGAGTTAGCTCTCAACAAGAAGTGTGCTAACGAGGACATTGTATCCTGAGAGGTGAATTGAAATATTACATATCATTTGGGATGGTGTTAGCTGTTGGATTTGGTATTTTGAGTGCCATTCTATTTCATATTTATGACACTTTCATGAATACAAACAATCACTTTTCCATGATATTATCTATTTAATGGTAACACCAGCTGTCTTTTATATACATATTCAATCTATTTTACTTGAGATTGAAACTAACTACAGTTTAGTGATGTATTTATTAAACAAAGACCCGAGAATATATAGTAGTCACACAATTTCAACAGGGTTTGTAATTAAAATTAAAAAGTGTCATTACTAGTTGTATATTCTTTAATAAAGTTCACATTCGAGATTTGCAAACACGAGTCAGTTAGTAAAATCCGTTGAGACCACTACATGTCATGTTCCGAGATTTGAACTGATGGTTTATCCCAAATGAACCATGAGTCTTGGGAGACTTGTATAGACATGTAGGTGTTTATTTGATGAGCACTAAATGACTCACCAGAATTATTCCTAATAGATGGCATACCAACGTCAATTGGAATATTACCGAATCAAGTAGTATATCTGGTATTTTGACTTGAGATACCACTATGGATGTATGATTGATCTTCCATACTTTGACAATAATCAAGTCATCAGTCTATTTAGATTAGATCTCCACTTGTTCGTTAGATATGGATTGCCACTCATAATATCATGTGATGTATCTAAAGAGGATCTGTTAGTCCCGTATGCGAGATTTAGGCTTGCACTTCGTGATCTTTAAATCTCTAACCATAGTACATTTTGGAAACGAGTTTCGAATATTGAGAAATCACAAATATGTCACAACACATATATGAATTATACACTATAGATATTTGACGTTCTCATCTATATCTTCGGTACAATTTGGATAGCCTATGACGAATAGACTATAAAGTATTCCTAGACCTTGACTTATGTGATTTAGCATGGTTATATGTGGTCATCATCATTTACGAGTGGGTAAATTATGGACATAGAATGTGTTCCGTGACAGATATATTTGAGCCTAGAGAGTCACACTAATAAAGTATACTCGTAGAACACTATGGCAATTAATTAGGAATAATATGAATTATTCGTAACTTTACACATGCTGAGATATTTCTGTATCTAATGTGTATATGTATATAATAGATAATTTGATTAAACGCAATTAGATCCAATGAAATTTTAACACACGCCAATAAATAATTATTTAATTGATTAAAAGTTAATTAATTTAATAATTACTTATTATGGAATGATCTTGGAATATTATAAGCTTATAAGATAAGTTTGATACTTGGCTAATTATATAATCAAATATTTGGGTTATATTTGGCACCATTTTAGCCATTCATTTAATTTGTCAAAATGACCAAAATGTCTCTCCCCTATAAAGTCCAAAATTCGGCTATGTGAGAGATTAGATGAAAATTTATTTCATTTTCGATTTGGGTTGAAAGAGCTTCAAATGATTTCAAAAGAGAGCAAAAATTTGGATTTCAATATACACTAAAGTAAGAGAGTTTGAGAAGAAAAATGGAAGCACAATAGTTGGAGCTTGAAAATTAAGGTAATATCCAAACCATTTTATGTAAAATTGTTTCATATTGCTTCCAATTTAATTACATTAGATGTAGTTGTTTTTCCTTTCATATTTCGTATTATTCTATGATGAAACTCTAATTAGATATGCTTAGCATGCATGTATAAAATTAATTTGACTTATTATTATAATTAGGTCAAATTTTAGTGTAGGATATCAAATTACCATTTCAAAGTTACTTAAGCCACTTCTTAGTGACCTATAATTATTCTTGAGTTTCTTTAAGGTAGTTGACTCAAATTAGGGATTTAAATTTGCATGATATTGAATTAAGTATGTTATAAATTTGATTGATTATGTAATTAATTCAATTTTAGTTTAATTTAAGAAATTGATATGTTGTGGATGAAATTGAATACGCAATAATGCGTAAGAAAAATTCCCGAAATTTTCGGAACTGTTCCGGAGGCATTTTGGGAATTTTCCATAAAACCGCATTAGGGGTAAACTCTTAATTTAGAGAAATTATGATTATTTTGCCACTCCTATAGTACTTGGATTATTGTAGCAGTGCGTATAATGTGAAGAACAATTCTCGAAAATTTTCGAAATTGTTTCAGAATCATTTTGGGAATTTTCGATAAAACTATACTAATGGTAAAATTATAATTTGCTGAAATTACAGTGATCAGGGAACGAATCACTGTAGCAGTGGGCTGGCCTGGTTCCACGGATGAACCAGTTGTCCGATTATACCGGTTGATGATCGGTCAAAATATCTAGATTTGATTTATCCCCTTTATATCTTATATTTTGTGGGTTATTTCGATCTTTATGAACATTTTTATATGTTTTGGGTTTGTTTGGTAGGCCCCGGATCATAAAAAAACCAAGTCAGACTTATCGAGTTAAGAATCGACAACATCAGAGCAAAATTAGGTAGTCTTCTATGATCCAAAGTGCGCGCCGCGAAGCAACATTATGCGTAACTACTCACTATAGTGTAATTTCGAGATATAATATCAATTTTGAGACGCATCGCGATGCAGGACAGAAGCATCCCATGTCGAGACGCAGGTCTATGTACATCACGACCCCGTTTCTGTTGGAAATGGTGATTGAACACCATTCACGTATTGCTTAAATATTTATTATTTATGAAATATAATATTTCTTTATAATAATTATTTATATAAATGTATGGTAAAGTCTTACTATTATTCATATATTTTAGATCTAAGTATTAGATCACTCTAAGAGATATGTATTCCGATTTTAGTCGAAACCTTATATGAAATTAGTAAAGACTTGAGATTTTAATATATGATATATGGTCATATAGTTGCAAGAGTTGTAAATGGCATTAAGAAATATCACGCATACTCTCAAATATAAATTATTTATGGTCTTGATCTATTGACATGAGTCGGTAAGTAGATCGATAAGACTGGTACATTGTCTATATATGTAATGGACATATGGTTTGTCTCAACGGACCATGAGCTTAGCTGAAGCTCATATAGATATGTAGATATTCATTCATTGAATGAATATTGAAGTGACTAACTGAAGACGACTAATAGATATTATATAGAACCATCAATAGATGTCTTATTGAGTTGATAAGTTAATGTGGTCCTTAGACATGAGGCACCACAGTGGCCTTTAAAATGACCCATCATGGTTAATACCATCCAAGTTAGAGACCTTTTCTGGTCTGAGCACTGGATGACTGTTAGTGTAGGAACTGATTTCCCGCGCAGCAGAAGCGTCTTAGGCACCAGGATCGACCTTGAATTTTTTTTCTACTATTCCTTCTTTATGGTCGAATTTGTCCAGACTCTGTTTACTTCTATTTTTTATGAAATTAACAGCCCCTAACAACAGTGTATATTCAGCCCCGAAATCACGTACTACACATATCGTAACTGTACTATTTTGGCGCTATTGGGCACTACAATTCAGGTTTGATTTTCTCACCAAAACAACCTCACAACACTCTTATTTCAGCCTCTAAAGTCCCAAAATAATTTCACCAAAAATCCAAGATAAAACAGTCCCCAAAATAGAGATGAAAGTGGTAGTCGATTGACGATATAAGGTGAAGAATGAGGTTTTGTTTCGTTTCCAAAAGGTATTTCGTACTATGGCTCGCAACCAACAAAAGGAAGAGTGAGATTCACTCACCAAATAAATCCCTAAACACTTTACACATTTTTGTTGTCACACACAAATTTTCTTCTCTTTGTTCCTCTTTAGTTTTCTTTCATTCTTGAGAGAAAACTAAGAACAAAGGTGGCTAGGGACTAGATAATTAGATTTGGATGAAAGAAAAACACTTTCTGTTTTTATATCTAGGGTTTTCTACTTCATATTTTGTAATCAAATAACAAAACACACACCATTGCCTCACCCTTGTAAAATTCGGCCATATGGCCTTTTTGGAAGCTTCCAAATTTGTTTAATGTCTTAATTAAGACATTAAACATGTTTCCTAACCAATTCTTGCAATTTCCAATTTCAAATGAGGAGTTTCCAAAACTATATTTTGGAAATTAATTAATTTAAAATGATCATTAAATTATACAATATAAGTTAATAAAAAATTTAAAATAAATAAATAATTATCATATAATTATTTATTATGAAAAACTTTATATTAAAATTATCATAAAGTTTCAAGTGTGACTTATATTATTAATCATATTAATAATCATAATACACGTGAGTTACTAATTGGACTATCCAATTATATTTCATTTACTGCAGTATATCAAGCTAGCACGGGGACCAATTTGACCTACAGTTCTGAGCTCCAATAATCCCAGAATATTAATTAAACTCTATAATTAAATATTCTGAATTATTAACTTTAGGTTTTTCCATAAAAAACCTAAAGCTGCACTCTCGTTGCCGTAGATTTATAATATAAGCCGAATTACGTCGGTGTCTATCGATATGGTCATTACATACTGATTGACCTTTCACGCGTATCTTATAATTAGAGCTGGGTCTAAATTTTCATTATACCCTTCTAATTATTTTTACCTTAAGTACCATTGATTCCCCAATGAATGATTTATTCATAATTATTATGAATATTAATTTTTCTATTCATAACAGAAAGACTTGAGCGCTCTAATCATTCAAGTATCGAATAAACCCTTAAGGAAGATACTCCCCTACTTCTCACAAGAATGAGTGAACTCCATATCTATGTAAAACGTCCCCAGCTACACACCAAACTATATCCCGAAAGTACGTAGGTATTGGTAAGGGTTTCTACACCAACCTTACCTTTGTAAATCAAAGGACATAGCCTACCATGCAGGAGTTCGTAGTACACTTAGGATTCGGATCAATCCATATATGACCATATAGTAAAGAATTTCTTTATTTTTCCGATATTATAAGAAATTAATTTCTACTTGGGTCTAGTCCGATATGATTACATCATATGAGGTGTCTCCATTCTCATGTCAACACATGGACGATCTTGGATCAAGACCACCATATATTTATAGAATGGATCGCAACTATAGATAAACCACAAACAAAGTACTCGTTTTGTTTGCTCTTTATGGACTATTTTAGATTACTAACTTCTGACTTAAATCCTCTTTTGTTTGCTCTCTATGGACTATTTTAGTTTACTAACTTCAGATTTAAATCCTCTTGTATGACACTGGCACATAGATAATCAAGGACAAACTAGACAATTTACAATATGCGATTTAAATCAAACTATTAATAAAAGAATCATGCATATTTTATTTTAAACAAAAGGTTCCATTTATAAATTACATGAAGCTCTAGAGAATATATCTGTTGGGACATATGTAACATCCCCGATCCGGGAGATGCTACCGGCAGGGAATAGGTCGTACTATCCCCTTAAACCTCTGAATTTTTGACTACGAACACTACTGATACTCAATATATCTTCACATGTGAGACCAATGCCCAAATCCACAATATAGCTTGTAAAATAATATACATACGACTGAATAGAAAAGTTCACATTTATTATAACTCTATATATGAATACTCAATGAAACTTTGTTATATAAAATATCTGAAACTGGACTATACTTGTCTTGACTGATCTCTATTTCTGACTTGACCTGATGGACCGAAACCCTAGTGACTGCCATCAATATCAATCCTTCTGAGCTCATCCTCCGAGTAATCCTGCAAAACAAAGAAATTGGGAGTTGGGGGGTTAGATCATTTGAGTGATCTAAGTTAGTGGACAGTTTAAAAGTAGTACTAAAAGTGCTTTTGAAAATCCATAGTTCTAAAACCAATTTCATTGGGGCATTACGTATCGCTATCCCTCAAAGCATGCCACTACTTGTCTATGAAACTAGTGGTCTTGGGGCGTTATGTATCCCCGTCCCCTAAGCCACTGAACTAGAATTAGGGGTGCAGATCTATGCTAAACTCCAAGTTCTGAATCTAGGATCTAGGGACATCTGTCATCCCTAGTCCTGAACTATGATCTGGGGGCGTTACGTATTGTCATCCCCCAGTCCTCTACTTGTGCACATGTCATCCGTCAATTCCATAAGTTGCATACTGAGGTAGGTTTTTTCCCCATGCCTCCAAAAATCACAAAACTCAAGCAATTTAAATCAAATCTTTCTTAAACATGTTTTTTCTTAAAACAACTGGAAATAAATCTGGCTAACGCTCTATATGCTGAAAATTAAGTCTTTACATAAACAAATATGAATGAAAAATCAACTTAGAAAGAGAGTGTCCACTCATAGATTTGGAATTTGGCTGGCATAACTTCACTACGCCGAAATAATTTATGGTTCCTACGATAACCTTTAATGGGCAACTTAGTTAGAATACATATCGTAGAATACACTTCGAAACTATTATCGCTACAAGGGATTTTTTAACTATTTCATGGTAATTTACGTGCATAAACAATGATAAGAAGTCATTCGGGTGGTCTCTAATATCCTGAATCGAAAATGAATTGGTAAAAAAATTATCCTGGAAAATGGCCATGCGTCGCAACGCAAAGACTTGCACGTCACGATGCGACATGGAAAAGGCCGAGATAGAGAGCTGGTTTTTGGTTCGCGTTGCGACGCAGAAAATACAGAATCGAATTGGGGATTATTTTTCCTGAAAGCGTCGTGATGCGAGGTTCGTGGCGTCGCGATGCGAGGCCAGTTTCAGGGCCTAATGCCAACTCTTCCATGTCTAACTCGCTCCAAACACCCTTTTTACACTTTGACACTAACACTTTTGCACAAACAACTCCTTGAACTATCTCATTCATTCTTCATACTCCAAATACCACTACCCTAATATGCTTTAACTCATGAATCTCAACTTAAATTCATTACCTAGGATTTCTTAATTCTTGATCATCCTTCAATAAAACCATTTTCTTAGTTTATTTTCTACCTCAATGCAATTACTAGCATGCCAATAGAACTACCATAACATCATTTTCTCAAAATCCCATAACTTAGAATTTGGGTCAAGATTATTTACCTTCTTTCTCTTGACTTCCTTCACTCCACAAGCTCTCAATAGTTGCCAAGCCTCTTTTATCTTATGGAGATTTGGTCTTTGCCCTCTCTTCTCTTTTTCTTCTTCCCTCTTCTCTCTTTCTTCTTTTTCTTCTCTTTTTCTTCTTCATCATCTTCTTCTTCTTCTTCTTCTTCTTATTTTTTTCTCTCATCCTCACGTTTTTTTCTCTTTCTCTACAAATTAGAGACTAAGGAATAGTGTCCTTTATATAATGGGGCTATTTGACTAATTTTCAAACTTTTTAAAATGAGAAACATTAGAATTTTTGAGATAGTTTGAGAGTTTTCTAGATAAGTCCACAAATCACTATTCATCTAGATTTGTTATCTATATTTTTGACCTGTTTCGGGTTAGATTTTGGACAAATTTTCAATGCGGAAGTTGTAGGTCTCGATCTCAGATTTCCGGTGATATATAATTCATAAATATCAGAGTTTGTATGAGAAAGTTAGGGCCCAAATACCATAGGCTGTCTGGAATGGTATATCGTACAATCTCGTATCATAATTTCGAGGAATTGACTGATTGTTCCCAAAGTCATTTCATGAGTGTATATGTGTCCAACCAAAATTTTATATTAGTAATCACTCATCCAATGATGTAACAATATTCAAGATTTTCGATCGTTACAAATTCTCACCTCCTTAAGTAGGATTCGTCCTCGAATCCTTTCCGGGGTCTAACTCGTGAATTCATCTTGATTCGAGGATATCTTGTTTTTCTGCTATACTTATCTTCCTTACCTTTCTTTCTACTTTTCTGTTCGAGACTTACTATTAAAACTTCTGAGAAACTCTCGTCATACTTGTACGTACTTCTTCAAAGTTCATGGCCGTAGTGAACTTTTACTTCGTACTTTACACTTTCCTTTACCCTATATATTCATGACTCATTTTCCTGCTAATCTTCGTTTCATTCTGATTTGGAATCTTTATACATTCTTTCATGACAACAATAATTCCTAAATATCCTTAGGAACTTTTATTACTCTCTATGTTTACAGTATCCCCATAGTACCAATAACTTTCACTTTCCTTTGGCCTGTGTATATTTTGAGTTCTTCAACTATTCTATGTGAATGAATTTATAAGATATACCTTATTTTTAACATTTATTATCGTATCTTAACCAACTATTTAACCTTCTCAGTTTTCTTCTTACTAAATCTCCTTTATTTGTAAGCTTCCTCCTTCGAGTTCTCACATATATGACTATCTCTAGGTTTAGGACTTCACGACTTATAGCTAACCTCTCCAAGTACTCTTTTTGTCAATTGATGGTTCCCATATTTAGGACGTTACATCATGGTAGTTTTCTCTGGTGATTCTTCTTGATTGGCTATGGAGTTTTTGGGACAAGGTATTTATATTAAGCATACACCTTCATGTTAAAGCTATGTTCTTTATTAATATGTTGACACTGGTTATACTGTTCTAGTTTACTCTTCTACATCTTCGATTTCTTTGCTAGTATAAGTACAATTACTGTCTTCTATGACAACTACTCTTTCCTTGCCTATTTGTATGGTAGAATACTCCACATTCAATCATCCCTCGGATATTATCCTGTCAAGAGTTGTCCTGATCTCAACAATTTCAACATTCTTAATTTTTCTTGACCGTTCCTAAATTGTACTTAGTTTCTTCTTGATTTATTCTTTACATTATCATCAACTGTGTATTGCGAAAAGAGCATATGAGTCACTATCATCCATCTTCTCCCCTTACTTATATGATAAAATTCCAGTCCTATCCCAATTCTGAAAAACTTACTATTATGTAGTACTACTGAAAATTTTAGCTTATCAACATACATCTATGTTATTGTTGGCCTGATGTTTATTATATTATTATCCTATCTCAACCGGTTTACCTCTACCTTTCACCTGATGTCCTTCTTGTCATCTTTCTTGTTCTTAACTATTTACGGAATTCCTAGTTCCTCTGTTTCTGCCTTTTACCTTGAGGGGCATCATTCTTACATTTCTCTAGTTGTGTCTATCGTTGGTTCTTTTATATTCCGTTATTTCTTAACTACTATTTTCTCTCTTAATCATCTCATAAAACTGTCTTTCTTATAAACTTTTTTACTTAGCACCATTTTCTTCTTTTTACCCCATTCTTGTACTAGATCTGAAAATTTTATATTTCGGCCTACTTTACTGTGTATTCAATTACTCCTAGGAATGTCTTTTAAAATAAAAATCGGGGTCCATCTTTACTGCTATTGTATAACGGAGGTTGGGTGGGTGGGGTTGAACCCTGACATCTTACTGATGGTAGTAATCTCAATAGCTTCTCATGCTTATAGTCCTATAACTTTCCATTTTTACACATCTGGCTCGACTCTCGTACTAAATTCTTCTTCTAGATATTACCTGAGTTTCCTGCTTAAACTTCACCCTTGATCCTCCTTCCAACTATCGATTATACTAACTCTTATTGTGGACCTTCTCTAGAGTCATATCCTCTAAAAATTCCATTGTGCTATCTTTGTACTTATTTTCACTAATCTATGTTGCTTGAACGTCTGTAATCATTTTTTATACTCGGAGTCCTTCTATACTTTCTCTATTACTGCTCATTATAAAGTTTACTCTGATACTTAGATTTTCTTCCCATCCTAATTTCTTGAACTCCTTTTGTCTCTATTCCCCTGAAACTCCATCAACTTTGATTACTTAGGATACCTCTATTAAATCTTTTGGTTCTGGTGCCATTATCTTACTAGTTCTTTCATCACAATACAATGAGACTCTTTATAAATTACATATGTTGCATTCCTGAGAATTGTCCTCTTTGGTTTCTTACTCTTCTAAGTCTTTGTCTCCTTAAGATTCTCAATTCAATGATGATTTCTAGATTCAGCTCTATTTTATGTGTTTATAAACTATTCTATCTCATATAAAGACATTGCCATCTTATGATTCTTATCTATGTCCCGTTGCACTCGTTGGCTCGACGATCTAGCTATCTCATAATCTATCTACTCTATCAAATGTGTTTCTTTACTGGTTTTTTTCTTACTGGACTTTAAGTAGCGAGATGTGTACATGCATTCCATAAGGATTTGTGAACTCACATTCCTTATTATTTTCTTGGTGACGGTCTGGTTAGGTGTTCATAAGCTTGCTTAGAGTTTGGGGCTACTGAAAGGGAAATTTTACTATTTGTTCCATTGGAAACTACTTCGACTATATCATGTTTTAGGATTTCTCGACTTTCATGACCTATTCTGAGGTCTCTGCTTTACATTTTTTCCTTCAAGTTATGTTATCTCTGTCACTATATGTATTGAACAATTTGTTATTCTCTGCCTCATCCTATATACCTTCTTACCCTTTTCTTGGTTCTAGACTAAGGTGTTGAGGCTAGTACTGGTCCATTTTTCTTAGCTTCTTCCTAAACTTTTGTTCTCCGCTGTTACCATAGGCTACAAGTATATCATTTAGCCTTGCTGTTCGTAAGGGCACTTTTAACTTTTGAGTATCTCCAATTCCATGGGTCTGTCTTTTTATTCTTTCACAAATTTCTACCGATATAGGTCGCATCTATGGATTCTCACTAGTTCTTTGATCTTGATCTTCTTGACTTGGGTCTGGTTCTTTCTTTTCTATCACTTAAAACCTCTTTAGTTCTCATCTAGGAAGTATATCATTCAGTGCTTTCTGTTTCTTACTTAGGATAAATTCTCATCAAACTTCCTTACGGTTATCTTTACCTAGTGCTGGTATAAGGTAGGGCAGAAGTCTATATCTTAATTGATGTCGACGTCCTTGTTCAAATACTTTATGTCATGGTAGAGTCTATTACTTATATAAGGTAGGTATGAGATAGATTTTATCATAACAACTTCCGTAACCGGTATTACTGAGGGATAAGAATCTGTGTAGTTTAGTGTCGTATCTTGTAACATCCCCAATCTGGGAGATGCTATCGGTAGGGAATAGGCCGTACTATCCCCTTGAGCCTCTGACTTTCTAATAATACTAAACCCAGCTGATGTATAAACTCACACACAGAACCGTTGCCCAACTTAAGTCGTGAATGCATAATGCTTTACAAACTTAATACTCAAACTCACTATACATTACGACTTTAGTAATAAACACTTATAACTATTTGCATGCATATTCTTTACTAAACAAACTACATGTTACATGATGCTCTCTAACACTGTCTGAATTAAACTCTGACTCGACCTGGTGGACCAAACCCTCTAGTGACTGCCATCAGTATCCATCCTCTCGAGCTAGTCCTCCGGGAATACCTGTAAAACAGAGAAAATGAGTGGATGGTTAAACCGTTTATATGATCTAAGTGAGTTGACGATTTAAAATAAAAACTGAAATACTATAATGAAAATGTTTGATTCTAAAACCAAGGTCCTTTCAGAAAATAACTTTATATGAAAACGCTTTTGCTAATCTGAAAACTCTGAACTATTTTCAGAAAATATCGTCTGGAGTCTCTTTTATAAAACTTACCTTTTTTTGAAATCTGCTTTTGAAAGTCTGGTTCTGTAAACTTATATCTGAAGGATATATTTTGAAAATTATTTCCGAAATGTCTATTTTCTGAAAACTGTTTCTAAAAATATGATTTTTGAAAACTGTTTCCTAAAAAAAACTGATATCTGAAAACTGATCTCTGTCTCTGAAAAAATTGACATATGGGGGCGTTACGTATCGCCGTCCCCACATACGCCTAACTAGAGCCATGAGTGTAAATCCATGACTTTGGGGCATTACGTATCGCCGTCCCCCAAGCCACCAAACTAGAACTATGGGTGCGGATCTATGCTGCCCTCCAAGCTGTGAATCTAGGATTTAGGGACATCTGTCCTCCCTAGTCCTGAACAAGGATCTGGAGGCGTTACGTATCACCATCCCCCCAGTCCTCTACATGTGCACATGTCCTCTCCGTCAATTATATATCTGTGACAAGTTACATACTGAGGTGGATTTTTCCCCCATGCCTCGAAAACATAAAACTCATGTTTTGAAAACTTATTTCTTCTAAATCATTTCTGAAAATATGTTTAATCAAAATATAATTGAAAATGAACTTGGCTAACGCCCTAAATGCGAGAAAGTAAGTCTGTCATGTTAAATAACAAAATGAAAATCAGCTTAAAGGGAAAGTGTCCATCATTGATTCGGAACTTGCTGGTGACGCCTTGCGATAGTGGCGGAACCGCATCTCTCCGTGATAATCTAGAATTAGAAAAATTCATTAATATCAAGGTTGCGAATTTATATCATTACTTAATAAAATTTATTCATTATTCATGATAACTCATCCACGCTATGTTACTAACATTTTAGGGTGGTCTAAAAAGTTTTACTACACTCGTTCGAGGATCTCACAAGCTACTTCACAAAACTCCATATTATGCGATCTTTCTAGAAATTTAAGTGCACCAACACTGACTTTGAAAATTTGGTGCGCTTAATCAGGGTTGAATATGGGGCTGAAATTTTAATAAAATACTCGTTCATGTGTTTATTTTATGTTGGATTTTACGGATCATGATTTTGATATCTATAACTCAAGTTATGGACTGAAGTTCAGGGGCTACGCAACTGGAAAAACTGGGTAAAGGGGCAGCAGATAACCCGACTTTAAAAATTTGGTCCGGTCTCATCTTAAGTCCAAAAATCCTAATTTTTGGATATTTTACTCTATTATCTATATAGGTTAAGTGATTTGTTAAGGATCTTAATTTTGTTTCCTAAAACTCGAGTTATAACTGATTATCTACGCGTTGTTCAGAATTTAACAGAATCAGATCCTAAAACATGGCAGCCCATTTTCGTAATTTTCCATAAATTCATCCAATATAAAAAATTTCTGAAATTTTAATAGGTTAATCTTTAATGAGTCTAGTTTTGGTAGAATATTACAGTTTATCTATTGGAGACCTAAAACTCAAGTTATAAACAATGTATAAGAATCTGTCCAGATTGCACTGGAATTGAAATCACTGCCTATTCTCACAAACTCATAGCTCTATGTAATCCACTTAATTCAGCCATAGTTCTCATGAATTTAAACACAAAAATAACACAACTCCTTTCATCTCATCAATCCAATAAAAACCATCATCAATTCACAAAGCATAATGTCCTCAACATATTCATTAACATGTTGACAACCCATTTAAAGTCAATTTAACAATCCCAAATTCTAGGGTTTATAAGGTACGAATTGGGGCTTTATATTATTTATTCAAAATTGAAAAATTGAGAAGATAGGAAGAGAATTGAAGCTTACTTGACCAAGAAAACTTGAGAGCTCATCACTATTCCTTCATTGTTTTCATGGAAATGAATAAAATTTTGAAGATTCCCCCCCCCCCCCCTCACTTCAAGCTCACGTTTTTCACCTCTTAAGGGATGCATGAATAATACCTTATTAATAATTTTTGTGATAAAAGAAGTGGTTGAGATTTTGCCAAATGTTTCATTTCTAGTCCCTTCTCGAAATTACTATAGCAGTTATAGAAATAATAATTTTTGACCTACTTCGGTTTCTAATTTGGAAACATATTCAACGCAAAAGTTGTAGGTCTCGATCTTAGCTTTTGGACGATATAAAATTCATAAACATCAGAGTTCTTTTGAGAATGTTATTGGCCAAAATACTATGAGCTGTCCGAAGTGAAATATCGTACTGTCTCGTATTGGAATCTTGAAAAATATCGATTATCCCCAAAATTATTTCATGAGCGTATATGTGTCCCACATAACTATATTATGTAACATTCGTCTCAGAATGAAACAGTAGTCGAGATCACTGGTCGACGAGATTATTAGTCCTTACAAATTCTCCCTCATTTAATAGGATTCGTCCTCGAATCCCTACTGATGCTAAACTGTTTAGGTTTAATTTGGTTGAAGTTATCTGACCTTTGTTGCTCTTATTTCCCTTTATTTTCCTTTACTACTATGCTCAAGAACTTGATACTAAGACTTTTGGGAATCTCTTACCTCGATATACTTCATTTTATTCTTGTAAATAATGCTCAACTATAGGGTTTTGTGCCATATCTCTAGATTTCGTAATGAATTGTATTTTTCATAAAATTCTACCCATTTTTTGTTTCATACTATATAATGCCTTGCAATGTGTAATAGAAATACTCAATTCCTAATGTTCTGAACTTAGGTTTCCTTCGAATTGGTACATGTACTTAACTTTTAAAGTACATCCTGCATTCAATATGTTTATGCTAATAGGAGCATATCCATGACCATTCAAATAAAATCATTTATTTAGCCTTTATATTCTTTACTATGATATCACTAATTTAAAATTTCACTTAGGGTTCATGTTACTCTTCCTTTTTAATGTATCACTATTGTTCTTGATACCTCAACCGATAATTTTATTTCTTCGAACTTCAAGTATAGCTTAAATTCTTCTCTCTCTTCCCATCTAGTGCCTACTCCTTATTAAAGGTGATAATACTTCCTATCATTAAGTTTCATCATATTCTACTATAGCTCAAGGTTAAGGATAATCCTTATTTCTAATAAAATCTACATGTTCGGCCTGAACTTGGCTTTAATCTTCTTAACTTTACTGCTTAATTGTCGTATATCTTTTCTACTAGTTTTCAATCACTAATAGTTATGTCCTTTACATTCTTTAATCTCTACCGATCCTAGGGACTAGTACCTTATCGTCAAGTTCTCTACATACTCCAGGATCATCTTCTGAGTTTTCCAAACATTTTAACTCTCAAAATATTATTCTTTACCATTAATGTTAACTCATACTACTTGGTTCTGGTCATTATTTATATACTTTTCATTTATTCTTTGATAAAATTTTAACCTTATCTCAACGCTGAGAAGTTTTCCATTTTGTAGCACTACTGGCTTAACTGTGAAACTTTTATTTTAGTGCCCGTGTACTCCTGACATTATTTATTTAACATCTTCGCTAGTGTGGTCTTACTTTCAAAGTTCTATCTTCAAGTATTCTACTAGTTGTCTTTTATCTTCTTTCCTGCTCTACTATATACCTGAACTTATGTGGTCTATGCTTCTGTCTTTCTATTCGTAGGGGTATCAACTCCTACAATTCCCTGGTTATGTCTATGATTGGTTCTTTTGCATTCCGTAATTGCTTGACGACTACTTTCTCTCTTAATCATCTCTCATAGACTATTTTTCTTCTAAACTTATCAATTAACCCCAATTTCTTCCTCTTTACCATGTTCTTGTACTAAATCTGAAGACTTTTATATTTTCTGGTAATATTTTTGAGGTAATTACCGAGGTCTATCTTTGCTGATGTTGTCTGTAGAGGGGTTAGGAGGGTGGGGATTGGTTCTGATATCTTTCCGGTGGTGGTAGTCTTACTACCGACTCATGCAGTGGTTGTACTTGTTGCTTATCTTTAAGCCTAGAATTCCTATATTTACCCATCTGGCATCAAATCTCGTACTAAAATTCTTCTGTTAAATACTACTCGAGTTTTCTACTTCACTTCACTCTTGATCCTTATTCTGACTATTGGTAATACTACTACTTCTTATGGACCTTCTCTAGAGTCATGCTCACTAAAATACTCTACCATGTCGTCTCTGTTACTTAAATACCTTAAGTCGTTACTTTTTCAAAGACCTATTATATTCCCTCTTGTTATTCTTCCTTAAGAAACTTACCTTGCTACACAGATTTCTCTCTTATTTTGTTTCTTGAACTCCTCTCATCTTTACTCTCCCGGAGATTCTATCAACTTCATTTGCTTAAGACATTTCTACTAAATTTTTGGTTTAGGTACTTCTCTCCATCTATTTCTTTCGACTCAGTACGATAAAACTCTTTAAGAGTTATCTACTATATTTTTGGGATTCGTTCTCTCTGGTCCCCTTGTGCTCTCGAACCTTAACTTTCTTAAGGGACTTCATTACAATGATAATTCCTATATTTGTTTCGACTCATCATGACTTCAGACTATCCTATCTCATGTTTCTTGTATATACTTCATTGAACTCAATGATTCGGCTATCTAGCTGTCTCATGGCCTATCTATTTTGTCTAATGCTATTCTTTACTTGTTCTCCTCTTTATTGGTCTCTAAGTTGACGGGATTAACACACACTCCACCGAGATCTATAAATACATTTTTCTGTTATTTACTTAGGCTCGGTGATGGTTTGATTAGGTGTTTATATACTTACTACAGTCGAGACTACTGGAAGGAAAAATTACCATACCTTCTGTTGGGACCCACAACTTTTATCAACTATCATGAGGTATTCCTTTATATTTTACCTTCAAGTTATACCTCTAATATTATACGTACTCAATTTCCTTGTCACTATCTGCGTCCTTCCTGTTTATTTCCATATCCCATCTCTTGGCTTTATGTCGTGCTGCCGAAGTTAATGATGTTTTACTCTTGTGGGCCATTTTCTAAATCTCTGCTCTATGCCCTCGCTATAAGCTATACCCATACCTTTTAATCTTATTTCTGGCACTGGCTATTCATGTTAACTCTTGAATGTCTCCGATCTCACTCGTCTTATCCTTTGGAACTTACACGGATTTTCTACTGGCATATCTATGGGTTTCTCCTATGTTTGGTCTATTCTACGGACTTTTACTTGTACTACAAGCCTTGTTCTGACTTGCCTAGATTCTTGGACTACACTAGGTTCTCTCATTTCTAGCTTTGGAGGCTTTCTTAGCCATTTTATGAGTGGTTTATCTTCTAATGTCTCTGATTTCTACTTTAGGGAAAACTCTCGTCGGGCATTCTTACGGTTACTTTTACCTAAGATGGGAAAAGATCGGGCAGGCCTTTACGCCTCGATGGTTATCGTTGTTTTGGGACTCTATGTCCTGGTAGAGTCTGTTACTCATGTAAGGCAGGTTTGAGGTAGACTCCGTCAGGATCGTTTCTTTAACTGGTATAGGGAAGAGACGAGGGTTTGGGTAGATTGTAACCTTATTAACCAGATTCTTAAATTAAGGCAATTAATCATTTTTACTTACAATCTTCTCTTATTAGTCTGTGAGTCTGGGTTAGGGGATCTAAAATCTCAATTTATTTATTGGTATTTCTTGTCTGTTGAAACTTCTATGCCTAGTCTTGAGTTCATGCTTCTTTTATCTTTATGTCTATTATTCATTACTTGGGAGACTTACCATATCTATAAAGTACTTAAGCTATTGAATCTACTTGAAGGAATTTTCTAATCAAGGAAGGAATCTTTATAGGAAGGAAGGAATCTTACTCAAGTTTACTTCAAAAATTTACTTTGGTTCAGGCTCACTCTATTTTCTTTAATACTAAGGTCTTGTACTTCCTTTACTTATCTGTTTTTTATATCTTTTACCTATAACCGCTTCTGATTGCTTAAACATTGATGCTCTTATCCTGTACATTTCTTTCTAGCTTTTTCTTTCTCTTTCTACTTCATTGGGTGGGTATCATTAGGACTTTCCTATCTCGTACATCTTTTTACTTTTCTTGTCTCTGGTAGCTTAAACATTTATGTATATTTTCTTACTTCTTTTAGCTTTCTTTTCCCACTCTCAAGGGTAACATTTCTTACAAATTGACTATCTGTTCCCCCAACTTGTCTTGGACTTTGGCTTAATAAGCCACGATTACTACCAAAGAATCCTTAACTAGAACATGAATTTTGATTACTTTTTATTAGGATGAGAATTCAGGTGACTTATGAGTTCTTACTAACCTATCTATGGAGCTTGAGGACATTCTTGAGAATCAGATACTGGAATGGTAGTGTCTCATATACTAGTATCCCGGGTATACTACGTATACAAGACCCCATCACTCTACCCACTGCAGCCACTGACTCCCTAGACCATGCTCTAATACCATCTTTATAATATCCCCGATCTGGGAGATGCTATCGGTAGGGAATAGGCCATACTATCCCCCTGAGACTCTGACTTTCTAATAATACTAAACCCATCTGATGTATAAACTCATGAACGGGAATGTTGCCCAACTTAAGTCATGAATGCATAATGCTTTACAAACTTAATACTCAAACTCACTATACATTACGACTTTAGTAATAAACACTTATAACTATTTGCATGCGTATTATTTACTAAACAAACTACATTTTACATGACGCTCTCTGACACTGTCTGAACTAAACTCTGACTCAACCTGGTGGACCAAACCCTCTAGTAACTGCCATCAGTATCCATCCATTCAAGCTCGTCCTCCAGGAATACCTGCAAAATAGAGAAACTGGGAGTGGGGGGTTAGACCGTTTGTACGATCTAAGTGAGTGGATGATTTAAAATAAAAACTGAAATACTATAATGAAAATGTTTGATTCTAAAACCAAGGTCCTTTTAGAAAATAACTTTATATGAAAACCCTTTTACTTATCTGAAAACTCTGAACTATTTTTAGAAAATCTCGTCTGGAGTCTCTTTTTAAAAACTTATCTTTTCTGAAATTCGCTTTTGAAAGTCTGGTTATGTAAACTTATATCTGAATGATCTGTTATGAAAACTGTTTTTGAAATGTCTATTTTCTAAAATCTGATCTTTGAAAAATGTTTTCTAAAAAAAAATTGATATCTGAAAACTGATCTCCGTCTCTGAAAAACTTGACATATGGGGGAGTTACGTATCGTCGTCCCCACATATGCCTAACTAGAGCCAGGAGTGCAAATCCATGACCTTGGGGCGTTACGTATCGTCATCCCTCAAAGCATGCTACTTATGTCCCTAAAAGTAGTGGTCTTGGGGCGTTACGTGTCGTCGTCCCCCAAGCCACCAAACTAGAACTGGGGGTGCGGATCTATGCTACCCTCCAAGCTGTGAATCTAGGATCTATGGGCATTTATTATTCCTAGTCCTGAACTAGGATCTGGGGGTGTTAGTATCGGCGTCCCCCCAGTCCTCTACATGTGCACATGTACTCTCCGTCAATTCCATATCTGTGACAAGTTACATACTGAGGTGGGTTTTTCCCCCATGCCTCGAAAACATAAAACTCATGTTTTGAAAACTTCTTTCTTCTAAATCATTTCTCAAAATATGTTTAATCAAAATATAATTGAAAATGAACTTGGCTAACACCCTAAATGCGAGAAAGTAAGTCTGTCATGTTAAATAACAAAATGTAAATTAGATTAAAGGGACAGTGGTAACTCACTGATTCAGAACTTGCTTGTGACGACTTGAGATAGTGGTGGAACCGCATCTCTCGGTGATAATCTAGAATTAGCAAAATTCGTTAGTATCAAGGTTGCGAATTTATATCATTACTTAATAAAATTAATTCATTATTCATGATAACTCATCAGCACTATGTTACTAACATTTTAGGGTGGTCTAACAATTTTTACTACGCTCGTTCGAGAATCTCACAAGCAACTTCACAAAACACCATATTCTGCCATCTTTCCAGAAATTTCAGTTCACTAACATTGAATTTGAAAATATGATGCGCTTAATCGGGATTGAATATGAGGCTGAAGTTTTAATAGAATACTCACTTATGTGTCTATTTTATGTTGGATTTTACGGATTGTGATTTTGATTCCTATAACTCAAGTTATGGACTAAAATTCAAGGGCTACATGATGAATGGTATTTATATCACTATTTCCCACTCATTTAACCTAATATTTTGTATAGTTTCTTGAGTTTTGTGAATATTTTGATGTGTTATGTGTTATTTTGCAGATAAATAAAGTTGGGAAAACATTGGAAGTAATTTGGAGCAAAACAGTGAAAATTGGCAAAAAGGGCAAAATCGTAATTTTGAGCGCGTCGCGACGCCCAAACCCTTGGCGTCGTGACGCCTAACGTGCGCCGACTCTTTGCTAACGTGCGCCTGAACACGTGTCAAAATCGGAGAAATTGGTTTGCTAAAATGCACCGTGCCACGTGTCACCATCACAGAAGATCTACTAACGTGCGCATGCCACATGTCATCATCTCAAGTTGCCGACAATCACCACCGCCACATCATCATGACGTCACTGCCACATCATCATGACGTCATCAATGACGTCATCAAAATTATTGAGTTATCATGAACAGTGCCACGTCATCGGATAAGAATCTGAAACCGACAAATCAACGAGTGACATGTGTCGCTGTTCCGGCGTCGCGACGCCCGAAGCCTACCCACGCCTATAAATTCAGCTTCAAATTTCAGAATTTGTAGTACCACTCTCTCTCTTCTATTCTATATAAAGAGATAGTTTCTCTCTCTAGATTCTTTTAGTTTTTAGTTTTTATTTTTTATTTATTTTTAATTTTTTTAGTTTTGTAAATAATTTTAATTACTTTTTTTAATAATAGTAATTTAATTTTTACTTTTTACTTTTTACAGTTTTTACTATTCACCATGAGAAGGTAACTTCCCCAGCTAGGGTGAAAGGTAATTCTTTTACTGTTACTATTTAGATTAATCTCCCTTAAAAATAATATATTCATTATTTAAAATATTGACTTAAAAAGGATACCGCCAGATTGTTCGGTTGGTAATATTATCACAAGTTTATATATTATTTTATGGGAGATATCTAAAATAGTAAATAGTAAAAGTAATTCCTTTTACCTTAGCATTTTATTTTATTTTATTTTACTTTTCAGCTTTTACTTTATGTCTTTTACTTTTAAGTTCTTACTAGCCCTAGTTATGTGTTAGTTATCTGGGGTTGTGATGAATTCTAATATCACCGGTTTATAAGGGGTTATTTTTATAGTTTGGGTAATTTAAAAGTTTACTTATTAAGTCTTAAGCTTAATGCTTCTTGTTGTCTGATCACCAATAAGATTGATCTGGTAAATCTAAAATGAACTAGACATAGGGATTTTAGGTTTTCAGCCTTAGACTTAATAGCCCACGATCTTCCTTGAGGATAGATAACCCTTTAATAGATTTCCTTACAGGATAGACATATACCTGTCGGGCGGGGGTAGCCATAATTGGAACTTAAACTTAATGAATCCATATAATTTGGTTGACATAGACATATGGTTCAATTGGGTTAAACTGGGTATTTGCGTCTGACCATCGACAGAGGCTTTTGCATAATTTAGTGTTCCAGGTTAGTAAACTGATTTATTACACAAACATAAAATAATCACTTCATCTTTTAAAAGATATTAGAATGATTCACAACCCTAGATCTTTGTGTCTTTTGTTATTTTCCTTAGTTTTTTCTTTTGTCTTTTTATTTATTTTTTTATTTTACAAAACTACAATCAACCAAATCAATCAAGCAATCATTCTCTTATCCCTGAATTAGATATATGTAAATAAATAGATTCAATAATTAATAACAATAGTAGGAATTAAGTCCTCGTGGGATCGATATTTTTATACTACTCGAATGATACGTGCACTTGCGTTATTCGCGTGTGTTTACGCCGGTCAAGTTTTTGGCGCCGTTGCCGGGGACTTATTTTTCTTGAGTTATAAATTTTGAAGCTATCTAATTTACTTGTATCTAATTTTCTTTATCTGTAATTTTTATTTCTTTATTGTATTTTCAAAAGATTGAAAAAAATGGAACACTACTGGGAGATTGAAAGATCACGAGCTTTACTAGAAGATACACCCCAAATCTGGGAGCAACAGTCCGGTTTTCTGAGGCCTGTTGTCCAGCCCAACAATTATCACCGGATGCCAGAACCAAGCAATACCACATTTGCTCAACAAGACGCAATGGGGAGATGTGACATATGTAATGGTAACCACCCTAGAGATTATTGCAAATACAACTACCATCCAGGGTGGCAGAGCTATCAAGATCCTTCATGGTATGATGAGCCATCACATTTCACATAACCACATTTTCCATCTTATCCACCATATACCTATGATCTTCATCAACAACCAGAACCATCAGAGGAAGATCAGTTGCCAAACATGCTCGAATATATGTTCAAGAAACGAAAAGAAAAGTTGGATACAATGCTTGAAACAAGTCAGAATCAATTTGAAAGTATTCAGAGACTATCAGAATTCATTCAGAGGATGACAGATCAATGAGACAATTCACAGAAAACCAGAACTACATACCTCAAGAACCAGTTTCAGATGACACTGATGAAGCCTTCGAGTACCAATCATTTCACAATGACAATTCAACAGAGGAGGAGGCTGAGTAGTATCAACAACCAGAGGTATCAGTTCAGGAGCCCGAACCGGCAAAGTCTCAATTTGACTTTTATTATTCAGATTCTGACGAGGATGAAGTTGATCTATTTGTACCAACTGCACCAACAACGGAGGATCAAACTTTCAATCCTCAAAATGAAGATCTTGGAGCATGTTTTACCTTGATGTTTGAAGAAGATCTATATGAACCATCCATTCCAGTCGTATCAGAGGATGAAAACCTAATGTCAGAAACATCTTTGCATCCTCAGGTTGACAATTTTGAAGCATGTATCTCACAGATGACAGACGAAGAGCTGAATAAAAAAATTTTACAATACATCTGTGAAGAAAAGGTGGAACAAGAAGCAGAGCAAATGGAGGAGCAAATGTCTGACCTTAATAAAGATCCAGAGCATTCATGAGAAACATCGCTGTTTTGGGGAGTACAAATCAAAGATATCGCCCAGAAGCTTGACAGAATGGAACTCCCATTCCAAGTCGAGCACCATATGAGACCTCCTGATTTTATTTCTTTCTTTGCAGGAATCACTGGAGTAACAATGAGCAAAAAGGTGGCACGAGCACTGAATAGGACAAAATTCTTTTTGCCACTTT
This sequence comes from Zanthoxylum bungeanum, assembly GCA_019454045.1. Classification (NCBI taxonomy): domain Eukaryota; kingdom Viridiplantae; phylum Streptophyta; class Magnoliopsida; order Sapindales; family Rutaceae; genus Zanthoxylum; species Zanthoxylum bungeanum. The sequence goes on along the minus strand of SKCR01029354.1, from coordinate 11,513 downwards.
ACCGTTGGAAGAGACCCTTCAAAAGCAATGCTCACGGGATTATCTTTAATCGGACCTCCAAATCGACATTGAAACCTCCTTGACATATGGATTTCAGTCACGTCTGGCTGAAGACGAAAAATTTAGTGCTAGCAGAGAGGCAACCCATGCAATTTATTGTAATTTGTTTTCATATTTTGTGTGAACTTTTTAATTTTGTGTGTTAGTTTTGCAGGAAAAATAAAAACGGAATTTTTTTAAAGACAAAGCAAGCCAGTACGAGCGGGATTATTTCAAAATAAACATTTGACAAAATCACGAAGATACAAAGTCAATCCAGAAGAGACGGCCGAATAAGGAGTAAGTTTTTGAGACGCATCCCTATGGATTTATCCGTCGCAAGACATGGTTTTGCAAAAAAAATAAAAAAAAAATTCCTGCGTCAAAAACCTAATTGACCGAGTGTCGCGACACCAGGCAACATCCGACGTCGCGACACTCAATTGATTACAGAACACAAAAACAGGAGCGCCGAACAGAACATATTCACTCCATCATCTTCTTCATCAAAAAACAAAACCAGAACCGAGGGAATTGATCACAAAAACAGCCAAGCCGGCCGACCACCACCATCGCAAGCACCACAGCCGAACCACTTTCAAACCAAGCACAACCCCAAACCGTGAGAGTCAATGGAGTCGAAACCTCCACAGCCACTGCCAAACATCTCGCCGAAACCGAGCCTGCACCCAAGCCGAAACCTTGCCAAATCAAGCCTTCACCGGATCCGTAACTGCCAAATCAGATCTAGGTTTTCATAAATTGTTATCGGTAAATTTGGGTAATTAATCTATGATTTCAGTTGTGATTGATTAAAAGTTGTGGAAGTGTTGATTGATTATTTGATTCGTAGTCGTGGGGGCGAAGAGTTGAATTGGGGTGTTTGTGGCCTTTAAGATAGATTTAGGTTGTGTTGGATAATCAGAAATTCAAGGGAGACTCTGCCGGATTTTCTGAAAAATGCCGAAGAGGGCCAGAGGTTCGACATCAGCAGAACCGGATTTTGATCGGTTCAAATTTGTTTCAGCGGCTGCAGAACAGCGCTACCAGAAGGGGATGAGAAATAAGGTCGGAATCATCAAGAGGGGCTTTGAGATTACCCATGGGTTATTTCCGGACATAGACAGGATGGTTAACAACCGACATTGGCAGAAACTATGTCAGCAACCCAAACCGGCGTGCATCACAGTTGTCCGAGAGTTTTACGCGAATGCTGCTCAGCATGTCGCTTATCAGGTTATGGTGAGAGGGAGACAGGTTGCCTTTGACTCGGTGAAGATCAATAATTTTATGGGATCCCGGAAATGGAGGTGGATGATTATACTGCTATGAGGAATGAGATTGAAGTCTCGCAGTTGGAAGATGTGTTATGTATCCCCAATGCTACCTGGGAGATGAGCAGCAGTGGGGAATACATGAAGATGAGCTCCAGGTTCCTCAAGGCAGATGCGAGGGTATGGTTTCACTTCCTCACGAGATCACTTATTCCAGGTACCCACATCACTTTTGTCACCAGGGAGAGGATGGTTCTGTTATACTGCTTGATGAAGGGCTATCCAATGACGTGGGAGTACTGATTTCTAGAAACATTGCCTGGGCTGCTATTCAATCACAAGCTGGACTATATTACCCCTACCTGATCACTTCACTATGCACTTTGGGGATGGTTCCAGTTGAGCCACAAGAAGAACCCATGTAGCCGATGACAGCTCTGACTCCCTGGTTGATACAGCAGCTCCGATCAGAGAGGCAGATACCTGCCGGACCATCTTCATTAGCACATGCACCTGCACCACAGCAACCACCCTCACAGCCACGCAGAGCAGCACAGTCTCGCACCATACCTGAGAGAGTCCCCAGATTGGAATCGCAGCAAGGATATATGGTTACACTGCTCCAACAAATTGCATTGCACGTGGGAATCCGAGAGGATCAGTTGCCACCATATCCACCGGCAGACAGCGACGAGGAGGAGACTGACGCATAAACTCGGTACCATTGTTCCTACCTTTTGTTTATATTTTGAACGCATTGGGGACAATGCTTAATTTAGGTTTGGGGGTGCAAAACTTTTGTGTTAAAACTTTCCGTTAAAATTTTTCATTTATACAACAAAATTCAGTTAAAATTTTTTCGTTTTTGCATGATTTCTGTTTAATTTTAGTAATTTTATTTCCGTATTTCGTTTATTTGTGTGTTTTCAAAATCGAAAATCCAAAAAAAAAAATCAAAAATTTTAAAAACCCTAAAAAGTCTGATGATTTGATTGTTTGTTTAGTTAAAAAGTTTTAGGAAAAGATGAATGTTAATTACGCTGATATCCCTAATTTGAATTTCTTATCTAGATCAGACTCGCATGAACTATTAAAAAAGTTTAATAAGTAGTTAGATAATAAGGAGCTAACAAAGTGACTAGTTAAAATAATCAGTGGTTAATGAATGACCGTTTGTCTGAGCATCTGTTTTTTTTTTTGTCTACAACAATTATTATTATGGGGGTATGTAAAAATAAATAAATAAATAAATAATTATATATATATATATAATATTTTCTGATGTACAAAAATAAAGCATCTAAGATCCGGGTTATTAAGTCTGTAAGGGTGTTTTAACACCTAGTGCCCTAAAACCAACTGGTTTGGGAGTCACTGGCCCAAAGCTCGCTACATGGATCGAAGATGCTGCAAAAAATATATTTATATCTGAAGTCTGGGTAATTAAGTCCGTAGGGGTGTCTTAACACCTGGTGCCTTAGAGCCAACTGGTTTGGGAGCCACCGACTCAACACTCGCTACATAGACGGAAAATATTGTATATAAATAAAAAAATAGAAAAATAAAAAAAAAATTCAGAAAATCAGAAAATTACATACCTCACCTGAGTTGATTATGGTAGACATAACTATTTTAGATACTCAGATTGGTTTGACCCATTAACTATTGAGAATTGAGACAAAATCACTAAGTTGATAACTTAGAATCGAAGCTATTTACTGGACTATTCACACACACACTTTGAGTCTGACTTAGGTATGTTGTTCAAATAAAAGAATTTTAGTAGAGATATGCATTTTGAAGGTTCCTCTAACTTTGATACTAAACATTCTCTGAGGACAACTTTTATTCTCTTTTCTCTTGTCTTTTTGCTTTTGTGTGCATTAGTTTTAACTAACTTTTTACTTTTATAAAACGTTTGTGGGTATCGTTGCTGTAAGCCCTCACGAGACTACAACTCGTCCACTAGGGACACCTAGGGGTTTAAAGGCTTGTTGCATATGCTAAATGCAACCGTGATCCCTACGAAAGTGGCTTAGTTATTTATTTATGTTATTTTACTCTATGTTTTGCTCGAGGACTAGCAAAATGTTAGGTTTGTGGGTGTGATGAGTGGTATTTATATCACTATTTCCCACTCATTTAACCTAATATTTTGTATAGTTTCTTGAGTTTTGTGAATATTTTGATGTGTTTTGTGTTATTTTGCAGATAAATAAAGTTGGGAAAGCATTGGAAGTAATTTGGAGCAAAACAGTGAAAATTGGCAAAAAGGGCAAAATCATAATTTTGATCACGTCGCGACGCCCAAACCCTTGGCGTCGCGACGCCTAACGTGCGCCGACTCTTTGCTAACGAGCGCCGGAACACGTGTCAAAATCGGAGAAATTGGTTTGCTAAAATGCGTCGTGCCAAGTGTCACCATCACAGAAGATCTACTAACGTGTGCATGCCACGTGTCATCATCTCAAGTTGCCGACAATCACCACCGCCACATCATCATGACATCATCACAATTATTGAGTTATCATGAACAGTGCCACGTCATCGGATAAGAATCTAAAACCGACAAATCAACGTGTGACACGTGTCACTGTTCCGGCGTCGGGACGCCAAAGCCCTTGGCGTCGTGACGCCCGAAGCCTACCTGCGCCTATAAATTCATCTTCAAATTTCAGAATTTGTAGTACCACTCTCTCTCTTCTATTCTATATAAAGAGAGAGTTTCTCTCTTTAGATTCTTTTAGTTTTTAGTTTTTATTTTTTATTTATTTTTAATTTTTTTAGTTTTGTAAATATTTTAATTACTTTTTTAATAATAGTAATTTAATTTTTACTTTTTACTTTTTACAGTTTTTACTATTCAGCATAAGAAGGTAACTTCCCCAGCTAGGGTGAAAGGTAATTCTTTTACTGTTACTATTTAGATTAATCTCCCTTAAAAATAATATATTCATTATTTAAAATATTGACTTAAAAAGGATACCGCCAGATTGGTCGGTTGGTAATAATCACAAGTTTATATATTATTTTATGGGAGATATCTAAAATAGTAAATAGTAAAAGTAATTTCTTTTACCTTAGCATTTTATTTTATTTTATTTTACTTTTCAGCTTTTACTTTATGTCTTTTACTTTTAAGTTCTTACTAGCACTAGTTATGTGTTAGTTATCTGGGGTTGTGATGAATTCTAATATCACCGGTTTATAAGGGGTTATTTTTATAGTTTGGGTAATTTAAAAGTTTACTTATTAAGTCTTAAGCTTAATGTTTTTTGTTGTCTGATCACAAATAAGATTGATCTGGTAAATCTAAAATGAACTAGACATAGGGATTTTAGGTTTTCAGCCTTAGACTTAATAGCCCACGATCTTCATTGAGGATAGATAACCCTTTAATAGATTTCCTTACAGGATAGACATATACCTGTCGGGCGGGGGTAGCCATAATTGGAACTTAAACTTAATGAATCTAGATAATTTGGTTGACATAGACATATGGTTCAATTGGGTTAAACTGGGTATTTGTGTCTGACCATCGACAGAGGCTTTTGCATAATTTAGTGTTCCAGGTTAGTAAACTGATTTATTACACAAACATAAAATAATCACTTCATCTTTTAAAAGATATTAGAATGATTCACAACCCTAGATCTTTGTGTCTTTTGTTATTTTCCTTAGTTTTTTTCTTTTGTCTTTTTATTTATTTATTTATTTTGCAAAACTACAATCAACCAAATCAATCAAGCAATCATTCTCTTATCCCTCAATTAGATATCTGTAAATAAATAGATTCAATAATTAATAACAATAGTAGGAATTAAGTCCTCGTGGGATCGATATTTTTATACTACTTGAACGATACGTGCGCTTGCGTTATACGCGTGTGTTTACGTCGGTCACTACACTACTGGAAAAACAAGGCACAGGGGCAGCATATAACCCGACTTTAAAAATTCGGTTCGGTCTCATCTTAAGTCCAAAAATCCTGATTTTTGGATATATTACTCTCTTATGTGTATAGTTTAAGTGAGTTGTTAAGGATCTTAATTTTGTTTCCTAAAACGCGAGTTATAACCGATTATCTAGGCGTTGTTCAGAATTTAACAGAATCAGATCCTAAAACAGGACAGCCCACTTTCATAATTTTCCATAAATTCATCCAATATCAAAAAATTCTGAAATATTAATAGGTTAATCCTTAATGAGTCTAGTTGCGGTAGAATATTACAGTTTATCTATTGGAGACCTAAAACTCAAGTTATAAACAATGTATGAGAATCTGTCCAGATTGCACTGGAATTGAAATCACTGCCTATTCTCACAAACTCATAGCTCTATTTAATCCACTTAATTCAGCCATAGTTCCCATGAATTTAAACACAACAATAACACAACTCCTTTCATCTCATCAATCCAACACAAACCATCATCAGTTCACAAAGCATAATGTCCTCAATACATTCATTAACATATGAACCTCATTTTCTGTTTACACTATCATAGTACTCCCAAAACACATGCTAACAACCCACTTAATGTCAATTTAACAATCCCAAATTCTAGGGTTTATAAGGTGCGAATTAGGGCTTTATATTCTTTATTCAAAATTCCTTCATTGTTTTCGTTTGAGAAAGTTATGACCAAAATACTATGAGCTGTCCGGAGTGAAATATCGTACCGTCTCGTATTGGAATCTCAAAAAATATCGATTATCCCCAAAATTATTTCATGAGCGTATATGTGTCCCACATAACTATATTATGTAACATTGATCTCAGAATGAAACTGTAGTTGAGATCACTGGTCGATGAGATTACCGATCGTTACATATCTATATCGAGTTTCTTGAGGTAGGGTAATTTAATCATCTCTGTTTACGTCTTTCTTTTACTTACTTGCGAGCTTGGGTTTGGGGTCTAAAATATTTTCATCCTCCTTGGCATCTTTTATTTTTTGGAACTCTCACTTCTATTTCTGATCTCTTGTTTCTTTTATCTTCCTGTCTATTCTTCATTACTCGGGGAACTTGCTACCTATAAGGGGTATTCAGAGCTATTGGATATTCTTGAAGGAATTTTTGGATGAGAGAATGAGTTTTAACAGAAAGGAAAGAATCTTACGAGAAAGGTAGGAACCAGACTTAGGTTTTCCTCTTGTTCAGGCTTATTATATTCTCTTTTCTACTATAAGTTCTCGCACTTCCTTACTTATCTGTTTCTTTATCCTTATCTTCTGTTGACTCTGATTGCTTAAACATCTACATTCAATTCTTTACTTTTTTTTATAGCTTTCTTTTTCTACTCCTTTGAGTAACTATTCTAAATTTTTACTCTATGTTCTCATTACTTGTCTTGAACTTCTGTTGATGAGTCAAGATAACTATAGAAGGATTTTCCTGCTAGAATAACGGTTATGGTTTCTTTATTAGGAAGAAGATTCAGATAGCTTGGGAATTTTACTAACCTTTCTATAAGACTTAAGGACGTACTCGATGATTGGATACTGGAGTGGTAGTGTCTCATATATGGGTATCTCAGACATACTGCGTATACAAAACCCCAGCACTCTGCCCATTTCAGCCACTAACTCCCTAGGCCATGGTCTGATACCATCTTTGTAACATCCCCGATCCGAGAGATACTACCGGTAGGGAATAGGCCGTAATATCCTCATAAGCTTCTGACTTTTTGACTACAGACCGGCGTAATCACACACGTATAACGCAAGCACACGTATCGTTCAAGTAGTATAAATGTATCGATCCCATGAGGACTTAATACCTAAGCTATTAATTTATGAAGCCAAATTTTTACGAGTATCTAATAGATTGGATGTTTGATTGGATGGTGACTTTAAACTTAAAATAAGTAAATTAAACAGCACGAAAGTTAATTAAAGGAAAATTAAATATTAAGAAACTATCCACGATTGTGAATCCTTCCAATAACTTTTAAAGATGAAGTGGTTATTTCATGTATGTGTAATATATTGGTTTACTAACCTGGAACATGAAATTATGCAAAAGCCTTTGTCAATGGTTAGATGCAAATACCCAGTGTAACCCAATTAATCATATGTCTATGTCAACCAAGTTACATGAATTCATTAAGATTAAGTTCCAATTGTGGCTACCCCCGCTCGACAGGTATATGTCTATCCTGTAAGGAAATCTATTAAAAGGTTATCTATCATTAAGGAAGATCGTTGGCTATTAAGTCTAAGGCTGAAACCTAAAATTCCTTTGTCAAGTTTATTTTAAGTTTACCACATCAATCTTACTAATGGCCAGTTAACAAGAAGCATTAAGCTTAAGACTTAATAAATAAACTTTTATATTACCCAAACTATAAAATAACCCCTTATAAACCGGTGATATTGGAATTCATCACAACCCCAGATAACGGGTTTAGTTACGACACATATCTAAGGCTAGTAAAAGCTTAAATAAAGTAAATGACATAAAGTAAATGCTGAAAATTAAAAAGGTGAAAATACAATAAAAGAAAATGATGGAGGTTAGAGGATCCACTTTTATTACTTCTATTTTAGATATCTCCTTTATTATAATATATTAATCTTGCGTGATATTACCAACCGACCATATAGGCGGTATCCTGATTAAGTCAAATTTATAATTAATTCCAACCGACCATACAGGCGGTATCCATGTTTAGTCAGGTTAAAACCAATTTTAAGATTAAGTCCAACCGATCATAAAGGTAGTATCCCATTATGTCAGGTTTTAAATAGTTTATATATTTAATTAAGGGAGATTAATCTAAATATTAGTAATAAAAGCTTTATCTTTCACCCCAGCATGGGGAGTTACCTCTTCATTACTGAAAAGTAAATACTGAAAAGTAAAGAAAGGAAAGTACTATTGCGTAAAAGTAAATGAAATTAAATACAATAAGTATAGACTGAAAAGTAAATAAAAGAAAGTGCTAATGCGAAAATTAAATACTGAAAGCTGTAAATAAACAAATAAGATACAATCTTCTTAGTATTCTTAAGGAATTCCTTAGAAGAAAGTATGAATTACAAATGAAATTTCGGCCTCTATTTATAGAAAAATTTTGCCTCACGCGTCGCTACGTGCGATTGATGGTGGACGCGTGGCACATAACTTCCGGAGATGAGGACACATGGCGGGGTTAGCATCGGCAGGTTAATAATTATGTCAATGTCGCGATGCAGAAAGTTGTTGCGCATCACGATGCTGATGTCAGCATTGACACGTGTTGATGATGATTGTCGGTAGCATGTGATGGTGACACGTGGCACGTCGCACGTTAGTAGACTTGATGTGATGTTGACACGTGGCAGACGCATGTTAGTAATGGTGCATGACAACAAAACTTCTCTGATTGGTCCACGTGTCTGGCACATTTTAGCAGTCTCTGGCACACGTTAGCAGACGGTGTATTTTAGTACGGTGTATTTTAGCAAACGGCGCATTTAGCAAGAAATTTACATTTTTGCTCTTTTTGTCCGCTTTTCACTATTTTGGCCCGAATTGCCTCTAGAGAGTCCTGTTATTTTATTTATCTACTAAATAACACAAAACACATCAAAATATTCACAAAACTCAAGAAATTATACAAAATATTAAGTCAAAGGAGTGTGAAATAATGATCTATTTACAACTCATCAACAACAACCACTACTGATATTGTTCTCAATATATCTTCACATGTGGGACCAAAGCCCAAATCCACAATATAGCTCATAAAATAATATACATACAACTAAACAGACAAGTTCACATATATTACAACTCTATATATGAATACTCAACGCAACTTTGTTATATAAAATATCTGAAACTGGACTATACTTGTCTTGACTAAACTCTATTTCTGACTTAATCTGCTGGACTGAGACCCTAGTGACTGCCATCAGTATCCATCCTGGTACGCAAAACTGAAATTTCCGAAATTTTACTTCATTAGAATGCCCTTTCAAGTTTCCAATCTCCAAAATTAATATGTCAAGTCCAATTTTTTCCCTTATTTGACCCATATTTCGTCCTAAATGATTCCATTGAGTCCCAATATTATTTTATCTGCAAAATAAACTAAAACACATCAAAACATTCATCAAACTCGAGAAACTAAACAAAATATTAAGTAAAATGGGCGGTAAATATTGATATATTTTCCGCTCATCACACCCCCAAACCTAACATTTTGCTAGTCCTCGAGCAAAACAACAAAATAAAATACAAGAAATAATTAAAATTAACTAAGCCACTTTCGTAGGGATCACGGTTGCATTTAGCATATGCAACAAGCCTTTAAACTCCTAGGTGTCCCTAGTGGACGAGTTATAGTCACGTAAGTGCTTACAGCAACGATACCCACAAACGTTTTACAAAAGTAAAAAGATAATAAAACAAATGCACACAAAGGCAAAAAAAACATGAGAAAAGAGAATAAAGAAGTTAGTGACTAAACAAGTGAAACTTCTTATCCAAGTTAATAGTTGTTTTATTTCTTTCTAAATTACTGAATAAGTAAATTCTCCGATTGTTTTTACCATTCTTCATATACACAACCAACAAAATATTAATCAACACATTTTGCCCACAATAGTCACAATTGTAGTTGAGAATAGAGTAATATTTTTGTCCTAAAGTTATATCAGAATTCACACCTTTTTTAAAGCAATGAAATAATTTTTCTGATTTTGTTTTTGATTTTTTTCTTGATTTTTGATTTTGTTTTATATACAATATCTTTCATCCATGTAACGAGCTTTGGGTTAGTGACTCCCAAACCAGTTGGCTTTAGGGCACTAGGTGTTAAGACACCCCTAGGGACTTAATTACTTAGATTTTCGATATAAATGTATTATTTTTTTTTGCAACATCTTTGATCCATGTAGCGAGCTTTGGGTCAATGACTCCCAACCAGTTGGTTTTAGGGCACTAGGTGTTAAAACACCCTTACAGACTTAATAACTTGGATCTCAGATGTTTTTTTTTACTCCATCGTTTTTTATAGAAGCTTCCTCCAATTAAGCTTCCTCCAATTAAGCTTCCTCCATGTATGTATGTTACCATGTATGCTGATAATACTTGTCAACTGAGCATATGCAGATTCATTTTAGTCGGTTTTAAGTAGAATTCACAAATTAAATGATTCAAAAGGAAATAAACAAAGATTAACTTGTTCCAAAATAGGCTAAGATATGTCTCAGGAATGGAAATTCCTAACACAGCTATCTCACACCAATTTCACCTAATTAATCAAATAAAAACACAAAATATTTTTTTGATTTTTTAAAATTTTTCAACTTTGTTTTTAGTTTTTTCGAAAAAAATTGACCAAAAAAACACAATAAAAATAAGATACTAAATAACTATTCCCCTCCCCCAAACCTAAATGAGACATTGTCCCCAATGTCTTAAATATAAGAAGAAGAGTTTAGAATATAGTACCTGGTTAGCTGAAATTCTACATCTAAAATTAAAGGTTAAGATCCAGATTTATCCGACACTTCTTACCACGATCATCATCAGACCATTTTTTCTTGGAAATGATATGGTCAATTTGTGGTTCAATTGCTAAGATTTGGTCAATTAAATCTGGGGCAGTTCTGGCAGTAAAGAGGAGTTCTTTCAGAAGTTTTGTCATGAACCCATTTCTTTGGGCATCATCAAGAAACACACAAAGAAAATCATAAAATCCATCAACATTGAATAATCCAAGCGATTTTTGTTGTATGTTCAGGTTCGCCCAAGATAGCACTGTAAAAATTTCCTCCAAAGTACCCAAGTGGCAAAGCAATAAAAGCATCAGCACAGTTAATCATTCCCACCAGTCGTTTAGACATACCTGGCATGACCAGTTCTTCTCTGTTTGATGGTCCTCTCAGATTCTCCTCCGCCAAAGGTTTTGGGATGATTCCCAAGACTTGACTGCCTTTTTTCCTGTACAGCCTTTGAAACGATCCCCATTAGTCCAAGATTGCCACCGCCATATACTAAGTGCATATTCCTTTTAGCTATGACTCGACCCAATTCATGTGCTACCGTTACGTATTGTGGCTTAGTACCAACCTTAGTACCACAAAACACACAGATATTTACAACTCGTCTTCTTGAAGTGGCTTCCATTTTTATCTGGATACGTTCAAAATGTAATGATGAGTTGAATTTATAACACCTGAAAAGGGTTAGTAATAATAACACTA
>SKCR01029353.1:0-179836 GCA_019454045.1 Zanthoxylum bungeanum | reverse complement strand
CATAAGCTTTTTGTGCACAAGTATATATTGTTTTCATTTCATTTTCATTTGGTAACCTAATACACTTTACAAAGAAACTCCATTAAAGAAAGCAAAGAAAGCTTGTGAGGAAGAAAGTTAAAAACAAAGAAAGCTTGGATTTTAGTAAGTTTCTTCAACTTACTATTAGAAAGGAAAATGTTCCTTAGGATCTAGGCTACATCTTGTGATGTTCTTATGTTATTCTTTTCTTTATTCTTTGTGTTTTTGATGATGGAAGTTTTGTTGAAAGTGTTGAGCATGTATGATGATGGAAGCTTGTGACTATTGTAGTTATAAGTATTCTTTTATGGTTTTGGAACCTTGTTGCTAATCTAGAGTTGTTGATCCACTCTAAGATGACATATATTTGATCTTGAGTTGTTTCATTGTGTTGATACTTTGATTGGATGGAAGAATGATGATTAAAGTAATTGATTTAAACTATTTGGTCTAATTTGTCCAATTTGAAGAAATTGAAAAATTAGGGTTCATGACCACTTCCAAATTTGGGGCTTTTCATTTATGTTGTGTATAAGGATGTGTATATGATGCATATAAAGTTTCATGTTGATTGGATTACATCTTGATGTGTTTTGAAGCATGAAATGACAAAGTGCACAAATTGGCACCCTAATGGTGCTCTCGGCCAAGACTCAAAATTTGGGGATTTTGGTTGCTTTGGTGTTTTGATGTTTTGAACATGCTAAGTTCATCTTAGAAATGATTTAGAATCATTCAAAATTGATTTGATCAATTTCGGACTAAAATGGACAAAAATACCAAGTAAGGGTAATTCGGTAAATTCACTTAAATATGATTTATTGAATTTTATTTTCATAATTTGATTATTGGATAATTAATAAATATGTTTATTTAATTAATCCGAGAAAAATTTTTGAAATCGGAAAATACGATTTTCCACCGCTTCCGCTGCGTTACCGGATTTAGCCCCTAAAAAACCCCTACACTAGGATGATTAGGAACTCCGTCCTAAGGCTCATTTTTTTCCTGATTAACTGGGTTTTAAACTCGGGCAGGTGGATTTCCAACTGGATTTTCAATTTGGTTCTCGGCCATTTTGACGAACGATGAAGGTGATGGAGATTCTCTGTTTAGTCTTCCGCTGGATGATCGAGACCAGTGTCTCATGCAACCTAAACAAAAAATAAAACAAAAACAAATACAATATTTACAAAAAGTAAATTAATGAAAAAATAAAAAATAAACTACAAAAATAAAATAAAGAAAAAGAAAAATTATTCTATCTACAAAATAATAATTCCCCGACAACAGCGCCAAAAACTTGACATACTCAAAAATTGGTCTTTTACTCATAAGTATAAGAGTGTCAAGTAATAAAATAACCCGGTAAGTCCGGGGTCGATCCACCAGGAATAGATTTAGTAAAATAGAATGATAAGTAGAGCGAAAAGAAAAAGGTTTGATTTGTTGGAGTTGTTGGAAACTTTTAAGTGAAAATGTAGGAATAAAATGAAATATTGGAGTTAAGGGATCTACTTTTAATATTTTAATCTAGAAATCTCGCTTAATTATAATATATAAATTGTCCTTATTACCCAATTAATTTATCTCAGGAATTAATTATGTCAAAATATAGAATCGGCCATAAAGGCGGGAGTCATTTATGTCGATAACTAGTCGTGCCAAGTAACCTAAGTATGCCAAAAACATAAAACCAGCCATATATGCGGTGATACCGTTTGTCTATAGCAAGTCCTTCCAATGTACAAAATTATGCCAAAGTCGTATAAAACCATCCATATAGGTGGTAGCAAGATAAAACCAGCTATATAGGTGGTAGTAAGATAAAACTAGCCATATAAGCGGTAGCAAGATAAAACCAGCCATATAAGCGGTAGTAAGATAAAACGAGCCATATATACGGTAGCCAATTTTGTCAATAATTAATCTAGATCTAAATCAAGTTTTAATCATTAGATTACAATTTATTTATTATAATGTAGGCGAGATTGATCTAAGTTTTCATTATAAAAGCTTCACCCATTACCCCAACGAAAGAAATTAGCTACTCATTTTGTAATTAAAATACTCGTAATTTTATTACTGAAAGAAAAAGACATTACAAAAAGCTTTAAATAAATAAACACACAAGACACTCTCTCTCCAAAATCTATAGAGGAATTCGGAAAGAAAGTATGAAATTTCTTTCTGTTGGAGTCTTCAATTTATAGGCAAAGTTTGGTCGGCGCGTCGGGACGCGAGTGCCACATTGAGGACACGTGTTGAGAGAATAGTGTGTTCCGTGGTGTCGTCGTCTTATTAGGCGCGTCGCGACGCGCAGTCATTTTCGTGTCGCGACGCGGAAGCTGAATTTCCGTTTTTGCCATTTTCTAAGTCTGGTTTGTCCTGTCGAGCTTCCGAGCAGTATTTTACCTATCAAATAACAAAAATAACACAATAAAATACTCAAAATATAACTTAAAATATTATTTCACAAACGTGCCAAATTAAGGGGATTAGTGAAACTATAAGTGTAAAATGATTGACTTATCGTATAATAAATATGTATTTTTTAGTGTTCATCAAGGGGCAAAGGTAAAAAAAATTTCAAGGTCGATCACGGTGCCTACCACAGTTCCGCCTCACTGGAAATAGTTTTTTTATAGCGGTCTGGAGTTGGGCATCACGTGAAGGCCCACGGATGGATATCAATTTGCATATCCGATGATGGAGAGAAATAGTTGGGCCGCCACAATCCAAAGTTCATCAACGCGATCAGGACTATTGCATGGTGTGATGCTCCCCAACATTACACATGTTAGATGAAGATATCGAAGCGGACGCGCCACGATTTATTCCCGATCTTGTCAATAAGTACCATTTTCAACATCAATTTTACTTTTTATTTTTTAAATGAATCCTTTAACTATTTTTTTTTTATGCAGGAGTGGTTCAACGTTGACTTGATCGCTCTAAATATGGTCAAGTACGTCGACCACTGCATAGGCTATGTATACTCGAACTACCACACGAAGAAACTCAAGACTATCTTCGACGAGCTTGGTGCGGATAATGTTGTTTCCTATTGGCTGCATGACATCACTGAGGAGGATTAGTACCATCCGTGCGTAATGTGGGCATCAGATGAATATGCGTTAAGTTTTAAATTTTCCATAATATTTCATGTTATAGTAAAATAACGATTAATTTTTATTTTTTGTAGAAAATTAATGAGCGAAACGAGGTAAACCGGCAGAATCTGTGGTTCAACCATGTTGGAGGCTCCATGTTTTTTCCGCACATCACGACGAACTCTCTGAGGTAAGTGGATATATGTATAATTAACTGTATTTTAACAATAATTAATTACTAATTAATATTTTTTATCTACAGTAAAGTAACATGGAAGAGGTGTTGTAGTCTCTCCCGATGTCGAATTTTTTCCATCTCACCCATATCACTCCAAATAAAGGTTGGGTAAACGATGTCGCTTGAGAATGCTATGTAAGTGTTTAATTACATAAATTATGTAAAATTTCAGTATTTCTACTAACACAAGATCTTAAAATGTAGGGATGAACAGTGACATACTGACACAGAACCTCACGTAGGATAATCAGTCTTTGGCTGATGAGGAAATTTCGCATCAAATATTCTAGAACACCACCTCTTATAATGTCGGGCTTGGCAATAATTAGAAGATGGAAGTGACTACTTCTTGATTTTTAGACTCCTCAAAGGAAGTCACTGTCTTGAGGGAGCAGTTGAAGGAGACTCAAGACATGATGAAGAGGCAGAATGAGGAGCACGATCGGGAAATTACCCAATTGTAGGCGTTTTTGGAGAGAACGCTCGCTTAGACCATTGTTGCAAGATCGATCTCCACATTTCCTCCAGGCTCGACAGACGTAGTATCGACCCCGACTGATCGTCCTACGTGATTCTTTCTATTTAATGTAACAAAACTTTTGTATGTAATAAAAATTTTATTTTTTTATATATAATAATAATTTTAATTTAATTTCTTAAATAAAATATTATTAATGTTTTATTTTTTTAATAATATACATAATTTTAATTTCATTATATATATAACAATAATTTTAACTTTTTTTAATAATATAATATTTTTTAAAAAAAATTAAAAAAGTTGACGCTAAACCTCAGAAATTGACAAGGTCGACTCTAATAGTTGTTCACTTTTAGCAACTTCAGATATCTTTAGCGTCTCCAAAGATTTGTGACGCTAAATTGTTAAATTTCTTCATTGTCTAATATATGTTTTAGCTACTAAAATTGGCAATGCAAATAGTTTTAGCATTGCTTATTCTTTGGCGACGCTAAAACACTGTATCGACCAACCTTTAGCATCCACTTCGTGTGTCGCCTTGTTTCGACGCCAAAAAATTTAGCGTTGACGTTGACTTCTTTTAGCATCAAACTTTGGTGATGCTAAAAGGTTATTTTCTTGTAGTGTAACGATACGATCCAAGATGGCTAAGATAGGCTTCTTTCACATGCTAAGCTTGGGCCATTCATAAGAGCAAATTAAACAAGTCTTCGGGCACTTAATTGAGGCAATGGAAAATGAGCCTAACCTATTAAAGCTATATTTTCGATTTGGAAAATGCAGTGGTAGGAATCTGCACAGACTTAGTAATTTAGCCATAACATTTTCATCCGATATTCAATTTTGGTGATTCAAGTTGCATTGGAAAGAGGAATCAGAGATCTACAATTTTATAGTTTATGATACAGACATATTCAAAATTCTTACTAGTAAAAAACGCAGTCGAATTATCCCTAAAATTTATATGTTTTATGTTTTTAAGATTATGTTATGTTTTAAGTGTTGGGTTAAACTTTAATGTTATTTTAAAGCCTATGTATGAAATTTAAGTCTTATTTAGATTAAGATTTACCTTATTAGTTTAATTAAATTTTTTTAAGAATTTTAGTTTAAATACCTTACCTTATTTAAGTTAACTTAGGGTATTACAATAGCCAATTTAAAGGTGCCTTTAGCTTGTAATTAGAATATAAATTTTTGAATAAAGAATATTCATTGGCGTTTAATACCTAAGTATGTGTAAGAGTGGATTCTCTCTTAGTTCTTGACTGAACCCTTATCAAGACTTATCAAAGATTGACGATCTTTGTGGCGTCTTTAAATAGCAAGCAAAGTTCTGACAAGAAAAAGGGAATTTTAAAGAACATGTTTCTTGGGGGTCTAACTTTATCTTGGAGGATTTTTTTCTTATAAAATAATAATTCAAGGTTTTTGGGGTTCGATCAATTACGTGGGGTTTCCTGTGAATCAATCTTATGGTGGTTTTTATCCGTTGGTATTGAGAGCTCAAGGTTCCAAGGTCATATTTTTCTATCCTTTATTGTTATTTTCATTTTTTATGGTCTTTGTTTCTTGTTTTGAGTCTTTCATTTTTTGGGTCCTTGTTTATTACTTAGTTTTGGTTCTTCGTCAATTTTATTGCGTTGATTTCAGTTCTTGTATAGTTTTAATAGTCTTGTTAAATCTTAATTATTCTTGCATTCAAGATTTGGTTTCTTATAGTATTTTCCATCAAAAATTCAATTCCTTGTTATATTTTCTTAGTGTCTTAAGTCATCTAGTTTAGTCATATCTAAAAAAAGAAAAAATAAATAATTTGTATATCAAAGCAATCGGTTCGGATTCGAGGACGAATCATTTTGAGGAAGTGGAGAATGATACGATCCAAGATGACTAAGATGAACTTCTTTCACATGCCAAACTTGGGCAATTCACAAGAGCAAATGGAATCAGTGTTCGTGCACTTAATTGAGGCTATAAAAGATGGACCTAGCCCAATGAAGTTATATTTCCGATTTGGCAAATGTTGTAATAGGGACCTGCATAGTCTTCGTATTTTACTTTTTCATTTGATATCCAATTTTAGTTATTCAAGTTGTTTTGGAAAGAGACTCAAAGATCTATAATTTTTTTAGTTTATGATAAAGACAGATTTAGAATTCTTAATAGTAAAAGATGCAGTCGTAATTATCCTTAGAATTTTTATATTTTATGTTTTTAAGATTATATTATGTTTAAGTGTCAAACTGAATTTTAATGTTATTTTAAAGCCAATGCACGAAATTTAAGTATTCATTTAGCTTAGAATTTAATTCTATTAATTTAATTAGGATTTCTTTTAAGAATTTTAGTTTAAATATTTTTTTTTTGTTTAAATTAACTTAGGATATTATAAGGATCTATTTAAAGTTGAATTTAGCTTGTAATTAGAACACAATTTTTTTAATAAAGAATAGTATGCGTTTAACACCCAAGTGTGTGTGAGAGTGGATTCTCTCATGGTTTTTGACTGAAATATTATAAGGACTTATCAAAGATCGGCGATCTTTGCGGTGTCGCTAAATAGCTAGCAAGATTCTAATAAAAAATAAAGAAGGATTTTCAAGCAGATTTATTGGGAGTCTAATTTGATATTGGAAGGATTTTATTCTTACAAAATCATAATTCAAGATCTTGGGGTTCACTAAATTACATAGGGTTACCTAAAATCAATCATAATGTGGTTTTCGTCAATACTTTTTCATATTTTAGAGGTGCTATTTAGGTTAGCACTTAATTGTGTGTTTTCCCCCTCAAGTAGCTCTTGGAGTGATACACAATATATTAAAATACTAAAAATACCCAATATATATATATATATTAATATAAAGTATAATAGTGAGATGTGTGACCGTTGAACTTCTTTTTTCGGCAGACGTTGGTCTGGTAGCCACTCATGGTGGTCCTGAAGCCACCCGCGTTGGTCCAATTGCCGTCAGCAGTGTTCCGGCCGCCATCCCTCATTCTGCTGATAATATATTCATTACCAAAATTACGATGACTATTTTGATAATTTCAAACAATATCCAAATTAATATATCAAAATTATTTGAAAGTTATTTTTATTACTTACAATCAAACAGATTGTGTGATAAAGCATTACAAAAGAAAGTACTAAAAAATAAAGTGTTGAGGCTAAAGCACTACTTCTAATACCGCTCCCAAGTTGATCCTAAGTATGGTTTCCAAGATTGCTCTTGCGAGACCCAGAAATTTATTAGATATGATCAGCAATAGTTAGGCACAGGTAATTTTGACACTAACGAATGAACCCCTTAATTTGTAAACAATTTTGGCCAACACTAGGAAATTCCATGTTTAATAAATTCTTTCAATTGGACTTCCCTTATTTCTCCATTTTGTCGCAGGGTAATCGAAAAAATTGAAGAGAAATGTCAAAACAAAATTGATGAGCTTGAATTGCACTGAGGCTGAGGCTGCTGAGAAGGGAATAATGATTACGTGTAGAGGAATCTTTCCCACAAGTTGGAGATTGAGAGAGTGAGAGGCGCCAGCAGGATCTGTTTTTCTAATTTGCTACAAACACAAACGCACCTCCTTCAAAGTCTCTTAACTTTTCTTAGAACAAAACCAGCAGCACACAATCAAATCAATGGCATCAAAGTCAAAACTCTAATATTTTCTAACTTAATTGCCTATACTAGGCCCCTCTCACCCAACTGGCCATTTTGATCTTAGCACAAAAAATAATTAAAAGGAAAATGATGAAAAGGACAAGCTCACATGAGCCGAACCAGATCATTCATGGGCCCCCCCTACGTTGTATTAACCTCTTACCCCTTTTCTCTCATCTCATTCTCAACTTTCATGGTTTCTAATCAATCTATTTCTCTTTAAGAACTCAAAAATTAAAACAAATTTTTTTGGCTTCATTTATTAGTTTCTCAAGGGACTAATTTTTGCTTCTTTTCTTTCTCATTGTGCTCTTTGTTGATATTTAGGTCAACAGCAACAAACAACTTGGTGGGTGTTTTGTTGAATCTTCCATGGCTTTGTCTTGTTTAGGGTTTTGGGTTTTCTTGGTCAAAGAAGAAGGCACCGACCCTCATCCGTTTTTGTACTGAGAGTTGTTATCATTTTGTTCTTTGCCACCTCCAAGATCTGAATAGCAACATCATACGTCTCACAGGTGTCTTCTTGTACACACCTTTTTTTTATTTTCTTTACTAGATTTGATTTTTATTTTTTATTTTTCATTTCCACGATCCAGCATGTGTTAAAAATGTTGAATTTTTAGGAGGATCATAATGAACTTTGTACAAGAAGAAAAAGGGTATTGTTATAATAATGACGAAGATCAAGATGACGATCATCAGAAAGAGATAATTAGAGAAACCAGTAAGCTTCCTTTTTCTTTCTCTTCTTCATCCTCGCCTGTTTCTTCTTCGAAGTACAAACCTTTTGTCCCTCATCAACACCAAAACTCATGGCTGCTGGGCCCCTTCGATTCTCAAGCAGCAGCAACCAATTTTCACAACAATAAAAATGAAGTACCACCCGGTGAGATTAGTGGCATCATGTATAGGTCCATTGAGAAAGAGTACATGTTTGATAAAATTGTCACACCGAGCGATGTGGGCAAATTAAACAGACTTGTGATACCAAAACAACACGCCGAGAGGTACTTCCCGTTGGACTCATCATCCAACGAAAAGGGCCTTCTTTTGAATTTTGAAGATAGAAACGGAAAGGCTTGGAGGTTCAGGTATTCTTATTGGAACAGTAGCCAGAGCTATGTGATAACCAAAGGGTGGAGTCGTTTTGTGAAGGACAAGAAGCTTGATGCAGGCGATATAGTGTTGTTTCAGCGCGGTGTGGGAGACTTGGGGAAGGATCGTTTGTACATTGATTGGAGGCGCAGGCCTGATATTGTTACAGATCCGACATTGAATCAGCTCCCTTGGGGCACAAGACTCTATTCTCTTCCCCAATCCTTGTCCATTCCCTTAAACTATGATCATTTGCAACGCATGAACTACAATACCATTCATCAACAACAACAACATATTCTTGGTTCCTCGCCGCAGTATTACCTAAGGCCATCTGGGTCACAGCAAAATGAGAGAGGTCATAAGCCGATGGTGATTGATTCTGTGCCTGTTAAAAGCACAGCAGCAAAACGGCTAAGGCTGTTCGGTGTAAACATGGAGTGCCCTGCACAAGATGATGATCTATCTGTAGCCACAATGAGTTCATCAAGGCAAGCTGCTGAGTTTGCAAACAAAGGCAAATCTTCATTGTCTTTTGATTTATAACTTATTGAAGGAGGTCAAACAAATATGGAGCAAATCAAATCTTTCAATTGTACAGATGAATCAATCAGCTATCAGCATATTCCCTATATCATATCTTAGTTATTAATTTCATAGTTTTTCCTTTATTAGGTCTTGGATTTTACAAAACTGTAAACATGCCAATTCTCTAGCTACCTCAGTTTGTTGGGGATATATATAAAAAAAAAATTATACATATATAATTTTGTTATTTCTCTTTTATATATCATCTCTCTTTCCTCTCTCTCTACTGACACCATTTCGTGATATAGTTATCTAGCTAAATCACGAGTAGTTTAAAAGTTGTCTGTTTCCCTTTTTTTTTCCCCTCTATTTTGGTTCTATTACCACGTCAGGTTATTTGTAGTGTTATTTTCTGCTGCTGCTGTTGCTGTTGCATAGTTAAGGAGCCGAGCTAGCTGCAGGCAACAATGTGCAGAAATTAGTTGCAGGAGCAGCAGCGCTGTAAAAAAGTTAGTATCTGTATTCTCTAAAATCTAACTTTGTCTCTTAATTTTTCACTTTCTTAGTTATTTACTAATACCCACTTGGTAATTCATGTTCTCTCTTTACAGCTAATCTTCTTTATGTGAAAAAGTTTCGATCCCCAATTTATATAGCTTCCTCTTCAGTGAAAATGATCAGTAAAGCTATGTTGGAAAATTATGAGTACAACACGTACGGCAACAATCTCAGCAATCAGCAACCAGCGAATAGCAAGAACAACAAACTATCGATTAGGACTCGGAAAGAAATTCAATCTTTACAAGATGACTGTAAATGGAATCTCAAAAATGTCAAGTAAGTAACAACATTATAAACTTAACATTATCATTCAAAAATAGTCAGATAGATGTTATTGCTGAAACAGATATTGTTTTTTTGTCTATTTTGGTTTGTCAATAGTTCAAGCTTATAAATAAACTGTGGCGATGTGTTTAACTTCCTAGTTTGTGGATTGTAGTTTTCGAATTGATGGATTTAAATTGAGATGCACCTGCACTTCTTGGTGGATTTTCATTGTCTTTTAAGATAATTATATGGACCTTATACAGTACATATGTACATATAATTAATGAATGATGGTAGCACAGTTACTTTGAAGAGTCACATTTACTTGAACATAGGCTTCTGGTTGAACAGTATCAAAACACTTAATTTAAGCACCAACCTTACCATTAATTGTTTTAATATGCTGCATTGACTTAGGCTCCGTTGTTTAGGAGCTGTTGCTTTTAAGCTACAACTCTAAAAGTGTTTTGGTACATGTGCTTTGGTTGCAAAGTAATTTTATCTTACTGTTGATTAATAAAAAAAAAAAAAAAAAAATCATAATAACTCTACTATTTTTGTCAACATTATTATTTATAAGTCATATTTGCCAAGGAATAATGTTAATCGCACTCCCTCAGCACTCCCTAAACACCAAATTTTTGTCATTTAGTGCTCAAAATTGAAAACTCAAAAAAATAAATATTGAATCTTTATAATTATTTTATCAATTTTATTTCACAGCAGCCACAATATCTATTAATAGAACCTTTATTTAATGGTAATTTTCAGCTTTCTTATCGTGTGTTAAAGTCTTCTGTTGAAACCATCCTATGATATATAGGATGCCACTAATTCTTTCATATAGATTGAGAGAAAAATAAAAGCATGTTTGTGGCTAGGAAATAAGATTTAAATAAGTAAAATAAGATAGGCTTATTAATAACAAGAACGTAAGATTGGTAGTATGGATACTAAGCTAATTGCATAAAATTTATTAACAACAGTATTTGATGGCCAAGACATGATAAATAAAATTATAATTTCTGGGAAGTCTTTATAATTCTATAAAATGTTGAATTATGATTATAACTAATTATAGACGCTGGAAGAATTAATGCAATATATCTATTAAAATTTGCAGTTTTAGATTTTATGTTTTTCAATTCTTTTCATATTTTTTCTCTGGCAATAAGCTAAATGAGAAAAACTATCTGCGCCCTCTTGCATGTATATAATTAGCGTGAATTATTTTCCGGTATTTGATTGGAAAAATGAGGATGGAAAGGCCACAGATTAAGATTCTTATTCTTTAGAAGATGTAGACCTCCCTTTGTTTTGAGGGCAGATCTACGATCAACCTCACATTTTATTAACCGAGATTGATCATAAAGGGTATTTTCAAAGTAGTTACATTATAAATTAAAATAATCTAAAAAATTAAACAAATAATAAATAAAAATTTTGAATTAAAATTATAATTTATTTAGCCAATGTTAGTTTAGTTAAAATAATTAATTATTATTAAATAAGTTTATAATAAAATTATTATTAAATAATTTATTTATAATGTTAAATTTGCAGTATTTGTCATAAATAATTTTAAATTTAAAAAATAAACAAGTAAAATAAATAATATTATATTGTTAGTAAATCAAATTTTATATAAAATTGAAAACAAAGTGAAATAATCAAATTTAAAAATATGAATTAAAGTGTTGTTGTTATTGATAGGATTAACCATGACATTCACTTTCAATAGAGTCATTATCACCGTGCTAAAAATTATTTACACTATTATGTGTTTGGAATTTTTATATATAATTATGTATGAAATTTTTTAAATATAATTATTTTTTTTAAATAATATAAAAAAAAATATTATTTTAAGTGTTTTAATTAGTTCATGTATAAAATTGCTTGTGAATCCATATGGAGTGAGAGCTTACATAAGGTCTATGTCAGTTTTGGGCATAACAGAAAACAAATACCATAATTGAAAAATTTGTAAATTTAAGGTTTAAAGAGGTAAAATAAATGTATATGCCAACTAGTTAAGAAAACATTTATATTGTTATAATTAGGATCTTATAACAAATTGATAATTATTTATAATTTTAGCAATAATATCAAAAATAATAAACTTAAAAAGAATTAAATTTCATAAAGTATATGATTATACATGTTTTATATTTAAGTTTCATTTTTAGAAGCTAATAAACTAAACCAAATTTTTTAAAAAAAATAAAGTTTTATTAATAAATATCACAAAATTAAATAAAAATAGAATATTAAAACAATAATAATAATTTTAAAGAAATACTTAATATAAATAAAAATTTTGAAAAAAAAAATAATTGTTATAAATAAGTATAAATAGATATTGTAAAATAAATAATTATAAATAATTTTTTAAAAATTATGAAAAAATTGTAATAAATATTATAAATGAAAAAAATTAATCATAATTCACATTAAAGAAAAATAAATTAATATAATACTATAATATTGGTAAAATTGGAAGTTTTTGTTTAATAAATGAATTTGAATTCTTTAACTTTTGGTGGGGAATCCAAATTGCTCATTTGAGGAAAATTAAATTCTCAGGGAATTCAATTTTTTTTTCCTCATTTATGTAACCAAACAATGAAAATAGGAAAAAAAAAATTGTATTCATTTCCTCTCCCATCTTTTCCATAAAAAATAATATGACTATTTATACATAACGTATACGTAAAACATAAATAATTAATATTATTCGAGTTTCTTAACAAGTTAAGGTTTGCTTTTAGACTTGAGCTTGACCATGAGAGATTATGTTATTTTTACATTTACATTTTCTATTCTGTTTTGGTTTTTAGTAATGCTAGGGGATATAGAAAAAATATTCCATAGAGACTAAGAAATAATTTTTGAGCTAAGAAATATACTGCTTGAGGTAACTTTCAAGTTATGAACTAGCTTTCGAGTATAAGTTACATTCATAAACTTCTATATATGCAGATACTATACATAACAATGGTTGTAGTCCATTGATGTTCTGACTCGAGCTGATGAATTTTGGTTGTTGATCAGTCTTGTATTCTGAGCATTTCAACTGAGGCCAGCCTTAATTTGAACATATATTATTATTATTATTATTATTATTATTATTATTATTATTATTATTATTATTATTATTATTATTATGCTTAGATTATAAAAACAAGTACTCTATACAATTAAGCTATACATTCTAATCAAGTACTGGTGAATAAGCTAATAGTTTATATAAAAAATTGAAGAATTAATTCTAGTTAATTTCATAATTCTTCTTCTTTTCGGTTTTGTATGTTTGAATGATTAGAGAAAGTTACTATATTTGAGGAGGAGTTGAAATTCCTGGAGGATATTTGTAGGTCAAAAATATAATTTAAGCCATTTGATTGCAATAAACTATTGTTCATGTATGTATAGAACACATAAACTCATCAGCTTATAATGTGGCTGGCTGAGTCACATCAATGATCTTCTTACTCTGCAATATCACTTGTTTGTTTGGCTGTGGGTTGATTGGGGTTAAATTCATTGCCAGCTAGCTGTCAATTCTGCAGAAAATGATACCTTTGACAAGCAGAAAAAAAAAAAAAAAAAAAAATCAAGTTTAATTTGTTTCGAATGCATATATATTTTCTTGTACTATTGGATACCTCATTCAACTGCAGGCAATGCAATACTGCATGTGTTTTCAACTATATAATCATAAACTGAACATGATACACATTTTTTTTTTCTTTTTCTTTTTAATGATTGTTATAATTCTATGGATATTTACCTACTAAGACGAAATTAGATATATAGATATACTTATTGTATTTTCCACAAGTATATGGACATGAGACTGAAAGAATACTCCCTCTAATATTTAGGATCACAGTTTTCTTCTGCAAGTCATGCTATAATGCCCACTACTAGAAAATCGTGTTTTTATAACTTTTTTTTATGACAGAAAAAATGTGTCACGAAATATGTCATAAATTTATGATAAATGTGTTTCATAAAATGATTTATGTCATAAATTTATGATATATTTGTTATATAAATAAATATGTCATTAACAATATGACATAAATATGTCATGTTGTCTCCAAGGGGCGTGACTTGTTGTTGTAGGGCTCAAGATCTCATCTTGAGGTCCTGGGTTCGAATCCAGGGAGTGCGTTTCTTGTAAGAGTCTAGGATAGTCGGAGGTTTTACCTGCTCCGCTTAAGTCCGGAATGGGTGGTTTGGCGGCGAGATTTCGAACGAGTGTGTGTGTGTCATGTTTTATATTTTTCATTTTTCTCATAATTTATTATAACATAATATGACAGAAAAATGTCATAAATATTTTATTTTAAGATATAAATATGTTATAAAACTTATGACGTCGTTTTATAAATCTATTTATAACACTTATTTATCGTGAATAAAACAACGTCGTTTTATTTATAACAGAAATATATCATAACAGTATCAATAATGAAAAAAAATAGCAACATTCAAAAGGATTCGAATTTGCAACTTTTTTACTTGAAATGTTTATCTTCAAATATAAAAGCATTAGGCTATACTTGAAATATGGAGTTATGTAAATAACCTTATTTATAAAACTAAAATTACAAGAAAAAACTCAAACAAATACTCTTGTGAAGCCAAACTTGAAACCATTCCCTCTAAATCAAATTAAAACGCTAATGCCTACCGTTGCTCTTTCTTTCTTCATGCCTATAGTTCCCTCAAATTGGCAGCAGTGAGGAAGATCCCAACAATTTCATATCTTTCCTCAACATATCTTCTTCCCTTTCACAACCTCTCCTCACCAAACCCCCTTCACCAATCCACGAACCCACCACCGCCTCCTTCGCCGCGGGTTCGCCAAAACCCGACCCGAACCAATTCCTTCAGATCTCCTACAATTACAGCCCAGACCCTTCAAAGACATCCCCTTTATCATCTTATTTATTCTCTTCGTTATCTCAGTTTTTGGCCTCAGTATTTTCTCAATATGCAATAAAAATCCAAACTTTAACAAGGCCGCTTCTTTTATTTACAACCCCAGTTCAGCTTATTGTGTTAAAGACTCACTTTTTGATAATTTTAACAATTGGGTCTTTGTGGGTTTTGGTTTTTCTTCTTCAAAACCCTAGTTTTTTAAAAGGTTTGGTTTGGGTTCTGGTAATAAATTTGATTTTAAGCGCGGCCATTTGTTTCTTACTCCTTTTGTTGCTCAAACATATTACACTAAGCAAATTGTGTACGTGTTACTGCATTTCTTTATCATTGTGCAAATTTTTTTAATGTTTATTGGTTTGTTGCTTATATTGTTAGTTCTTCTTGTAGTGATGCACTTCCTTTAGTGTATCAAATTTTAGTTCCAGTTTTGTGTTCTTGATCAAATTTTAGTTCCAGTTAGCCAGTTATGTATGTTTTCTTAAATGAATTTAAATATAATACATTAAATGATTTACTTTTTAAAAAATTTATATTTTGTTATAAAAGAATGGATCGAATTAAATATTTTGAATTATTAACTTTAGATTATTCAATTAAAAACCTAAAGTTGTACTCTCATTACTGCATATATATTTTATACTGAAATTTGTCGGCTTCCACCGATATAATCATTGCATACAGATTGACTCTCCATGAGTATCTCATAATTAAAGCCGGATCATAATGTCCGTTATACCACTTTAATTATCTTGTGCCATAAGTACTATTGATTCTCTAATGAACGATTTATTCATAACTATTATGAATATTAATCTTTCTATTCTAATAGAAAGACTTGAGCACTCTAACTGTTTAAGTATCGAATTACCCTTTAAGGAAGATACTCATCAATTTCTCGCAAGAATGAGTGGATTCCAAATCTATGTAAAACGTCTCTAGCCACACACCAAATCATGTCTCCAAAATACGTAGCTATTGATCGAGATTTCTTCACCAACCTCACCCTTGTAAATCAAATGACATAGCCTACTATGCAGGAGTTCATAGTACACGCAGGATTCAGATCAACCCATATATGATCATATATTAGATTGATATGAATTTATTTGTTTAACAAATATTAAAAAAAAATTCATTTCTGTCTTGGTCCAGTTATATATGATCGCATCATATAAGGTGTCTTCATTCCCATGTCACCAAATGAACGAACCAAGATCAAAGTCGTCATACAATATGGAATTGAGCGCAGCTGCAGATAAACCACAAACAATGTGCCCGTCTTTGTTTGCTCTCTACGGACTATTTAGGATTACTAATTTCAGACTTAAATCCTCTTATGTATAACATTTATACACTAAGTCTGAAAGTATATTTAGTATCCAATGGCATACATGATAATTTATAATATGCGACTTTAAAATCAACATTTTAATAAATGAATAACTGCATCATTTTCTCTAGGGCATATATTCCCACAATGAATACATGAATTAATATCATAAGCTAAGAACATGAAATACAAGCATAATTGGAAACATGAATTGATAACATATATTGATGACATAAACAAGAACATAACCAAAGAAAGTAAAGTAAATAGGCAACTGAAGGCATAATTGGAAATTATAAACTGAATGCATCTCATACTTGTAAAAATATTTACTAAAACATAATATGAGTTTCATAGAAATTAAGTCTGAAATCATATAAAGTAAACTTTTTTTTTTGGAATCATTGGAAACCCCGCTGCCAAACCACCCATTCCGGGTTTAAGTGGAGCATGTAAAATTCCCGGCTGTCCCAGGCTCTTACAAGAAACACACTCCTTGGATTCGAACCCAGGACCTCAAATTGAGATCCTGAACCTTACATTACCAAGCCACGCCCCTTAGGGACCATATAAAGTAAACATGTAAACTAAAAAACATAGCTTGAAAACTAACATGCATGGTACGTGAATGACTTGAAAATGATATTGTTAGCGACACAATCACATAATGGATTTTGATGATGCAATGAGAGTGAAGTCTTCGACGCACAAAAGCGAGACAATACAAAAAGATGTCGAAGCACACGATGGTGAAGAGCGAAGAATGTGAAGAATTGCATACATTGAAGATTTTATATGAAGTCTTAACTTAGGGCTCTAATTGTAATGTGATTTGAGAATTCAAGTGCCTAAGCTCAAAGCTCATAGGAAACATGCACATTCACTTAGATGCATTAGGTTCATGTACAAAATACATTAAAACCTTCATACTTGCATTTTTGGTATAGAGACCGGCATACCGGTCCCTTACCGATATCCATACCGATAATATGTTATGTTTTACATGCTCACTGGAACCGGCACGTACCTTACCGGTCCCATACCGGTCACCATACCGGTGAACCTATGGATTGCACAGCTACTGGAACAGCACACACCAAACTGGCTTCCATATCGGTGAGTCTAACAGCTAGTTCCTTTACTGGAACCGGCATGATCTAAACCAGTCATCATACTGGTGACCATACCGGTCAAGCTCTTCATATTGCACACATACTGGAACCGGCAAGGACCATATCTGTCCCCATACCGGTTACCATACCGATCTAACGGTCGAGTTATTCTAACGGTAATATATCCGTTGGAGACCGACATACCGGTATCAGAGACTGACATACCAGTGTCAGAGACCGGCATACCGGTCTTAGAAAGAGCTGTTGGGGCTTACTTTTATTTTTCTATAAATTGAAGCCCCAATTCATTTTTGCCTCACATGAGACATAATACAAAACCTTCATATCATCTCATAGAGTAAAAACAAGAGTGTTTATAAACCTTCTTAATCATATACACGCATTCATCAAGCTCACACACACACAACACCTTCATGTACATTTGTAGTGAGCTTAGATCACTTGGGTAATCAACTCACACAATCTTCTTTATCATTGTGAGTGTCCAAGTGTGTTTTAAAACTTCTTATACAAAACACTTGCGGTTTGTGAAATCCCATTGTTTGGGTAATTGTAAAGGTTTTCGAGTAAGCCTACGTAGAAAACTCATTGTAAAGGTTTGAAGTGCACCTTGCGTAAAACTCTTGGTTGCGAGTGAGCCACAGAAAAATCTCGGTTCATAGTGAAAAGCTTCAAGCGCGGCTTGGGGGAGTGGACGTAGGCATTGTTGGCTGAACCACTATAAATCTCGGTGTTGTTTTTCTCTATCCTTACACTCTTTACATATTGCAAGTTTAATTTAATACATGTTTATATATTAGAAACTTGCATATAAGTTGTTTATTACAATAGAGAAAATTGACCTTAAGGCTTAATCGGTAAATCTAGTTAAAATCGGCAAAGATTTTTATTTCCGCATATTTTAGCCGTAACCCAATTCACCCCCCTCTTGGGTATAGAGTTTGGTTTATCTCTAGTGCTTATAGGTAATTTCAGATATGACTAACATAAGGACATAAATTGGGAACCTGTGACATAAACTGGCATAAATAACATGACGTGAAGAACATGAAAGACATAACTGAACTTGAATCACGAGCACATGGTTGAAATGCTGAATAATGAATACATGATCTGAAGGGCTATACATAAACTAAGAACATGAGAGACATGAAATGATACTTATTGAAACATGAAGCTTAAACATGTATTATATAACATGAACTAGGAATAAACTAGAAAATTAAATCATGAACTACTAACATAAACTAGAAATGTAACTAAATACCTAAGCAGAATACATGGCTAACATGTAACCTGAAACTACGAGATGAACACATCGATTGATTACGTAAGATGAATACATGAACAAAGATCAATAAAATGAGAATATAAAGTGAAAGCATAATCTGAAGGCATGAACTGAAGGTAATAGTTGAAAGCTTAACTAAGAATGCAAAAAAAAAAAAAAAAGAAAAAAAAAATGTAAACTAAGAATATTAACTAAACACATGAAATGGCTATGTAAATTGAAAATAGAATCAAACAAAACATATGTGACTGAAAGCATGAAAGAGATAGGGATAGCATCCACTCACTGACTAATGTCCACTACTAGCGTGCGTGAATATCACTGGAAAGATTCATGTGAGGTATCTAACATAACAAGTGTTCAAGTATGGTTAGTATACTCAAACTAAAGATACTATATGTGATTGTGAATGTCATGATACATGTGCATGTTTTCAATGTTAACGTAATAGCTTAAGACGTTTATGTAACATCCTAAGCTATACAAACATGTTGCTTAATTTGACTAAGCTGTAAATGCACATTACATGAGTGACATGACGTGCTAACCAAAATAATACTTACGAACCTAACATGCATTGTAAAGACATATGGACCTAAGACATCTTAACCATGCAACATGACATGAATTCTACCATATTTATTTATCAATATAATAATAAAGTCTCACTCTAAAGTGTGTATGAGCGAAACGGGGTTTACCGCTATGCCTATGATGTTCGGCGACCATGACACTGTTGGGCTCGCTGCCCGTAGAGAGTACGGATTAGCCCACTGGGGACTAAACCGGAGAATAAAGGAGTCGCCACCCAGCGTGAACTGGGAAAGATTTAAGGCCGCACTCACCCCTCGCAAGGGAAGACCTCAAACCGTTGGGTTCGGAATGGTCTATTCCTTATGCCAGTATAATGGACGGGTTCACACAATGGTATAACTAAGTCTTAATGCAATTCATGCATAAAAGCGAATAAAAATTTAATAACATACCCAACCAAAATAATGATCATAATAACATAGTTCCAAAAGCACATTAAATTAAGAAATACGAGATGCGATAACGGAAATTATAATAAACAATCAAAAGTAGGAAAAGAATCAATAAATAAATAGCAAACAAAAAGGGGTTAATCACGCATATATGAGTATTTCCCGAGTGGCATGTGGAGTTGTATCCCAAGTACAGACCGCACTACCGTCCATTCAGATTCGGCTACGGAATTTACGTATGGGTTTCCATCCGATATACCGCAAGGGATAATAACATACATTATCATCAATGTAATGTAAACGGACATAAAAAATAGACATGAAAACATAGAACAATGCATATATAATCATCAACATGAACAAACAAATAAACAAAATAAAGGTGAAATAATAAAACAACAATAAAAGTGAATAAATAGATAAAAAAAGATAAATAACGAAATGCCAAAGAAAGAAAAAATGTGACCAGAAATTTAACCGTCTTTGATGTAGGACTTCGCATACTCGGCTGGACATATTTCATGTCCAGCCCGACACGCAGCGTCCGGAACTATAAAAATAAAGATGGTAAGGGTGCCCTCAGGTCTTACATTTTGAGTTGCTTTCTCGGAAGTGCGTTAGGCCGTCTTCGGAAGGATCGCTGGTTTGCTGTTTCTGGTTGCTGGTTCGCTATTTCTGCTTGTTTTTTTGCTATTTTCTGGTTGCTGTTTTGCTATTTCTAGTTGCTATTTTGCTATTTTATGGTTGCTGTTTCATGGTTTTTTGGCTCTGGTTTGGCACTGTTTCAGGTTGTTTTTGGACGCTATTTTGGTTATTTTTGGGTGATATTTCTGGTTGTTTTTTGGCACTGTTTTGATTTTTTTCTTGGTGGTTCTGGCAGGTTGTTTTTTTAATGGTTTTTTTTTTTGTTTTTTCTTCGGTGATTTGGTGTTGTTTTTTTTCGGTGATTTGGTGTTGTTTTTTCGGTGATTTGGCTGGCTTCTTTCCTTGGTGATGGCTCTTTTTTTGTGTCTAGGGTTTTTATCTCTTTTCTTTGTTTCACCAAGCCGGTCACTCCTATGGTTTTTTCTTTAAGTTGCCGTCCAAGAGAAAAAGAAAAAAGGTCCTCCATTTGATGATGATTTGGTCCCTTTTTTATAATGATTTGAAGGGATCTCTAAATAGGGAAATAAATCATCAAATTTTTGGGAATACAATCTCATAAATTTGGTGATGAAGAGATCTCAAATCTTGTTAAATTGGTAAAGATGGGATCCCAAAATCTCATTGAATTGGAAAGTGTTGATGCTCTCATAACTAAGGGGATTTTATCATACTTGGAAGATCATTGGCCGATTGTGTGGGGTTTTGGGCCGTGTGGATGGGCTGAAGGGCCGTGGCTAAGGTTTGGGCTTGTCCGAGGCTAAGGTTTGAATTAGATGCTGACTGAGCGAAACTGAGGCTGGCTAGTGAGTTCGAATCCGATGAGGTGCTAATTTTAGAGGTTTTCCTTCCTTCCGACATTTATTTTTCGCAACTTCCGCAACTTTTCAGGTAGTGCCATCATATGAGGCTCATCATCGGGCTCATGTAAAAATACAATGTCTACAGTCACCCCCACTTTGATGGGGCTTGTTACATTGTGTGACAGTGAAAACTATATCAAAGTCTTGCATGCATTTTTACTTACCTGGTTCGTCGGCCGTTGTCGGACTTACCTGTTGTTTCACTATTTTTGTGAGATGTTTCGATCTCTAGGATTTATTCCCGAACAGAGTTGAGTTGATGGTGAGGTGCTTCGACCCCTGGGATTCATTCCCAAACCATGCTAGGTGTGAGATGCTTTGATCTCCGAGGTGTTTCAACCTCTGGGATTCATTCCCGAACTGAGTTGAGTTGATGGCGAGGTGCTTCGACCCTTGGGAATCATTCCCGAACCATGCTGGGTGTGAGATGCTTCGATCTATGAGGCGCTTTGACCTCTGGGATTCATTCCCGAACTGAGTTGAGTTGATGGCGAGGTGCTTCGACCTCTGGGATTCATTCCCGAACCATGCTAGGTGTGAGAGGCTTCGATCTCTGAGGCGCTTCGACCTATGGGATTCATTCCCGAACTGAGTTGAGTTGATGGTAAGGTGGTTCAACCCATGGGATTCATTCTCGAACCATGTTGTGTGTGAGATGCTTCGATCTCTGAGGCGCTTCGACCTCTGGGATTCATTCCCGAACCATGCTGGGTGTGAGATGCTTCGATCTCTGAGGCACTTCGACCACTGGGATTCATTCCTGAACTGACTTGAGTGGATTACTAGGTGCTTCGACCCTTGGGATTCATTCCCGAACCATGCTAGGTGTGAGATGCTTCGATCTCTGAGGCGCTTCGACCTCTGGGATTCATTCCTGAACTGAGTTGAGTTGATGGCGAGGTGCTTCGACCCTTGGGATTCATTCCCGAACCATGCTGGGTGTGAGATGCTTTGATCTCTGAGGCACTTCGACCTCTGGGATTCATTCCCGAACCATGCTGGGTGTGAGATGCTTCGATCTCTGAGGCGCTTTGACCTCTGGGATTCATTCCCGAACTGAATGGGTGATGGCGTTTTGGTCCATCTGGGTGTGAGATGCTTCGATCTCTGAGGCGCTTCGTCCATTGAGTTACCAGTCCTTTTACGTGTATCTTCCAGGATGGAGGTAGGGTCCCGTCCCTGGAGGGGTGTAGTCTTATTCTGTATCTTTGCCCAATACCTCTTAGTGGGTTACGAGAGGTGACTATCTTTTGCCTAAGTTGTCTTTCGGATTTTCAACTTAGCAGATTGCTCTATATTGTCTGGGTCGCCTTTTCAGGTTTTCAACCCAGCGAGCTAATTTTTTTTTTTCAGATCTGTCCTCATTCTCGAAGCTCTTTGCTCGTCCTCATTCCCGAGGTTGTTCTACTCCTCTCCATTCCTGGAGTTCTTCGTCCTCATTCATGAGGCTGCTATACTCTTCTCCATTCTCGAAGTTATTCTCCTAAATCTCCTGACCTTGGTCCAGCATCTAAGAAATAAAAGACGTGATTTATAATTACTTGACTCTAATATTTCCCGGTTAGCTGAGATTTATGCAATCTATGAACATCTTGAACATTTGTTTCAATAAAGGCGTTTGCATTACTTCTTAGTAAATATGTAGGAAATAATGAATTGGATTGCAAGGATACCTCTGTCGCTAACTGTTCTTCACGGATTTTACAATTAACCATTTTTCTTGCTCACTCATGCTCTATATTTTGCTTGGGCTTTCTTTTACGTATTTTCAACCCAACGAGTCTTTTTTTATGCAAAATATTATTTCAGCCTGTCCACGTTGATGGGCTCGGTGAACTCGTTCCCTTACAAATCTGAAAGTCCCACTGCATCATTCCCCATCACCTTCTTGACTAGGTATGGCCCTTCCCAATTGGGCCTGAACTTTCCCCTTGGGTCCGTTATCAGTGGCTTCGACTGCTTGAGCACTAGATCACCTTCTCTGATCTTGGTGGGACGCAACTTCTTGTTGAATGCCCTAGCCAACCTTTTCTTGTATAGCTGCATGTGGTACAAGGCATTTATCCTTTTCTCATCCAGTAATGCTAGCTGTTCGAACCTCTGCGAGGCCCATTCCTGCTCAGCCAATCCTGCATTTGCTAGTACCCATATTGACTGTATCTATATTTCCACCAGTAACACTGCCTCCATCCCGTAAACCAAAGCATGGGGTGTGGCTCATGTGGCTGTTCTCACCGAAGTTCTATACCCCCACAGGGCATACAACAGTTTGTTAGCCCAATCTTTATAAATTTTTATCATCTTAGCGAGTATTTTCTTTATGGTTTTGTTGGCCACCTCCACCGCTACATTAGCCTGTGGCCTGTAAGGTGATGATTTGTGATTTCTTATCCCGTACTTCTGCAACATTGCCTTTATTTCTCCCTGAAATTGGACCCCATTGTCTGTCACGATGTGATGTGGCATTCCGTATCGACATACTATATTACAGGCTATGAACTTGGCCATCTACTTTTCCGTAACATTACGGAATGACTCGGCTTCCACCCACTTCGAAAAATAGTCTACCACCACTACTATGAAGCGGTGTCCATTTGATGCATGTGGCCTAATTTCTCCAATCATGTCAATACCCCACGCTGAGAAAGGCCATGGTTCTGACAGTCCGTGCAATTCCGTAGGCGGTAGATGGTTCAAGTTATCGTGTGTCTGGCAATCGTGACAGTGCTTCACCTGCTTTGTGCAGTCAGCTTCCATGGTCGACCAGTAAAATCCTGTCTCACTATCTTGTGAGACAAATTCAATCCATTCATGTGCGGTCCACATACTTCAGCGTGCACCTCTTCCATCACATACAGGGAAGCCAATTGTTGAATGGCTATTCTATCTTTCTTACCGGCTCCTTCTAGGAATTCTCCACGTTCTAGATACTGCAGAATGTTGTAGTACCACGGCTTCCCATCGTCAACTTCTACTTCCAAGATTCTCTCTATCTCATAACTGTGACAAAAGAGATTGCACTCTTATCATTTGTGATTAGATCACCAAGATATATAAATGATAGGAGGTCCCTGTGATTTGTTCCTAGATTGAGAATGATATGAGACAGTATCAATCCACGAAGGATAAATCATTAAATATCCCTAGTCAGAGCATTATCGAGATTGGACATCGATGAATGCGTAAAAGACTAGTATTACACTTGTGCGCATTGTGAGGGCACAACGACATAGTTCTCATATATTTGGGTGTAGGATACTCATGCAAGTGTAATAGGAGGTTGTGTTTTACCGATGGTACGGGAAACAGCTTCGCTCTGGATAGACCCCATCGGAATTCCATTGGTAGTATGATGGAAGTCCGAAATCAGGGTAGGTGTATTTGGTCTTAACCTGAGACTTGCACCGCTAATACTTGCGAAAATAAATATACTTTGGTTGCGGTCATCCAGGGCTTTAACAGGTTCTGTGTACGCCTATGCTGGGTATATTGAGAATCGTAGTGTGTTGGGTGTGATGTCAAGACGGAAGTGTCACTCCAGTCATATGGAGTTGATGATCGCGCAGGGAAACAGAACTGGTTCTCTTAAAAAGGTTGCAACCGTCGGGATAATATGACTTGGTCATGATTATCCGATATTAAAGAGACTAGTTGCTCATAATTCGATATATGCTTCGTACGGGGCAGACACTGTACCAGCCCCAGGCCTTGCATGTGATCATCCGATACTGGATCGAAATACGCAATACTACGTATACTACGCCTGATATAGATCCTTTATTCCTGTAAGGATATTTCTGGAGAATTGGGTAGGCATGACGCTTTGCTAGAAGGCAACCTTATCTTGTAAATCGGTATAAACATAGTACGAGGTACTTACGTGTTCGGATAGTCCGACGACCGAATTTGCTGCCAACATATCTGGGATCTCATGGGTCGCTTCCCGAAGATTCACCGATGACGTATGACTCGCACTTTTAATTAATCTGGGATTAATTAGAAGAGAGAGAAAATTAATCTGGGATTAATTGCGGAGATATTTTATCTGGGATAGAATATCATTTAAAGAGAGAAAACGATTAATTTGGAATTAATCGATAAATTAATATATTCGATATATTAAACGAAATTGGATTTCGACGTGGAATTAAAATTAGATTTTAATTCGGGCGAACAAATTAATTTAGAATTAATTCGTTAGCGACGTAAATAGTGATTTCGCTAGGCATAATCATTTAATTACGTCGCAACAGAAAATTCGTTAATTTGGAATTAGCGAACCCGAGCCCGGGATTGTTTGCGAGCGCATTCGCATTTCGAATTCGAGTGCGGCACGCAAGTCAAATCAAGCGTCAAATCATTAGTCGCATCAAGCGTCAAATCACTTTTCACTTTGAGTGATGTGACTTGACAACTTGATTGATGGGATTTGATGTCGGTGGTTGTAAGCTTTAATTAGCTTGACTTTTTGGAAAAAGAAATGGTATATGTTTATTTGTTTTTTGAAAACAAAAATCTAATACACATTTTGGAAACCAACCAACTCTCTCTCCTCTCTTTCTTCTTCATTTTACATGCCCAATGGGTTGTTCTTGTTCTGGTTTTCTGCAAAAACCGTGAGCAATAGGGAAGCAAAAAGTGCTTGATTTTTTGGCAAAATCAAGAGAGCTAGCACTCCGAGAGACATGCGAAGGTGATAGGGAAGTCCACCCATGAGCCGTGAATCATTTCACGAAGCTTGGAGCTTGAAAAAGTTGATCCACAAAGGCCGAAAATGCAGTGGGCTGTGACAGTGAACTGCCGAGCATGCAGTGAGCAGAAATTCGATTTTTGTTCGTCAAAGCGTCGCTCAACCGATCGATGTGATTATTCTACAACTCCCCCGTTGTATTCACACTTGATTCATGCTTGTTTATTGATCCTTGGGACCTTAGTAAACTCCAACAATGGTATCAAGAGCAAGGCTAAAGCATGAAACGAACTTAGGGTTAAAATTTGGGTAAATTGATTTTGAGCATGAATTAATTAAATTGTTTGATTTAATATGCTTAATTGATGTTGAAATGAAGATTGATTGGATCAATTTCAAGAAATTGTGATTGGATCATTTTTCCCCAAATTGTTGTGTTGGCTGAATGGTTGAGCCCTATAATGTCTTGGGATTTTTGATTTTTGATCATTGGATGTGTTGGAAATCATTCGGGAATATGATTTAATGTCGATTGTGGAATTAATTGGATTGAATTCGAATCGGACATAAAATCCCCAATATTACCGAGACATATAGAAGCATGAATGGGTTTGATTTTAGATGAAATTGTGTTGGACACTATTTGATGTTGAAAAACATGATTAGTTGTATAAATTGATGATTTGGAAATATTGATTTATGTGATTAATTATGCAATACACTTTAGAATTAATTAAATTGTGAAATTGGGTTTTTGTGATTTAATTGATTGGGCCTATTTTGTGAAATTGGGCTTGAAAGTTGTTATTGGGCTTATTGGGCTTAGTTGTACTAAGTTGGGTTTAGGCAAAATTGGTTGGATCCAATTAGGCCCAAAACCGCTTCCATAAAGCCCAAATGCGACTAATAGACCTTTAAAGTTTAATTGGGCCTAAATTGATTTTTGGGCTTATGGGGTAACTCCCGGATTGGACTTTGGTTATTGGGTTCGACCCGAGTTGACCAAAAGTCCAAGCCTTAAGAAATTAATTAAAAGCCCATTGGACTTTAATTAAATTGACGTTGGATGTTAATCGGGCTTTGAGACCCGTAACAATTAAATTTGGAATTTAAGTCGTAAAAGGTTTATTAATAAAGTGTAATATTTAATTTGGAATTAAATAAGCGGATTAGAATTAAATACATATTAAATTGGATTTAATGTTGTAGTTTAATTTAATTCGAGAATTCGTACTTTAAGTACTTATTCGCAAAACGAGTTTGACTCGAGCAAAATCAAATCGTTGTTTGAACATTGGATGGTCACTAATTATCAGATTAATTAATTTGATTAGATTGATTGATAACATGCTTGTGTGAATACATGGTTGCGATGCATGAATAATGTATATCGGATGGACATTAGATGGGTGGGGCAATTTTGGAAATTGTTGTAATAAATTTGGAATTTATTAATTGGACCTACGTGTCCAGCCTTATTACCTCTTTATTCTTTGTATTCTCTTCTCACCTATTCCCCTCAATGTAAATGAGGTTTCTTTAGAAGTGTAGTGTAACGGGTAGAAGTATTACATGTGCTAGCGGGAGAGAGAAAGTGAGAGATTTGATCTAGGATCAATTGTGTAAAGTATCCATCCGCATATCATTATTATTTATTATACACACTTTATTATGTATTTAGAATGCATGTTTAAGGGTG
This sequence comes from Zanthoxylum bungeanum, assembly GCA_019454045.1. Taxonomy (NCBI): domain Eukaryota; kingdom Viridiplantae; phylum Streptophyta; class Magnoliopsida; order Sapindales; family Rutaceae; genus Zanthoxylum; species Zanthoxylum bungeanum. The sequence continues at coordinate 152,271 of SKCR01029353.1, read as the reverse complement.
TATGATGATGAGACCTTAACAAAGATAATAAATTGGTTGCCAATTTGCACTCGAAAAACCCTCGCAAAATATTAAGCGTTTTTCCTTCCATTGAGTGATTCTCACTCAAGATCCGAGACTGGCATTGGCTTGTTGGCCAAAGTCAAGGCCTTTGTCCGTCAAGGATGTGTTTGAATCACGAGAGCTTTGTTCCATATTGGTGTCTTGTCCAAGTTGTGGTCTGTTGGCCAAAGTCAAGACCACTTCTTGTCCATCGACATTGATTACGAAGCTTTCTATGGTCAATGGGTCGCGCTTAACTGGGATCACTAAGTTTGTTGTGCCAAAGCCAAGGCTTAGTTGATTCAGAGGAAAAAGGTTAGGTAATACATTGGATGTATTAGCATATATAAGATATATGTTTCGGACTTGGATGTCCCCCTACCGGATCTAGGAATTGGATTGGATCCAATCGATCTTAGAGATCTACCTAGTTAATTATCATACAATTTGTTGGCCAAAGTCAAGATTGTGTGATATTTAACGGGATCCTAGCCCACTAGGAAATGCGGTTTCCCGAGTACTCGACAGAGGGTTAGAGGCTCGCCGAAAAATAGTGGGAGGCAAGAATTGAATTTGCAATATTCGTTTAATTACTTGCCATACGCGCTCAAACAAATATCATTCGTCGTCAAATAAATTAAATGTTAGTTGGACTAATATTTAAATGTTGTTTTAATAAATAGTTGGACTATATTCAAACTATTCATTTATAGTTTATTTTATAATTGGATTATAGTAATCAATATAATTGATTTTAATCTATTAAATTATAGTTGATTAAATAGTTGGACTATTGTAATCATTATAATAAATAGTACCTAAATCGTTGATTAAATAGTTGGACTATTAGAATCAAGATGAAATTGAAAGATTGACATTTAAAATATAATCCTAGGGAAAATGTATTTAAATGGCTTAATTTTCAAATTGGGAATAAAGTTTCAGGATGGTCCTGGAAAATAATAAGTTACTTTATTTGATAAAATAACGTATTATGCCTAAGCCCGGAGTTAAGCAAATAGTAGAGCATAATCTTTAGAAGATTTATGTAATGATAACTTTAGTGCTTAATCCATTAAGCTTGTCGCAGTAGACTCATTAATTTCCTTGTCAGAACTAAGGGTTAGATCCTTAAAGTATGATAATGAAATTGAAGGATCTTCATAAATCTATACTTAGATTTTAGAAGTACTAATATTGTAATAGTAAACTCTTGTAGAGTTAATGACTATTCTCAAGGAGACAAAGTCAAAGTTTGCAATTAGGCAAGTAGCGCAAGGCGCACCTTACTTCGATATTCTAGAAGGCCAAGGCTTGGCCAAAGGCTTCTGGAATATGAAAAAAGGGCAAAGGCAAAATCATTATAATCTTCTAGGAAGATAAATGACATATCCTAAAATGTCTGCTTAAATGTGGCAAACGGGATCGCGGAAGCGTGACTACCGTTTGGACAAAGCAGACACGAAGGAATTGAAGAACGAGCAAGGCTCTGACTTCAAATATGTTTGTCATAAATATGTTCATGACTAGTATTGAAATTAGATTTTAAATACTTAGTATGGAACATAAAATATATGTATTGATGTTCAGAATCTGTTTTGAACAGGATACTGACTTCAATAGAGATTTATCTGCGAATTGTAAACGGGACGAAAGTCGCTGTTTTAACCGCAGATACCTAAGTTTAGGAACTACCTTCAGGTGTGTACCTAAATTGGGAAACTGTTATAATGTAACTAGTATGACTAGATACATTATCTTTATATCAGTGTTTAACCCGCTGCGGGTGGACCTTTATATTCTAGAACACTAAAGTGTTTCATTATATAAAGATGATATTGAGATAAACACATTAGATGTGAATAACAGAATTTATATTTTGAATATAAATAAAATCTCAAACGTATAAAATGACAAACGATAGCTCAAACTGATTTGATCAGATGAAACATATTGTGGCATTGTTGTCTGGGACACAATTAAACAAGAATCGTATATCCAAACTTTTGAAGAGTGGGTACTCGGACTGATTTGATTCTATTCAAATAAAGTCTACGAATCTAGTTTATTGGGCAAAGTGCCTAAAACACTATTTACTTGGTAAAAGTGTAAATGCCACTGATCTGATAGCCCTCGTTCATAGTGAAGTGAGTGGGCCCATGTCTAGCTAGGCTAGAGGTGGATATGAATATTTCGTGACCTTTACAGATATGGCATCGCGTTATGGTTATGTGTTTCTTTTGAAGAACACAAATCAGAAACTTTTACATTTTCGACACGAAATAGACAAATAGATCGGCTAAAGTATTAAACCGTCACGGTAAGACCGTAATGGAAAATACTTAAGCAATAAGTTTCTCATATACTTGAAATAGTATAGTATTCTTTCAAAGAGGACTCCTCCCGGAACACGTCAGTTTGACGGTGTGTCCGAATGGATAAACCAAATTTTGTTGGACATGATAAGGTTAATCATGAGTTGCTCTGAGCTACTATTTCCTTCAACGGATACACATAGACAGTGCATAACTTATTTTGAATAAGGTTCCATAAAATTTGTTTGATAGACTTCATATTAGATATGAACAGGAATGAAACCAGGTTTCTCATTCCTGAATATTTGGGTATGCTTGGCATATGTTTGGATGATACCAAACCAGAACCCAAATTGGATAAGTGCCAAATTGTAGGTTATCCTAGGGATACCAAAGTATTGTACTTATACAACTCACAAGAGAACAATTAGATTGTTGTTCACCATGCGGTTTTCCTAAGAGGAATACCGATATACAATGGTAAGTGGGAGAATAGTAAAACTCGATGAAAAATTGGAGTAATACTATTCAAGGCACCGAATCTTAATGGAACATAAATAGTTCATCAAGGATGAAACTATTACCATAATCTTCGAATACACAAGAACCGCGTAAGTCGGAGAGAGTCAGAAAACAACCTGGGGTATATGTTTCTGATCTCACCTCATAAAGATGTCAATCTTTTGAGGTATACCAACTGACTATGTATGAGGAAGTGATACAAGGTATCGACTCCATATCATGGCAAAGTGCCATGATATCCGAAATGGATTCCATGTAAATCAACAAGTTTGGACACTAGTTGATGTGCCGCAAGGCATTGTGCCTATTGGTACTACATAAGTCTTCAAGGAAGATATACATGGATGGCAACATACCAACATATAAAGCTAGGCTTTTAGCGGAAATGTATCGTTATCAATATTGTGTTGATTACGATTCAACCTTTTACCTGTTGCCACGGTAAATCCATTTGGATAATGCTTGCTAAAGCTGCGTGTTTCATTTATGAAACATTTCAGCTTAACAGGAAAATCACTTTCCTGAAAAGGAAACCTTTCGGAGGACGTTTAAAACATCCTGTCGATTTTGTAGTACTAAAACTAGCAAACAAGGTTTGCAGGTTATTCGATCCATGTTTGGATTGAAGCAAGCATAGGTTCTTGGAATTATCGTTTTGATGTAATCATAATGGTTTATGATTTAATTCAAAATGAAATGATTCTTGTGTATATAAGAAGGTTAGTGAGAGCGCACTGACAATGGCTGTCCTGTAAATAATGATAATATGTCATTTCTTGGAAATGATATTCCCATAATAACTATCGGCGAAAGCTTGGCTTTCAAATACTCTCCGAGAAATCGTACATTGAAAAATGTACGCGACCTGGTGTCTCATACGCTTTGAGCATATGGATTCACAAACAGGCCAATCCAAGTGATAGTCACTGGATTGATGTTAAGAACATCCGTTAGTATCTTAGAGAACTAAGGATGTTGTCTTAATCTATGGAGAAGAGAACTTGAAGTGACTCGGATCACTGTAGCAAGTTTCTAAACCGATAAAATGACTATAAGTCGCAAACGGTACTATACAGTTTGAACTTTGAATAACGGTACAGTGAGCTGGAAATCTTCCAAGCAAGATACTGTTACCAAATAAACAAAAAATGCTTGTTATTGCTGCAGCTGAGGCGGTAATAGAAGCCTTCTGGGTCGATAATAAATCTCATTAGATTAGATATAGTTTTGTTAGCAGATGAGCTAGGCGTCAGCACAGGCTAAATAATTAATGGTCTCATCAACGTTCCCGATACATACTTCGATATTCATCTGATTCGTTGAGATCATACATCATGGCGATGTGATGATCGAATAAATCGCATCAGATGATAATCATGCAAATCCGCTGACGAAAGCTTTTCTCAGCAATTTGAGCCAACCGTACATAGTTCGGGTGTAAGACACTCGAGTGACTGGCTATAGGCCAAGTGGGAGATTTTTGGACAATTATGACCCATAGCGTCACTATTTGTACAGATCATGGTGTTGTTGTACAAATTAACTATGTGACAAAGGAGATTGCACTCTTATCATTTGGGATTAGATCACCAAGATATATAAATGATAGGAGGTCCCTGTGATTTATTCCTGGATTGAGAATGATATGAGACAGTATCAATCCACGAAGGATAAATCATTAAATATCCCTAGTCAGAGCATTATCGAGATTGGACATCGATGAATGCGTAAAAGACTAGTATTACACTTGTGCGAGTTGTGAGGGCACAACGGCATAGTTCTCATATATTTGGGTATAAGATACTCATGCAAGTGTAATAGGAGGTTGTGTTTTACCGATGGTACGGGAAACAGCTTCGCTCTGGATAGACCCCCTCGGAATTCCATTGGTAGTATGACTATGTGTCTATGGAAGTCCGAAATTAGGGTAGGTGTATTTGGTCTTAACCTGAGACTTGCACTGCTAATACTTGCGACAATCAATATACTTTGGTTGCGGTCATCCAAGGCTTTAACAGGTTCTGTGTACGCCTATGCTGGGTATATTGAGAATCGTAGTGTGTTGGGTGTGATGTCAAGACGGAAGTGTCACTCTAGTCATATGGAGTTGATGATCGCGCAGGGATACAAAACTGGTTCTCTTAAAAAGGTTGCAACCGTCTGGATAATATGACTTGGTCATGATTATTCGATATTAAAGAGACCAGTTGCTAGTAATCCGATATAATATGACGGGGCAGACACTGTACCAACCTCAGGCCTTGCATGTGATCATCCGATACTGTATCGAAATACGCAATACTACGTATACAACGCCTGATATAGATCATTTATTCCTGTAAGGATATTTCTGGAGAATTGGGTAGGCATGGCGCTTTGCTAGAAGACAACCTTGTCTTGTAAATCGGTATAAACGTAGTACGAGGTACTTACGTGTTCGGATAGTCCGACGACCGAATTTACTGCCAACATATCCGGGGATCTCATGGGTCGCTTCCCAAAGATTCACCGACGACGTATGACTCGCACTTTTAATTAATCTGGGATTAATTAGAAGAGAGAGAAAATTAATCTGGGATTAATTGCGGAGAAATTTTATCTGGGATAGAATATCATTTAAAGAAAGAAAACGATTAATTTGGAATTAATCGATAAATTAATATATTCGATATATTAAACGAAATTGGATTTCGACGCGGAATTAAAATTAGATTTTAATTCGGGTGAACGAATTAATTTAAAAGTAATTCATTAGCGACGTGAATAGTGATTTCGCTAGGCATAATCATTTAATTACGTCTCAACGGAAAATTCATTAATTTGGAATTAGCGAACCCGAGCCCGGGATTGTTTGTGAGCGCATTCGTATTTTGAATTCGAGTGCGGCACACAAGTCAAATCAAGCGTCAAATCATTAGTCGCATCAAGCGTCAAATCACTTTTCACTTTGAGTGATGTGACTTGACAACTTGATTGATGGGATTTGATGTTGGTGGTTGTAAGCTTTAATTAGCTTGACTTTTTGGAAAAAGAAATGGTATATGTTTATTTGTTTTTTGAAAACAAAAATCTAAAACACATTTTGGAAACCAACCAACTCTCTCCCCTCTCTTTCTTCTTCATTTTACACGCCCAATGGGCTGTTCTTGTTCTGGTTTTCTGTAAAAACCGTGAGCAATATGGAAGCAAAAAGTGCTTGATTTTATGGCAAAATCAAGAGAGATATCACTCTGAGAGACATGCGAAGGTGATAGGGAAGTCCACCCATGAGCCGGGAATAATTTCACGAAGCTTGGAGCTTGAAGAAGTTGATCCACAAAGGCCGAAAATGCAGTAGGCTGTGACAGTGAACTGCCGAGCATGCAGTGAGCAGAAATTCGATTTTTGTTCGTCAAAGCGTCGCTCAACCGATCGATGTGAGTATTCCGCAACTCCCTCGTTGTATTCGCACTTGATTCATGCTTGTTTATTGATCCTTGGGACCTTAGTAAACTCCAACAGGGATAACCTGTGCCAACTTCCTGAGATGGAGTAGGTAGGGTCTCAACCGGTCTTCCTTCAATTCCCATTCTCCTCGCATCTGTCGAACTACCAACATCGAGTCTCCATAAAGTTCTACGTCCCTAGCTCCCAAGGCTATTAGTGCTTTCAGTCCAAAGACACATGCTTTATATCCAGCCATGTTGTTGGTTACTCCTAACGTCAACCTTTTGGCCATAGGTAGGGTTTCTCCTTCGGGGGTTACTATCACAATTCCTATTCCAGCTCCTTTTTAATTTACCGCCCCATCGAAGAACATTTTCCACCCTTGAACCGTTATGGCTTGAACCTCCTGGTCTGGGAAATTGAACTTATACTGATCTCTTTCTATAGGTTGTAATGCCAAGAATTCCGCTACGGCTCGCCCTTTGACTACCTTAGAGGTGAGGTATTCTATATCAAACTCCATCAGCAATACCAACCATCTGCCCAACTTCCATACCAGTGTGGGTACTGACTACAAATACTTTAGAGGATTCTCCTTTGCTACCACTTGTATCTTATAGAATTGGAAGTAATGTCGCAAGTTATGTAAGACACATATAATAAAAATTGCCATTTTATTAATTAATGAAAATATTACAAATACATGTACATTCAGCCCTTTAGTCAGAGAATCTGCAAGATTATCTTCTGTGGGTATTTTCTCTATAATAACTTATTTTTTCTCAACAATTTCCCTGATGAGATGAAATTGCCTGAGTACATGCTTGGACTTCTGGTGGGACCTTAGTTCATTTGATTGAGTAATGGCGCCCGTGTTGTCACAGTACATCGTGACACCATTCTTTATCATGGGAAGCACTTACAGCTCCGTGATGAACTTCTTTATCCAGACTGCTTCTTTAACTGCCTCAGATGTTGCAATATACTCTGCTTCAATGGTGGAGTCTGCTGTAGTTGACTGCTTTGAGCTATTCCAACTGACAGCTCCATCATTCAAAGTAAATAGATATCCTGTTTGCGATCTGCTGTCATCCATATCGGTCTGAAAGCTCACATCACAATAACCAATGACTTTAATCTCAGAACAATCTCTGTATGTCAAGAACACATCCTTAGTTCTTCTCAGATACTTGAGGATTGTTTTGACAGCTGCCCAGTGTTGCTCACCAGGATTTGCCTGATACCTGCTCGTTATGCTAAAAGCATAAGAGACATCGGGTCTTATACATAGCATGTCGTACATGATCGATCCTATTGCTGAAGCATGATGGATCCTACTCATACGCTCTCTATCTGAAGGAGTATGTGGACATTACTCCTTAGATAATTTGATTTCATGACAAGTAGGTAAATTACCTCGTTTGGAATCTTCCATTTTGAATCTTTTCAAAACTTTATCTACGTATGTAGATTGAGAAAGTCCTAACAACCTCTTAGATCTATTACGGTAGATCTTAATGCCGAGGATGTAGGCTGCTTCTCCTAAATCTTTCATGGAGAGATTCTGAGATAACCATTGCTTGGTGGCTTGCATCATGGGAATATCATTCCTGATGATTAATATGTCATCGACATATAATATAAGAAATATAACAGCACTCCCACTATTTTTCTTGTAAACAAAAGGCTCGTCTATATTTTTGATGAAGTCAAATTCTTTGATTGTCTCATCAAATCGTATATTCCAACTTCTAGAGGCTTGCTTGAGTCCATAAATGGATCGTTTAAGCTTGCATAATTTATTTTGATCATCCTTAGATGCAAACCCCTCAGGTTATGTCATATAGACTTCCTCTACGAGGTTCCTATTAAGGAAAGCTGTTTTGACATCCATCTTCCAAATCTCATAATCAATGTGTGCAGCTAGTGCCAGTAAAATTCGAATGGACTTTATCATTGCAACTGGCGAGAAGGTTTCGTCATATTCAATTCCTTGGATTTGTCTATAACCTTTCGCCACCAACCTAGCCTTATAGGTTTGGATGTTGCCTTCTGCATCAGTTTTACGCTTGTAAATCCATTTACAGCCTATGGGTTTTATCATTTCAGGTGCATCCACCAAATCCCAGACTTGATTATGATACATAGAGTCTATTTCGGATTTCATGGCATCAAGCCACTTGACTGAATCAATGTCACACATTGCTTCGTCATAACTGGTGGGATCGTCATTCTCAATGACCTGATCATGTTCCTCATCGATATGGAAACCATATCTTTCAGGCTTATATCTTTCCCTACCAGACCTTCTAAGTTCATAACCTTGTGGTTATTCTGTCGCTGCCCTTTTGAGGGGTCTGAGGCTTAGTTCTATGTTAGTTTGTTCTTCTCGTACCTCATCGAGGTCAAGTCTACTCCCACTATATTTCTTGAGAAGGAATTTATTCTCTAGAAATTTAGCAATTCGTGAGACAAATGTTCTTTGTTCATTTGGGACGTAGAACACGTATGCTCTTGAGTTCAAGGCATATCCTACAAACTTACATTTAATTGCCTTAGCATCCAATTTGTTGGTTTGTGTGAGCTTAACATATGTGTCACATCCCCAAACTCTTAGATAACTAAGACTATGACGTTTCACAGACCATAACTCATATGGTGTTTGACTAACAGTCTTGGAATGAACTTGGTTTAGTAGTAGTGTTGCAGTTTCTAAAGCAAGACCCCAAAATGAAAGAGGTAGATCTGTGTCTGGCATCATTGATCGGACCATATCTAATAATGTCCGATTTCTCCTTTTGGAGACCCCATTATGCTGTGGAGTTCCCGGAGGAGTCCAGTGGGAAACAATGCCATTTTCTCTCAAGTAATCTTGAAATTCGTTGCTTAAGTATTCCCCACCTCGGTCATACCTTAGTGACTTAATACTTTCATTAAGCTGGTTTTCTACTTCAGTTTTGAAGTCTTTGAATTTCTCAAAGGCTTCAGATTTGTATCGCATAAGGTACACATACCCATATCGCGAGTGATCATTGATAAAGGTAATGAAGTAGGAGAATCCACCTCTTGCGGTAACTGACATTGGTCCGCATACATCAGAGTGTATGAGTTCTAATGTCTCCGCTACACGCTGTCATTTACCTTTGAAGGGTAATTTGGTCATTTTACCAAGTAAACAAGACTCACAAGTTCCATAAGGTTCATATTTGAAGGGTCTGAAATACTCATCCTTATGTAGATTAGTTAATCTTGTTTCATTGATATGACCTAAACGACTGTGCCATAGAAGTGATTCATTGAGATTATTTGAGTTAACTTTATATATATTAGAGGTTGAACATTCTTTGTTAGTTTGTAAGACATAGATACCATTATTCAAAATACCATCTCCATATTTTATTTCATTGAAATAAATAGAACATTCATTACAACTTATTAGGTATGAAAAGCCTTTATTACATAAAGAAGAAATTGAAATGATGTTCTTTACTAGAGAATGTACATAAATACAATTTTCTAAGTCTAAAACTAAATCATTCGGCAAAACTAATGAATAAGTCCCCACGCACAATGCAGCCAGTTTTGCTCCATTACCCATGCGTAAGTCAACCTCCCCATAACGGAGTCTCCTACTGTTTCTCAGGCCCTGCACATTGTTACACAAGTGAGTCCCACAACCGGTGTCAAGCACCTAAGTAAAAGGTTCAGAGTTTTGAGAATATAGTTCAATCATATATAACGTACCTGAAGCATTGGGCTTCTTGGCCTCTTGGGCTTCCCTAACTTCCTTGGCTTTCAAGATCTGCAGTCTTTCTTCCAATAACCCTTCTTTCCACAAAAGAAACATTTCCCATTTCCCTTTTCTTCTCCACCTTACTATTGGGCTTTAGGTGATCTGGAGCCTTGGCCTTGGCCTTATTTTTCTTTGGGCCTCGTGGCTTCAGGTCTGTACCCGTAAGCATGATGGAGGTTTTAAGCTCCGGTTTCAAGTCATTCTCTGCTTGCTTTATCAGATTGTGCAATTCTACTAAAGTAGTTTCTTTATTAGACAGATGAAACTGCATAATAAAGTTAGAGAAGTCTTTTGGTAAGGACTAAAGAATTAGATCGTGACCTATCTCATGATCCATGATGAACCCGAGGTTGGCCAATTTTTCAATGTGGTCAATCATCTTAAGCACATGTCCACTAACAGATCCTTCCTTATACCTTGTTTGGAATAAGACACATGACACTTGGAATCTCACAGTATGAACGGAATTTACATATAACTCCTTCAAGTGAAAGATGATGGTTTGAGCATCCATATCTTCGTGAACTTTCTGAGGTTCGTCCGACATAGAGCCAAGCATTATGCAAACTGCTTGCTCATCATCATCGACGTGTTTCTTCCAAGCATCAAATGTATTTTGGTCAGCATCTTCTGCGGGTTCAGGGGGAAATGGTCTTTCAAGAACATAGAAAATCTTTTCTTGTCGTAAGACATTTTAAGGTTTCTAAACAACAGTCATTGTAGTTGTCCCCTTTGAGCTTATGCTCATCAAGGATGGAACGAAGTGATACTCTGTTTTCCATTTGAATGTTTGTGAAATATTTTAACCCACTTGTTAAGAGAGAATGTTAAAGTTAGGAATATATTTTCATTAATGTTTCATAATAACATGGGCTTTTAATATTATGAAGTTTCTCCCACTCAATTGTTTTAAAATTTTAAGCGAATCGCATCAACCCCAATATGATGGATTTCTTGTGGGCAAGGATCCCATTATCATCATTTCATAACTCCGACTAGGGCCGTTTGTTATAAAATACGATAATTAGGTAGGTTCCCAACCAATTTATGATATAAATCATAATTCCTTGATCATTGGGTTGGGCAATCAAACATGCCATAACTTATGCTAGTCCTCGTGGACACCCAATCTTTGCCACTAAGTTATAAGACCATGCCTAAAGGTCGCTGCGTCTTATGACTTAGAAAAGTCAAACCATTATCAATAGTACGATATAGGGACAAATTGGTATTGGTCAGTCTGGTAAAGCCTAGTCCTGCCAATACGGTTTAAGCCCTTTGGGTCTATACTTTACAATGGGAGGCAAATTTTAGACTTAAATTATTATTGAGGATTTAAGCAAGTTTAAGTGAATAACTGTCAAATGGATTCCTCCATTGAAAATTCCCCAGAGGGAGGGTGGAGCGAACTCTTTTAAATACCCTTACCTCTTAGGCTTTTATTGCCTTGGTGACAGGAATAAACAATAGATCCTCCAAATTAGTCCAACACTTTAAATATGCTTTAAGGTAAGCTTTGAGTAAATGATTATCTAGATGTCTTCACAGCTTTTCCTTTTGGCTATAAAAAGGTAGTGAGTGAAGGAAGACACCAAATCATTATCTAACTCTAATAATCCTTTGGTTAAATTAACTTTAGTTTTGAAAGTTTTATTAACGCCTTGGTCCCACCCCACTTGTATCTTTTATAATGTCTTTTATTATAAACAAGTGATTTATATTTATTAGCCTTAAAGGTAATAAATCTCTAAGTTCATACACGAATACTACTTAGCTAAGGGATAAGCAATACACTATCTATTCCTTCGAAAGTCTCTAGATGCTTGCACCCTAAAATAATCATGCCAATTCTAATCATATAGAATCATCAAGCATATGAGTTTTAATATATTGGAATTATTTTAGGCATTAAATAACTTTGATTAATATTTAATTATGATATTGCATTTTATTTTATTCAAATAAATTTACTATTCGCGTTTTTTTACAGATACGTGAAATTTAAATGAAATTTCACAATTCAACTCTTACCTAAATCATGCAAAACTTGGGCCTAAAATTAAGTTCAGGGTGTTAGCTTTCCAACGAGCTTTTACACACCCAATTTCGATTTCAAATGAGAGAGAACTAATCAAAACAAAAACGGCGCGCTGATACCACTATTGGGAAGCGGTCGCGAGTGCGCAGCGGAAAATTAAATAAATTAAATTATGATGCTGCTATCCCTTTGCCCAAGACCCATTTGTTTTGATTATTCTTCAAGCCTAAGCATGTTACTATATATTCTAAGCATGAAAACTCATAAAATATGCAAAGAATATAAACCTAAACATGCTAACTATCATAAGAACTCTAATTAAAATAAAGAAAGAAAAAGATTTACTTGAACGACCGACTAGCTCCTCCCATCCTCCAGTCCTAATCTACAAGCTTTTCTCGAACTCAGCAAGCTCTTCCACGTTTCAAAGAGCCACCCAAGTGTGTGCCTCCAAAGATGCATACACCAAAGCTAAAACTCAACGGCAAGACTACGCCTTAAGTGCACGGGTATTTTGCCCTTGGTGATAACCTAGGCAAATACCTCAAAACTTTTAACTCGAGGTTCCTCTAGTCAATTAGACTTAAGGATCCTCAAAATCAGTGGCTTACTCTTAAAATTTAGAGTTACTCACTTATATAAACCCAAGATATGAAAGGTTTGGTGCAAAAATTTGTAAGGAATTCATTGGGTTTATATAGGTGCTCCAAAGACAACAAAATTAATTAAGAATCCGATGTGAGATAAAAGCTAATTTAATCTTAACCATTGGATCTTAATTTAATGGTTTAATGAGATTATAAAACCCTAATAAGAGTTTGGGCCGAATTGGAATTCAAAACAAATAACAAATAAATTTTTTTTACTATTTATATTACTATTCACATTACTATTCACATTTTATTTATTTATTTATTTATTCATTCCAATTCCCAAAGTGCCCATATCGTCATTCACCAATCCCTAAGTATGGAACCTCATAAATGATCTGTTCAATAATTAAACACATTGAACCATTTATGAACAATTCCTATAGCAAGCATATATGCTGTTAAATTTGTATTGTGCACTGTTAACCATTGATTTCGACTTTGTTGTGTGTGACCTTTTGGGTTCCCCTCAAGTTGGACATGAAATGAATCGTGATAATTTAATCGAACATAAATTATCCTCCGATTAGATGGGCGTTCGATTTCAATGACCAAGGTTGACATCTAGCAACATGCCAAGGCCCCCAAATGAGAAGGAAAGATATATACCCATTCTGTATGCGATTTACATATGATATGGTAACTCGCCTCACTGTATCCCTACTGTTTGACCTAGGGTATGGAAAGTGTCTACCCATATAGTCAAATGTATGATGTTGATAGTGTCATGAATCGTGCTAACCCAAGAATCTCACATGATTCTTCGCTGTGGCCACAGTCTCAAGCACTGATCACAAATATCAACCTGCGAACTAGAATACTACTCTTATAAGAAAATATTATCCGAGAGAGTGGCGATTCTCTGTTGTATCTTTAAAAACTTCATGTGTTTCAACAAATGACCCAATCATACCCTTATGATCGGATCTTTTGAATCGGGGAAGGAGAATGTCAAAGTCATTTGATCCACACATAAGATTGTAAAGACCTCAAGTCTAAGGACTATTCATACAATCGATACATGAAAGTTCTCACAGACACATGAGATAAACACTCCATGTGAAAACTTTCGGCGGTCAGTTCGATGGACACGAGTAACTCATGCGTCCATGTGATACACCAAGCGGACGGATCTCCGCTAGTAGCCTATAAGATCGGCTACCCCACTTAAGGGTTGATCATATCATATACTAGTCACTCCACTTTGTGAACGCCTAGATTATTCACAAAACTATGACTAGGAACGTTTAAGAGTAATGATTCTCATAAGGCGTGGAAGCCATCATCTTATTACTTCAAGGGCTTTATTACAGTGTTTGATGATTCATATAAGTTATGTAAGACATGTATAATAAAGATTGCCATTTTATTAATTAATGAAAATATTACAAATACATGTACATATAGCTCATCCACAAGTTGGGTATAGGGCATATCCCTAACAGCTTCTATAGGACACATAACTATGGTTCGTATGTGGGCTTACAAGGGTATTGATAAGGCTCTCATCGGCGAAGAGTTGTATACTACTAGGTCTTCTCACTCAAGGGTTCGAGCGACCAAGTGTGCACGCCATTTTTTATACCCTAGGGTACGTGCTAACGAGTGATGGTTATCATCACATAACGATCCGCCACCTTGAGTGAAAGCGACTTCACGATACATGACACCATCGGGGGTAAGAAGGGTATGAAAAATATATGAGACTTGGTTAACCAAAGCAAAAGCCACAGACACTACAAGGCATTGTTTCGGGGCCGATTCTCTATCCCCAGTGGAGTCACCATTTATAGGAGCAAAGCGGGGTTTACCGCTATGCCTATGATGTTCGGCGACCACGACACTGTTGGGCTTGCAGCTCGTAGAGAGTACGGATTAGCATGCGTGGGACTAAACCAGAGAATAAATGAGTCGCCACCCAGCGTGAACTGGGAAATATTTAAGGCCGCACTTACTCCTCGCAAGGGAAGACCTCAAACCGTTGGGTTCGGAATGGTCCCTTACTTATGCCAATATAATGGACGAGTTCACACAATGGTATAACCAAGTCTTAATGCAATTCATGCATAAAAGCGAATAAAAATGTAATAACATACCCAACCAAAATAATGATCACAATAACGTAGTTCCAAAAGCACATTAAATTAAGAAATACGAGATGCGATAACGAAAATTATAATAAACAATCAAAAGCAGGAAAAGCGTCAATAAATAAATAGCAAACAAAAAAGGGGGTTAATCACGCATATATTAGTATTTTCCGAGTGGCACGTGGAGTTGTATCCCAAGTACAGACCGCACTACCGTCCATTCGGATTCGGATACGGAATTTACGTCTGGGTTTCCATCCGATATATCGCAAGGGATAATAACATACATAATCATCAATGCAATGTAAACGGACATAAAAAATAGACATGAAAACAATCAAATCATATAAGATTCGACTGCTCCCACTACTCAATTCCATCAAGATGAAATCGTGGAAGAATATATTTATATGTTTGATCGTATCAAAGATCTTTGAACAGTTCAAAGACATGTAATGAATTTTAAGGATAGAGTTCTCAAAAAACTTCAGATTGAATATATTTAAACAAGTCAAAAATGTTCAATCTACGTTTCATCAGAACAGATTGAAAGTTCTTGATACTTTCAAGCGTTCAATATGTGTTCCTTCAGAAACACGTAACTAAGTTATGACAATTCATAAACTAAGTTACGAAGTAAAGAAAACTACCTTAAGCAATTACAATTCATTAAACTACATACATCTAATGTATCATTTTAATAAATCTGGTGGTCCAATGACAAATCATTGGTTAAACAAGATTTTAATCACCTTCCCGAATACAATATTCATTAAATGCATAAGGATATGTGGTGTGATCTCGTATCAAGCCATCATTTACCATACGGAATAAACATCCAATGCTTAAGTGATAAAATCTCATAAAGCACCGTTCTAAATTATTTACTTTACCGAATAATTTTTCTTAATGTTTATCTCTATGTCAATGACACTACTAGTTATATTTAAAATATATAACAATTATTTATAAAGAACAAGTAACTATCCAATAGTCGCAAGTTCTGATATCAAATATCAAAACAATCATTAACTAATATTTTAAATAACTAGACGGGAGATCTGGTATCCAATACCTATAGTTATAGTATTGTGAAAATCAATATTTTCTATACACAACTATACGCATCTCATTTCTTTAGCTTTACTATTTGCACTCAAATATTCACAACAATTACAAATAACAGATTAGCAAATTGTGTCAGACACATGACCTCTAAAGGTCATTAAAGCTAAGAAACGTCATTACTAGATAAACAAATACCTAATGGGGCTTTCTTAATGCCAGTCAAGAATCTCGAGACATGAACTTATTCGTGTCAATTCTTACTGCATAAGAAACTATTCTCTCTACATAATAATATCCTAAAAGGGATATCTATCTAGATTATCTGTCATGACTTAGAAACTAAGTCACTAACTATCTTGATTTTTCAAGAAAAATGGAACAACAGTTCCCGATGGTTTAGACCAATCTAAAAATATCTTAGTCTAGTAGTATCTAGAACCTATTCTAGAATAACTGTAACCAAGAGTCAAGTCAGATAACATATCAAAATATGTGTGCAGTGAATAAAAGTTCAATTCTATATAAACAATAGAATACGGAAACGAATAAGCGGCAATTTCCATAATAATACACACTGCCTAAGTTAAGAAATATTTTAAACTTAGCAGTGCCTCCCACTATTTTACGTAATACCGTAATCCCCAACGGAAAAATGAGAATTCAATAATTAAATCGAATTCCATATTGGGAAGTGGACCCCATGAATATATTTCGACTCACAGCAGATGGACGGTCTCGCCTACGTATATTCATCAGGTAGACAACTCATTTGTCAATCACTCAATAGTGACTCCTGGGTTCCGGTCCTGGTCGTTTCTTGTTGTGACAACTAGGGCACGTTCACAAGGAGGCGTACCAAGGTTAAACTCACCAATGATAAACTCAAGCTACTTGCATAACCCTGACAGCTAGGGCACGTTCTGGATTCTGCTTTTGCTTGAATTTATCTAGTATCTGATATACATCCGGCATAAATAAATCTCTATCAGCTACACCCTCACAGTAGAGGCACGGTCTCAGATGTAGTCACGGAAAAATATTCATAAACCGTATTGACAAGACAGACCAAGAAACAAGTATTCCAAATACTAGTTACTTTAAAACCTTATTAAGCGGGGATATTCCATAAAGTGTCATACACTTTAATTTTAATCAAATTAAATTAAAGCATGAATGTATTAAGCAAAGACAAGAATAAAAATTAGATTTAAAGGGTCAATCATATCAAGAGGCCAAGAATCAGACTCACTCTGATACCATTTTGATGGGGTTTTATGGGGGAATACCAGTAACGCAGCGGAAACGCGGAAAATCAAAATTTTCCGATTTCAAAATTTTTATTGGATCAATTGTTTATTTAATTGCCCAATTATCAAATTCTGGAAAATTACACAAGAAATCAAATTTCTTGGTAATTACCGAATTACCCCATAACTTTGTAAATTGATCATTTTAGTCCTAAAATTGTCAAATATAATTTTGGATGATTCTAAATCATTTCTAAAATGATTTCCAACATCTCCAACATGTCAAAATATAAATTGCAACACAAAACCACAATTTATTACAAATTGTCGTGGGGTCCCCAAAGTTTGCATTTTGTTCATTTTAGTCCTCAAATTGTCAAAAAAAATTTAGGTGATTCCAAATCAGTTCTAAAATTATTTCCAACATGTACAATACATGAGAATATAAATTGCAACTCAAATCCAACAAAAAAACCAAAATTGCCGAGAAGGGCCTAAAGGTTTCCAACTTGTGCATTTTGGTCCAATCTTGTTCAAAACAAGTCAAGATAAAATCCAATCATCACCAAACTTGATATACATCATATATACATCAATACACATCACATATATGAAAAGCCCCAAATTTGGAAAAGGTATAAACCCTAACTTTTCAAATTCATCAAATTGAATAAATTAAACAAATCCAATGTTTCAATCAAGTCTCTACCACACCAAACAAGTCTCACCACTTTTAAATAACTCTAGAACAATTCTAGGTCATCAATGAGTGGCCTAACAACTCTAGAATGGAAACTAGTGTTGGGTTTCTAGGTTAGTCCCAAGATCATTAAGCATAGAAATCATGTGTGAATACAATAAGAAGTATGGCGGAATCATACTTACATTGATCGGATTTTGATGCGATGAACACAAAATCTTTTGCTCCTCCATGGAAGCTCTCGGCCAACCCCAAAAAATTGTGCTCTAAATTTTCGGCCATGCCCTCCATTGATGCTCCAAGCTCCGAACTTTGCAAATGGTGATTCCATGCTCAAGGGTTTGTTTCCCTATCACCTTTGATGACTCTTCATGTGCTAGCATTGGAAAAATTTGCCACAAATTTTCCCATTCATTCTTGTTATTTTCGGCCTTGCCAAGAAATTAAGAAAGAAAATGGCCCTTGGCCGAAACTAGAGAGGAGAAGAGAGAGAGAGAGTTGTCAAGTGTTGGTTGTTTGATTTCAAAAATAAATTAAAATGATATACCAAAATTTTGTAAATGCCTTTCAAAAAGTCAACAAAATTTGGAGCCAAAATGGCAATAAATGCCTTCCAACAACTCACATCACTCATGAATAGTGACTGGTTGTCAATCACTCAAAGTGACAAGACATCCATCATATGAATGACAAGTGATGTGACGCGTGATGTGACTTGTGGCCGGACTTGATTCGAAATGCGAGTGGGCTCGCAAACACTCCCGGGCTCGGGTTCGCTAATTCCGAATTAACGAATTTTTCGTTGCGACGTAATTAAATCAAATTTAATTAAATAATTTTGCTTAGCAAAATTACTATTCACATCGCTAGCGAATTAATTTTAAATTAACTCGTTTGCCCGAATTAAAATCTAATTTTAATTCCGCGTCAAAATCCAATTTCGTATAATATATCGAATATATTATTTTATCGATTAATTCCAAATTAATCGTCCTCTCTCTTTAAATAATATTTTATCCCAGATAAAATATCTCCGTAATTAATCCTAGATTAATTTTCTCTCTCTTATAATTAATCCCAGATTAATAAAGTATGAGTCATACGTCATCGGTGAATCTTCGGGAAGCGACCCATGAGATCCCCGGATATGTTGGTAGTAAATCCGGTCGTCGGACTATCCGAACACGTACGTACCTAGTACTACGTTTTTACCGATTTACAAGACATGATTGGCTTCTAGCAAAGCACCGTGCCTACCCAATTCTCCAGAAATATTCTTAAAGGAATATATGATCTTTATCAGGCGTAGTATACGTAGTATTGCGTATCTCGATCCAGCATCGGATGTCACGTGCTAGGCCTGGGGCTGGAATTGTGTTTGCCCCGTATGAAGCACATATCTGATCTCTGGTAACTAGTCTCTATAATTGGATAATCATGACCTAGTGATATTATCCCGATGACTGCAGTACAAAAGAGCACCAGTTATGTATCCTACGTGATCATCATCTCCACTATGACTGGAGTGATACTTCCATCTTGACATCACACCCAATACACTACGATTCTCAATATACCCAGAAGAGGCGTACACAGAACCTGTTAAAGCCATGGACGACCAAAACCAAAGTAAATTTATTGTCGCAAGTATTAGCGGTGCAAGTCTCAGGTTAAGACCAAATACACCTACCCTGATTCGGACTTCCATAGACATATAGTCATACTACCAATGGAATATCGAGGGGTCTATCCAGAGAGAAGATGTTCTTGTACCATCGGTAAACACAACCTCCTACTACACTTGCATGAGTATCATATACCCAAATATATGAGAACTATGCTGTTATGCTCCCACAACGCGCACAAGTGTAATACTAGTTTATTCCGCTTTATCGATGTCCAATCTCGATAATACTACGACTAGGGATATTTAATGATTAAACCTTCGTGGATTGATACTGTCTCATATCATCTCAATCCGGAAGGACCTTTTATCATTTATATATCTTGGTAATCTAATTACAAATGATAAAAGAGCAATTTCCTTTGTCACATAGTTAATTTGTACAATAACACCATGATCTGTACAAATAGTGATGCTATGGGTCATAATTGTCCAACAATCTCCCA
Source organism: Zanthoxylum bungeanum (assembly GCA_019454045.1). Classification (NCBI taxonomy): domain Eukaryota; kingdom Viridiplantae; phylum Streptophyta; class Magnoliopsida; order Sapindales; family Rutaceae; genus Zanthoxylum; species Zanthoxylum bungeanum. The sequence continues at coordinate 132,250 of SKCR01029353.1, read as the reverse complement.
CTTGGTCTATAGCCAATCACTCAAGTGTCCTACACCCAAACTATGTACGGTTCGCTCAAACTTCTGCTGAGAAACAGCTTTCGTCAGCGGATTTACTGTGTTATCATCTGATGCGATTTATTCGATCATCACATCACCACGATGTATGATCCGAACGAATCAGATTAATATTCGAAGTATATATCTGGATCGTTGATGAGACCATTAATTTTTTAGCCTGTGTTGTAGCCTAGCTCAGCTGCTAACAGAACTACTCCTAATCTGATTAGGATTATTATCGATCCAAAAGGCTTCTATTGCTACCTCAACTGCAGAAATAATCCACTTTTGTTGTTTATTCGGTAACAGTATCTTGCTTGGAAGATTTCCAGCTCACTGTTCCGTTATTTAAACTTTATAGTACCTTTGTTACGACTTACAGTCGTTATTATCGGTTTGGAAACTTGCAGCAGTGAACCCAGTCTCTTCAAGTTCTCCTTCTCCATAGCTTAAGACAACATCCTTAGTTCTTCTAAGATACTAAGTATGTTCTTAACATCAATCCAGTGACCATCACATGGATTGGCCTGATTGTGACTCCATATGCTCAAAGCGTATGAGACACCAGGTCGCGTACATTTATTTCAATGTACGAGATCTAGGAGAGTGCCAACAACTTTTAGATCTATCCCAGTAGATCTTTATTCCTAGAATAAATGTTGTTTCTCCCAAGAATTCTACGGAGAATTTTCATGAAAGCCAAGCTTTCACCGACTGTATTATAGGAATATCATTTCCAAGAAATGACATATCATCATTTTTAGGACAATCACTGTCAGTGCGCTCCCATTAACCTCTTTATATACACAAGAATCATTTTTGTTTTGCATTAAATCATACACCATTATGATTACATCAAAACATCAGTTCCAAGAACATATTGCTTGCTTCAATTTATCAATGGATCGAATAACCTGCAAACCTTGTTTGCTTGTTTTGGTACGACAAAACCGTCAGGATGTTGTAAACATCCTCCAAAAGATTTCCGTTTAAGGAAAATGATTTTGACGTTCAGCTGCCATATTTCATGAATGAAACATGCAGCATCAGCAAGCATTATCCAAATGGATTTAACAATGGCAATGGTTAAAAGGTTTCGTCGTAATCGACACAATGTTGATAACGATACCTTTTTCGCTACAAGCCTAGCTTATTACGTAGGTATGTTGCCATCCATGTATGTCTTCCTTCAAGACTTATATAGCACCAATAGGCACAATGTCTTCCGGTACATCAACCAGTGTCCAAACTTGGTTGGTATACATGGAATCCATTTCGGACTTCATGGCACTTTGTCATAATAGGGAGTCGATACCTTGTATCACTTCCTCATACGTATTTATTTCGTATTCCTCAATAAGATTGACATCTTTATAAGGTGAGACCAAAAACCCATACCCCAGGTTGTTTTCTGACTCTCTCCGACTTTCGCGGTTCTTGTGTATTTGAAGATTATTGGTATAGTTTCATCATTGATCAACTATCTATGTTCCATTAAGGACTCAGTGCCTGGAACAGTATTACTCCGATTTTCATCGAGTTTTACTTTCCTCCCACTTACCACTGCCTATCGATATTCCTCTTAGGAAAACCGCATGGTGAGCAACAATTAAATTGTTCTCATGTGAGTTGTATAAGTACTATACTTTGGTTACCCTAGGATAACCCACAACTTAGGCACTTATCCGATTTGGGTTTTAGTTTGGTATCATCCAAACATATGCCTAGCATACCCAAATCTCTAGGAATGAGAAAACCTGGTTTCTTTCCTGTTCATATCTAATATGAATTCTGTCAAACAGATTTTTATGGAACCTTATTCAAAATAAGTTTTGCACTGATTAATGTGTATCCTTTGAAGGAAATAGTAGCTCAGAGCGACTCATGATTAACCTTACTATGTCCAACAAGGTTCGGTTTCTCAGTTCGGACACACCGTCAAATTGACGTGTTCCGGGAGGAGTCCTCATTGAAAGAATATTATACTCTTTCAAGTATCTGAGAAACTTATTGCTTAAGTATTTTCCATCATGGTCTAACCTTGGTGTTTAATACTTTAGCCGATCTGTTTGTCTACTTCGTGTCGAAACTCTTTGAATTCATCAAAAGTTTCTGATTCGTGTTTCACAAGAAACACATAACCATAACGCGGTGCCACATCTGTAAAGGTTTCGAAGTATTCATATCCACCTCTAGCTTAGCTAGATATGGGCCCACTTACGTCACTATGAACCAGGGCTAACAGATCAGTGGCACTTACACTTTTACCAAGTAAAAGGTGTTTTAGGCACTTTGCCCAATAAACTAGATTCGTAGACTTTATTTGAATAGGATTAAATCCGTCCTAGTATACACTCTTCAAAAGTGTGGATATACGAGTCTTGTTTATTGTGTCCCATACAACAATGACTTTGCCTTTGCCCAACTAACATTTAATCTAACGACGAAATAATTTGAATGAGCGCGTATGGCGAGTAATTGAACGAGTATTGCAAATTCAATTCTTGCCTCCCACTATTTTTCGGCGAGCCTCTAACCCTCTGTCGAGTACTCGGGAAACCGTGTTTCCTAGTGGGCTAGGATCCCGTTAAATATCACACAATCTTGACTTTGGCCAACAAATTGTATGATAATTAACTAGGTAGATCTCTAAGATCAATTGGATCCAATCCAATTCCTAGATCCGGCAGGGGGATATCCAAATCCGAAACATATATCTTATATATGCCAATACATCCAATGTATTACCTAACCTGTTTCCTCTGAATCAACTGAGCCTTGGCTTTGGCACAACAAACTTAGTGATCCCAGTCAAGCGCGACCCATTGACCATGGAAAGCTTCGTAATCAATGTCGATGGACAAGAATTGGTCTTGACTTTGGCCAACAAACCACAACTTGGACAAGACACTGACATGGAACAAAGCCTTCGTGATTCAAACACATCTTCGACAGACAAAGGCCTTGACTTTGGCCAACAAACCAATGCCGTCTCGGATCTTGAGTGAGAATCACTCAATGGAAGGAAAGACGCTTAATATTGAGCGAGGGTTTTTCGCGTGCAAATTGGCAACCAATTTATTATCTTTGTTAAGGTCTCATCATCATACACCATTAAACATGCATTCTAAACACATAATAAAGCGCATATGAATAAAATAATAATGATATGCGGATGGATATTTTACATTGATCCTAGATCAAATCTCTCATTTTCTCTCTCCAAAGCTAGCACATGTATTTACTTCTACCCGTTACACTACACTTCTAAAGAAACCTCATTTACATTGAGGGGAATAGGTGAAAAGAGAATACAAAGAGTATATAGGTGATAAGGCTGGACACGCAGGTCCAATTAATAAATCAAATTTATTACACAATTTCCAAAATTGCCCCACCCGACTAATATCCATCCGATATACATTATTCATGCATCGCAACCATGTATTCATACAAGCATGTTATCAATCAATCTAATCCAATTAATTAATCTGATAATTAGTGATCATCCAATGTTCAAACAACGATTTGGTTTTTGCGCGAGTCAAACTTGTTTTGAGAATAAGTACTCAAAGTACAAATTCTTGAATTAAATTAAACTACAAAATTAAATCCAATTCAATTTGTATTTAATACTAATTCACTATTTAATTCAAATTAAATATTACACTTTTATTAACGAACCTTTACGACTTAAATTCCAAATTTAATCGCAACGGGTCTCTAAGCCCGATTAACATCTAATGTTTATTTAATTAAAGTCCAATGGGCTTTTAATTAATTTCTATAAGGCGTGGACTTTTGGTCAACTCGGGTCAAACCGATAACCAAGGTCCAATCCGGGAGTTACCCCATAAGCCTTTAAATTAATTTTGGCCCATTAGGCCCAATTAAATAATTAAGGTCCATTAAGTCATAATTGGACTTTATGGATGCGATTTTGGGCCCAATTGGATCCAACCAAATTGGCCTAAACCTAACTTGGTACAACCAAGCCCAAAAGCCCAATTACAACCTATTAAGGCCCAATTTCCAAAATAAGCCCAAATTAATTAACTTATAAAATTCCAAATTCCATAATTAATTAACCTAAGTGTAATACACAATTAACCACCCAATTAATATTTCTAAAACATCAATTAGCCTAATTAATCATGCACTTTAATATCAAATAGTGTCCAACATAATTTTATCAAAATCAAACCCAATACATGCTACTTTATTCTCGGCAATTAGGGGTTTTTGCATTCCGATTCGGTTTCAATCCAATTAAATCCACAATCATCATTTCCCAAATCAATTCAACTCATCCAATGAATTAAAATAAAAAAATACCATGAATTTCAAATATCCAATATTTTCGACCAAGCCCTTTAATTTGGGGAAAATTGTTCCAAATCAAAATTCAATCCAATTTAACTTCAAAACAACATTACCCACTTGTTTTAAGTCATCCAATGATCAAACAAACAAAATTCACCAAGAAATTAGGGTTCATCATTTTCGGCCTACTTCAAAAATTTGGGGAAAAATGGATCCAATCCAATTTCATGAAATTGAACATATACAACTTCAATTAATCAACATACAAGCATATTTAATCAATCAATTCAACCAAATCTTGCTTCAATTGATTTTACCCAATTTCAAACCCTAAAATTTTTCATGCTTGACCAAGGCTCAAGATACCATTGTTGGTTTCAAATTAGGTCCAAGGATCATCAAACAAGCAAGAAAAACGCATGAATACTTCAAGGAGTAAGGCAGAATACATACTCACATTGAATGGTTTGATGCTAGGAAGAACAAAACCACTTGGCCTCCTCCATGAAGCTCGGTTTTGACCTCTTTGAACTGCTGGACTGCACGGTGGGGGGCTGTTTTGGCTCCTCCAAAATCGGCCATGAGAGACTCCATGGAAGCTCCAAGCTTCAAGATCCAAAATGATTCCATGCTCAAGAAATCGTTTCCCTATCACCATAATATAAACCCATGTGTGTGCTAGCACTTGATCTTCTTCTTTGCTTCTCCTTTTCTTACGGTCAAACCAGAAAAAAATAGAAGAAGAAATCGGCTCAAACCGAGAGAGAAGAAGTGGGGGGAAAGAAAGAAAAACGTGAATGAGGAGAAGAGTGGAGAGAGAAAAGAAAAAGTGTAAAATGGTTTAAATATTTTCCAAAAATAAAACAAACCATTTACCAATTCCTTTTTAATTCCAAAAAGCAAAAGTCAAAAAGCAAAAGTCATTATTGCTTTTCAACTACCACATCAATCACTCAAATCAAGTGACAACTTGTCACATCACTCAAAGTGACATTTGACTTGACGCTTGATGTGTCTTGCGATTTGACGCTTTATTTGACTTGCGTGTCGCACTCGAATTCGAAATGCGAATGCGCTCACAAATAATCTCGGGCTCGGGTTCGCTAATTCCAAATTAACAAATTTTCCGTCGCGACGTAATAAAATGATTACGCCTAGCGAAATCACTATTCACGTCACTAACGAATTAATTCTAAATTAATTTGTTCGCCCGAATTAAAATCTAATTTTAATTCCGCGTCGAAATCCAATTTCGCATAATATATCGAATATATTATTTTATCGATTAATTCCAAATTAATCGTTCTTTCTCTTCTAATTAATATTTTATCCCAGATAAAATATCTCCGTAATTAATCCCAGATTAATTTTCTCTCTCTTCTAATTAATCCCAGATTAATAAAGTGAGAGTTATACGTCATCGGTGAATCTTCGGGAAGCGACCCATGAGATCCCCGGATATCTTGGCAGTAAATACGGTCATCGGACTATCCGAACATCTAAGTACCTCGTACTACATTTATACCGATTTACAAGACAATTTTGGCTTCTAGCAAAGCGCCATGCCTACCCAATTCTCCAGAAATATCCTTATAGGAATATGTGATCTATATCAAGCGTAGTATACCGAAGTATTGCGTATTCTGTCCAGTATCGGATGTTCACGTGCTAGGCCTGAGGCTGGAATTGTGTCTGCCCCGTACGAAGCACATATCGGATGTCTGGTAACTAGTCTCTATAATCGGATATTCATGACCTTGTCATAATATCCCGATAGCTCGAGCATTTAAGAGAACAAGTTCTGTATCCTACGTGACCATCATCTCTATATGACTGGAGTGACACTTCCGTCTTGACATCACACCCAACACACTACGATTCCTAATATACCCAGTATCGGCGTACACAGAACCGGTTAAAGCCCTAGATGACTTCAACTAAAGTATATTGATTGTCGTATGTATTAGCGGTGCAAGTCTCAGGTTAAGACCAAATACGCCTACCCTGATTGCAGACTCCCATAGACACATAGTCATACTACCAATGGGATTCCGCGGGGGTCTATCCAGAGCGAAGCTGTTTCCCGTACCATCGGTAAAACACAACCTCCTATTACACTTGCATGAGTATCCTATACCCAAATATATGAGAAATATGTTGTTGTGCCCTCACAACATGCACAAGTGTAATACTAGTCTTATGCGTATTTATCGATTTCCAATCTCGATAATACTCTGACTAGGGATATTTATGTTAGGTTTATTCTAGGTCCCAAGATCATACAAGACATGAAATCATGTGTGAATACATCAAAGGAGGTAGCGGAATACTCACATCGATCGGTTGAGACGAATCGGCAACAAACAAAACAAGTTTTGGGCTCTCAAAGTGGCGCCAATCACTGCAGTTCACTGCCCTCCAAATCAGAATTTTGAGCTGCGAAAATGAGCTCCAAGATTGCGTCAAACGAATCCCGACTCATGGGTGAACCTCCTACCACCTTCGCAAGTCTCGTAAGTGTGCTAGCACTTGAGTTTTTGCCACAAAAACTCACTCTTGCTTCCCCATTGCTCACGCCATTTTGGCTTCAAAAACAGTGAGCTTACTGCCCATTTGGGCGTGAGTTTGAAGGAGAGAAATGAGAGAGAAGAATGTTGTGTATTGGTTGTGTAATTGTATGGTAAAACCTTTTCCAAAAAGGTTTTATATTTTTCCATAAAATATATAAAGCATTTACCAAATAATAAATCAAATAAATAAAATGGTAAATACTCCCACCAACTTTCACTATTTCAACCACACACATCAACTATTCATTGTCACTTTAATAAAGTGATGTAAGTCTTTCAATCAATCAATCACATCAATCAATCACATCACTCAAAGTGACATTTGATTTGACGCTTGATGTGACGAATGATTTGACGCTTGATATGACTTGCGTTGCCGCACTCGAATTCGAAATACGAATGCGCTCGCAATCACACTCGGGCTCGGGTTCGCTAATTCCCAATTAGCGATTTTTCCGTCGCGTCATAATTAAATGATTACGCCTAGCGAATTCACTATTCACGTCGCTAACGAATTAATACTAAATTAATTCGTTCCCCCGAATTAAAATCTAATTTTAATTCCGCGTCGAAATCTAATTTCATTTAATATATCGAATATATTAATTTACCGATTAATTCCAAATTAATCATTATCTCTCTCTAAATGATATTTTATCCTAGATAAAATATCTCCGTAATTAATCCTAGATTAATTTTCTCTCTCTACTATATAATCCCAGATTATTTAAGAGTGCGAGTTATGCATCATCGGTGGATTATCGGGAAGCGACCCATGAGATCCCCGGATATGTTGGCAGTAAATACGGTCGTCGGAGTATCTGAATCACGTACGTACCAAGTACTACATTCTACCGATTTACGAGACAAGGTCGACTCCTAGCAAAGCACCAAGTCTTCCCAATTCTCCGGACATATTCTTATAAGAATATTTAAGATCTATATCAGGCGTAGTCTACTAAGTATTGTGTATATCGGCCTAGTATCGGATAGCCACGTGCTAGGGCTGGGGCTGGATAAGTGTCTGCCCCGTCCGAAGAACATGTCGGATGTCTGGTAACTAGTCTTATAATCGGATATGCATGACCTAGTCATAATATCCCGATGGTTGCGCAACACTTAAGAGCACTAATACCGTATCCTGCGTGACATCATCTCCACTATGACTGGAGTGATACTTCCGTCTTGACATCACACCCAATACTCTACGATTCTCAATATACCCAGCAGTTGGCGTACACAGAACCGGTTAGAGTCCTAGACGACCTCAACTAAAGTATATTGATTGTCGTAAGCATTAGCGGTGCAAGTCTCAGGTTAAGACCAAATACACCTACCTTGATGTCGGACTCCCATAGACACATAGTCATAATACCAATGGGATTCCGAGGGGTCTATCCAGAGCGAAGCTGTTTCTCGTACCATCGGTGAAACACAACCTCCTATCGCACTTGCATAAGTATCCAATACTTAAATATATGAGAACTATGCCGTTGTGCCCTCACAACGCGCACAAGTGCAATACTAGCCTATTCCGCATTATCGATGTCCAGTCTCGATAATACTCCGGCTAGGGATATTTAATGATTAATCCTTCGTGGACTGATACTGTCTCATATCATTCTCAATCCAGGAACTAATCATAGGGACCTCTCTTCATTTATATATCTATGGTGATCTAATCACAAATGATGAGAGTACAATTTCCTTGTCACATAGTTAATTTGTTACAACAACATAATGATCTGTATAAATAGTGACGTGTGGGTCATTTTGTCCAACAATCTCCCACTTGGCACATAGCCAGTCACTCAAGTGTCCCACACCCGAACTATGTACGGTTCGCTCAAATTACTGAGGAAAAGTTTTCGTCAGCGGATTTGTTTGATAATCGTCTGACGCGATTTATACGATCATCACATCGCCACGATGTATGATCCGAACGAATCAGATGATATAGAAGTATATATCTGGATCGTCGATGAGAACTTTAATTCCTTAGCCTGTGCTGACGCCTAGCTCAGCCGCTAACAGAACTATATCTAATCTAATTAGATTTATTTTCGATCCAAATGGGTCTATTGCTGCCTCAGCTGCAGCAATAATCCGCATTTGTTGTTTATTCGGCAACAGTTATCTTGCTCGGAATATTTCCAGCTCACTGTCCCGTTATTCAAACTTTATAGTACCGCAGTATTTACCGGTTTGGAAACTTGCAGCAGTGATCCTAGTCACTTCAAGTTCTCCTACTCCATAATTTAAGACAGCATCTTTAGTTCTCTAAGATACTAACAGATGTTCTTAACTTCAATCCAGTGACTATCACTTGGATTGTCCTGATTGTGACTCCATATGCTCAAAGCGTATGAGACACCAGGTTACGTACATTATTCAATGTATCGTTTCTCAGAGAGTGTTAACAACTCCAAATCTAGCCCAATAGATCTTTATTCCTTGAATAAAGGTTGTTACTCCCAAGAATTCTACGGAGAATTTCTATGAAAGAATATCTATGAAAGCCAAGCTTTCACCAATTGCTTTATTGGGAATTTCACTGTCAGTGCGCTCCCACTAACCTCCTTATATACACAAGAATCATTTCGTTTTGAATTAAATCATAAACCATTATGATTACATCAAAACGTCAGTTCCAAGAACCTATGTGCTTGCAATCCAAACATGGATCGAATAACCCGCAAACCTTGTTTGTCGGTTATACAAAATCGTCAGGATGTTGTAAGAATCCTCCAAGAGGTTTCCTTTTCAGGAAAGCGATTTTGATCTACAACTGACACATTTCATAAATGAAGTATGCAGTTATCTTCAAGCATTTCAAAATGGATTTGCATGGCAACAGGTAAAAGGTTGAACCATTATAACACAATGTTGATAACGATACCTTTCAGTCACAAGCCTAGCTTTGTACGTTGGTATGTTGCCATCCATATATGTCTTCCTTGAAGACGTTTACGGTACCAATAGGCACAATGCCTTGTGGTACAACAACTAGTATCCAAACATAGTTGTTATACATGGAATCCATTTCGGACTCATGGCACTTTGCCATGAAAGGGAGTTGATACCTTGTATCATTCCTCACGTAGTCGGTTGGTATCCTCAATAAGATTTACATCTTTAAGGGGTTACATCAGAAACCCATACCCTAGGTTGTTTTCTGATTCTCTCCGATCTACGCGGTTCTTGTGTATTTGAAGATTAATGGTTTAGTTTCATCCTTGATGAACTATTTATGTTCCATTATGGACTTCGTGCCTTGAACAGTATTACCCCGATTTTCATCGAGTTTTACTGTCCTCCCACTTACCATTGCATATCGGTATTCCTCTCAGGAAAACCGCATGGTGAGCAACAATCATATTGTTCTCATGTGAGATTTATAAGTACTATACTTATGGTTTCCCATTAGGATAACCTATGTATGGCACTTATCCAATTTGGGTCCTTAGTTTGGTATCATCCAAACGTTATGCCTGGCATACCCAAATTATTAGGAATGAGAAACCATGTTTCTTTCCTGTTCATATCCTATATGATATCTGTCAAACAGTTTTCATGGAACCTTATTCTAAATAAGTTTTTGCACTATTAATACATATCATGTTTGAAGGAAATGATAGCTCAGAGCGACTCGTGATAAACCTTATCATGTCCAACAAAATTCGGTTTTTAGTTTGGACACACCGTCAAACTGACGTGTCTCGGGAGGAGTCCTCATCTGAAAGAATACTGTACTCTTTCATGTATATTTGAAACTTACTGCTTAAGTATTTTCATTACGGTCTTACCGTGACGGCATAATACTATAGTCGATATGTTTATCTACTTCGTGTCGAAACTCTAAAAGTTCCCGATTTGTGTTCTTCAAAAGAAACATATAACTATAACGTGATGCCACATCCGTTAAGGTCACAAAATATTCATGTTCACATCTAGCCTAGCTAGATATGGGCCCACTAACTTCACCATGAATAGGGCTAACAGATCGGTGGCACTTACACTATTACCAAGTAAACAGTGTTTTAGGTTCTTTACCTAACAAACTAGATTCGTAGACTTTATTTGAATAGTCAAATCAGTCCTAGTACCCACTCTTCAAAAGTGCGGATATACGAGTCTCGTTTAATTCTGTCCTAGACAACAATGCCACAAATAAGTCTCTATTGATCAAATCAATTTGAGCTATTTATTTGTCATTTTATATGTTTGAGATTTTAATTATATTCAAAATATAAATTCTGTTATTCACATCTAATGTGTTTATCTCAGTATCATCTTTATATAATGAAACACTTAGTGTTCTAGAATATAAAGGTTTATCCACAATGGATTAAACACTGATATAGAGATAATGTCTCTAGTCAAACTAGTTACATTATAACAGTTCCTAATTTAAGTACACACCCAAAGGGTAGTTCCTAAACTTAGGTATCTACGGTCGAAACAGCGACTTTCGTCCCGTTTCCGATTCACAGAGCAATCTCAGCTTGAAGTCAGTATCCTGCTCAAAGCAGATTCTGAACATCAATACATATATTTTATGTACCATACTAAGTATTTAAAATCTAATTTCAATACTAGTTGTGAACATAACTTTGACAAACATTTTTAAAGTCAGAGCCTTGCCCTTTCTTTAATTCCTTCGTGTCTGCCATATCCAAATGGTAGTCACTTTGGTATATGTCAATTATCCTTTTCAATATTTTAGGAACCTTAGGCCAAGCCTTGGGTTTTTAGAATATCGAAACGATGTGCACCTCGTGCTACATGCCCAATTGCAAACTTTGACTTTATCTCCTCTAGAATAGTCAATTAATTCTCCAAGAATTATAAATTGCAATTTTAATACTTCTTAAATCTAAAATTAGATTTATGACAAGTATATTAAATTAAGCATTAAAGTCATCATCACATAAATCTTCCAAAGATTTTATGCTCTACTTATTTTGCTTAATTTTGGGCGTAAGGTATAATAAGTTATTTTATCAAATAAAGTAACCTATTATTTATTCCCAATTTGAAAATTAAATCATTTAAAATATTTTAATCCCAGATTATATTTTAAATATCCAACTTTTCAATTTTATCTTGATTACAATAGTCCAACTATTTAATCAATGATTAGTGGTACTATATATATTATAATGATTATAATAGTCCAACTATATAATCATATATAATTCAAATTAATTAACCTCAATTACATTGATTACTATAATCCAATTATATATAATCAAGTATAATACAGTCCAACTGTTTATTAAAACAACAATTTAAATATTAGTCCAACTAACATTTAATATTACGACGAAATAATTTGAATGAGCGCGTATGGCGAGTAATTGAACGAATATTGCAAATTTAATTCTTGCCTCCCACTATTTTTCGTCGAGCCTCTAACCCTCTGTCGAGTACTCGGGAAACCGTGTTTCCTAGTGGGCTAGGATCCCGTTAAATATCACACAATCTTGACTTTGGCGAACAAATTGTATGATAATTAACTAGGTAGATCTCTAAGATCAATTGGATCCAATCCAATTCCTAGATCTAGTAGGTGGACATCCAAGTCCTAAACATATATCATATATATGCCTATATATCCAATATATACCCTAACCTATTTCCTCTGAATCAACTAGGCCTTGGCTTTGGCACAACAAACCTAGTGATCCCAGTCAAGCGTGGACCCATTGACCATGGAAGCTTCGTAATCAATGTCGTTGGACAAGAAGTGGTCTTGACTTTGGCCAACAAACCACAACTTGGACAAGACACCAATATGGAACAAAGCCTCGTGATTCAAACACATCTTCGACGGACAAGGGCTTGACTTTGGCCAACAACCCATGCCAATCTAGGATCTTGAGCAAGAATCACTCAATGGAAGGAAAAGACGCATGATATTTGATGAGGGCTTTTCGCGTGCAAATTGGCTACCAATTTCATTATCTTTGTTAAGGTCTCATCATCATACACCCTTAAACATGCATTCTAAATACATAATAAAGCGAGTATGAAAATAAATAATAATGATATGCGGATGGATACTTTACATTGATCCTAGATTAAATCTCTCCTTTCTCACTCAAGCTAGCACTTGTACTACTTCTACCCGTTACACTACACTTCTAAAGAAACCTCATTTACATTGAGGGGAATAGGTGAGAAGAGAATACAAAGAGAATAGAGGTGATAAGGCTGGACACGCAGGTCCAATTTAATAAATCGAATTTATTACAACAATTTCCAAAATTGCCCCACCCGACTAATATCCATCCGATATACATTATTCATTCATCACAACCATGTATTCACACATAAGCATGCTATCAATCAATCTAATCAAATTAATTAATCTGATAATTATGTGATCATCCAATGTTCAAACAACGATTTGATTTTGCTCGAGTCAAACTCGTTTTTGCGAATAAGTACTCAAAGTACGAATTCATGAATTAAATTAAACTACATCATTAAATCAAATTTAACATGCATTTAATACTAATTCACTATTCAATTCCAAATTAAACATTACACTTTATTAATAAACCTTTTATGATTTAAATTCCAAATTTAATCGTAACGCGTCTCAAAGACCGATTAACGTCCAACGTCAATTCAATTAAAGTCCAATGGACTTTTAATTGATTTCTTAAGGCGTGGACTTTTGGTCAACTCGGGTCAAACCGAATAACCAAAATCCAATCCGGGATTTACCCCATAAGCCCATAAATCAATCTTGGCCCATTAGGCCCAATTAAACTTTAAAGGTTCATTAAGTCGCATTTGGGCTTAACGGAAGTGGTTTTGGGCCCAATTGGATCCAATCCAATTTGCCCAAATCCAACTTTGTACAACAAAGCCCAATGAGCCCATTTACAACATAATAAGCCCAAATCCAATTTAAGCCTAAATAATTAAATTTCATGAATCCAATTCCGCAATTTAATTACCTAAAGTGCATTACATGATTAACCAACAAAATCAATATTTCCAAAACACTAAATTAGTCCAATAATCATGCTCATTATCATTATCATATGTCCAACACACAAATTGAAAAATCAAACCCATTACATGCTTTAAAGCTCTCGGCCAAAGGAGGGATTTTGTGTCCGATTTGGTTTCAATCCAATCGAACCCACAATCGACATCAAATCACCATCCTAAATGATTTCCAATACATCCAATGTTCAAAAATCAAAATACCAAGACATTTAAGGGCATCATCCAATTCGGCCAATATGATTAATTTGGGGATTTTATGTTCAATTCAAAATCCAATCCAATTCGATTCAAATTAACATTATCCTATATGATTCTAACTCATCCAATGAATCAAAATCGAAAAATTCCAAATTACCAAAATCCAATTTACATTCGGCCAAGGTATAATTTTTGGGGAAAATAATTCCAAATCATTTTCAACAAATTGGTCCAACCAAAATACAATTAGACATGTTATAAGCATACTCAAACAATCAATTTATTCAAATCATGCTCAAAACAAATTTACCCAAATTTTAAGCCCTACAATTTCATGCTTGAACCTATAGCTCTTGATGCCATTGTTAGGTTTATTCTAGGTCCCAAGATCATACAAGACATGAAATCATGTGTGAATACATCAAATGAGGTAGCGGAATACTCATATCGATCGGTTGAGACGAATCGGCAACAAACAAAACAAGTTTTGGGCTCTCAAAGTGGCGCCAATCACTGCAGTTCACTGCCCTCTAAATCAGAATTTTGAGCTGCCAAAATGAGCTCCAAGATTGCGTCAAACGAATCCCGACTCATGGGTGAACCTCCCTACCACCTTCGCAAGTCTCGTAAGTGTGCTAGCACTTGAGTTTTTGCCACAAAAACTCACTCTTGCTTCCCCATTGCTCACGCCATTTTGGCTTCAAAAACAGTGAGCTTACTGCCCATTTGGGCGTGAGTTTGAAGGAGAGAAATGAGAGAGAAGAATGTTGTGTATTGGTTGTGTAATTGTATGGTAAAACCTTTTCCAAAAAGGTTTATATATTTTTCCATAAAATATATAAAGCATTTACCAAATATTAAATCAAATAAATAAAATGGTAAATACTCCCACCAACTTTCACTATTTTAACCACACACATCAACTATTCATTGTCACTTTAATAAAGTGATGTAAGTCTTTCAATCAATCAATCACATCAATCAATCACATCACTCAAAGTGACATTTGATTTGACGCTTGATGTGACGAATAATTTGACGCTTGATATGACTTGCGTTGCCGCACTCGAATTCGAAATACGAATGCGCTCGCAATCACACTCGGGCTCGGGTTCGCTAATTCCCAATTAGCGATTTTTCCGTCGCGTCGTAATTAAATGATTACGCCTAGCGAATTCACTATTTACGTCGCTAACGAATTAATACTAAATTAATTCGTTCCCCCGAATTAAAATCTAATTTTAATTCCGCGTCGAAATCTAATTTCATTTAATATATCGAATATATTAATTTACCGATTAATTCCAAATTAATCATTATCTCTCTCTAGACGATATTTTATCCTAGATAAAATATCTCCGTAATTAATCCTAGATTAATTTTCTCTCTCTACTATATAATCCCAGATTATTTAAGAGTGCGAGTTATGCGTCATCGGTGGATTATCGGGAAGCGACCCATGAGATCCCCGGATATGTTGGCAGTAAATACGGTCGTCGGAGTATCCGAATCACGTACGTACCAAGTACTACGTTCTACCGATTTACGAGACAAGGTCGACTCCTAGCAAAGCACCAAGTCTTCCCAATTCTCCGGACATATTCTTATAAGAATATTTAAGATCTATATCAGACGTAGTCTACTAAGTATTGTGTATATCGGCCCAGTATCGGATAGCCACGTGCTAGGGCTAGGGCTGGGGCTGGATAAGTGTCTGCCCCGTCCGAAGCACATGTCGGATGTCTGGTAACTAGTCTCTATAATCGGATATGCATGACCTAGTCATAATATCCCGATGGTTGCGCAACACTTAAGAGCACTAATACCGTATCATGCGTGACATCATCTCCACTATGACTGGAGTGATACTTCCGTCTTGACATCACACCCAATACTCTACGATTCTCAATATGCCCAGCAATTGGCGTACACAGAACCGGTTAGAGTCCTAGACGACCTCAACTAAAGTATATTGATTGTCGTAAGCATTAGCGGTGCAAGTCTCAGGTTAAGACCAAATACACCTACCCTGATGTTGGACTCCCATAGACACATAGTCATAATACCAATGGGATTCCGAGGGGTCTATCCAGAGCGAAGCTGTTTCCCGTACCATCGGTGAAACACAACCTCCTATCGCACTTGTATAAGTATCCAATACTTAAATATATGAGAACTATGCCGTTGTGTCCTCACAACGCGCACAAGTGCAATACTAGCCTATTCCGCATTATCGATGTCCAGTCTCGATAATACTCCGGCTAGGGATATTTAATGATTAATACTTCGTGGACTGATACTGTCTCATATCATTCTCAATCCAGGAACTAATCATAGGGACCTCTCTTCATTTATATATCTATGGTGATCTAATCCCAAATGATGAGAGTGCAATTTCCTTGTCACATAGTTAATTTGTTACAACAACACAATGATCTGTGCAAATAGTGACGCTATGGGTCATTTTGTCCAACAATTTAATGATTTATCCTTCGTGGACTGATACCGTCTCATATCATTCTCCGTCCAGGAACAAATCATAGGGACCTCTCATAATTTATACATCTAGGTGATCTAATTACAAATGATAAGAGTGCAATCTCCTTTGTCACATAGTTAAAGTCCAATGGGCTTTCAATTAATTTCATAAGGCATGGACTTTTGGTCAATATGGGTCAAACCCAAATACCAAAGCCCATTTAAGAAATCACCCTTATTTGCCAAGAAACCAATTTAGGCCCAATTAAAATTAAAGGTCCATTTAATTATATTTGGACTTTATGGATATGGTTTTGGGCCCAATTGGATCCAACCAATTAGCCTAAACCAAACTTGGCCCAACCAAGCCCATTAAGCCTAAATACAACTTTACAAGCCCAATTCCAAAATAAGCCCAATTAATTAAATTAAAAAATTCCAAATTTCACAATTCAATTAATTAAAGTGTATAGTCATAATTAATTAACCAAATTAACATTTCCAAAACACCAATTTACTCAATTAATTATGCTAATCATCATCAATACATGTCCAACACAATTGAATCAAAAATCATATCATTTTCTATGCTACTAGTCACGGTAATTTAGGGTTTTTCAAAATCGATTTCGATTTCAATCCAATTAAATCTCAAATCAATTTATCCCAAGTATTTTCAACTCATCCAACGATCAAAAAACAAAATTACCATGACTTTAGGGTAAGTCCAACTTTCGGCCAAGCCAAACATTTTAGGGAAAATTCATCCAATTCAATTTTCATCAAATTGATCATGCATAACACTAAGTTATCATCATTCAAGCATATTCCAACAATCAATTTCATCAAAGCATGCTCAAATCAATTTTACCCAAATTTTACCCTAATCAAATTTCATGCTTAAATAAGGTTCAAGATACCATTGTTGGGTTTCTAGGTTAGTCCCAAGATCATTAAGCATAGAAATAATGTGTGAATACAATAAGAAGTATGACAGAATCATACTTACATTGATCGGATTTTGATGCGATGAACAAAAAATCTTTTGCTCCTCCATGGAAGCTCTCGGCCAACCCCAAAAAATTGTGCTCCAAGTTTTCGGTCATGCCCTCCATTGATGCTCCAAGCTCCAAGCTTTGCAAATGGTGATTCTATGCTCAAGTGTTTGTTTCCCTATAACATTTGATGACTCTTCATGTGCTAGCATTGAAAAAATTTGCCACAACTTTTCTATTCATTCTTGTTATTTTCGGCCTTGCCAAGAAATTAAGAAAGAAAATGGCCCTTGGCCGAAACTAGAGAGGAGAAGAGAGAGAGAGAGTTGTCAAGTGTTGGTTATTTGATTTCTAAAATCAATTAAAATAATATACCAAAATTTTGTAAATGCCTTTCAAAAAGTCAACAAAATTTGGAGCCAAAATGGCAATAAATTCCTTCCAACAACTCACATCACTCATGAATAGTGACTGGTTGTCAATCACTCAAAGTGACAAGACATCCATCACATGAATGATAAGTGATGTGACATGTGATGTGACTTGTGGCCGGACTTGATTCGAAATGCGAGTGGGCTCGCAAACACTCCCGGGCTCGGGTTCGCTAATTCCGAATTAACGAATTTTCCGTTGCGAAGTAATTAAATCAAATTTAATTAAATAATTTTTCCTAGCAAAATTACTATTCACATCGCTAACGAATTAATTCTAAATTAACTCGTTTGCCCGAATTAAAATCTAATTTTAATTCCGCGTCGAAATCCAATTTCGTATAATATATCGAATATATTATTTTATCGATTAATTCCAAATTAATCGTCCTCTCTCTTTAAATAATATTTTATCCCAGATAAAATATCTCCGTAATTAATCCTATATTAATTTTCTCTCTCTTATAATTAATCCCAGATTAATAAAGTATGAGTCATACGTCATCGGTGAATCTTCGGGAAGCGACCCATGAGATCCCGGATATGTTGGCAGTAAATCCGGTCGTCGGACTATCCGAACACGTACGTACCTAGTACTACGTTTTTACCGATTTACAAGACATGATTGGCTTCTAGCAAAGCACCGTGCCTACCCAATTCTCCAGAAATATTCTTAAAGGAATATATGATCTTTATCAGGTGTAGTATACGTAGTATTGCGTATTTTGATCCAGCATCGGATGTCACGTGCTAGGCCTGGGGCTGGAATTGTGTCTGCCCCGTACGAAGCACATATCGGATCTCTGGTAATTAGTCTCTATAATCGGAAAATCATGACCTAGTCATATTATCCCGATGACTGCAGTACAAAATAGCACCAGTACCGTATCCTACGTGATCATCATCTCCACTATGACTGGAGTGATACTTCCCTCTTGACATCACACCCAATACATTACGATTCTCAATATACCCAGAAGAGGCGTACACAGAACCTGTTAAAGCCCTAGACGACCAAAACCAAAGTATATTGATTGTCGCAAGTATTAGCGGTGCAAGTCTCAGGTTAAGACCAAATACACCTACCCTGATTCGGACTTCCATAGACACATAGTCATACTACCAATGGAATTTCGAGGGGTCTATCCAGAGAGAAGTTGTTCCCGTACCATCGGTAAACACAACCTCCTATTACACTTACATGAGTATCCTATACCCAAATTCTATGAGAACTATGTCGTTATTCTCCCACAACGCGCACAAGTGTAATACTAGTCTATTCCGCATTATCGATGTCCAATCTCGATAATACTACCATTAGGGATATTTAATGATTAAATCTTCGTGGATTGATACTGTCTCATATCATCTCAATCCGGAACTAATCATAAAGACCTTTTATCATTTATATATCTTGGTAATCTAATTACAAATGATAAAAGAGCAATTTCCTTTGTCACATAGTTAATTTGTACAACAACACCATGATCTGTAAAAATAGTGATGCTATGGGTCATAATTGTCCAACAACTAGTTCATCAAATGATCAAAAGAATGCTTACTAACACCTTAGAAGCTTTCTTTCAACACCATACATGCATTCACCCATTATCAAAACTTCCAACACTCAAAAACATAAACAAGAAAGAGTGGAAAAACTTAAGAACAAGTTATGTTATAGCCTAGAATAAAAGGAACAAATTTCCCTCTAATAGAAAGGTGGAAAAACTTACTAAATCCAAGCTTTTCCTTAGATTTTCTTTTTGTTCTTCACTTTTTCTCTCAACCTTCTTATGTTTTATTTTGGAGGCTTGAACTAGGTTAAACTTATGAAAAACATAAAACTTTATATATGGGAGTGTGTTGGCCGAATTTATCAAGAAATAAAGGAAAAAATATATTTTCAATTTTAAACAATTTAAATAAATATCTTAGGTAGTCAAAACAATTATGACAACTTTTTCCTTTACTTTAAAGTCAACAATTTACACTTGTAATCATTCATAAATAAATATCATCATAGATATTTCATATTTTAATTACTTTAATTATTTAATAATTAATAATTAATTATAAATATCTAAATATATGTATTATATTTACTTTAAATATCTCAAATACATATATTAATGATATATGTCAAATACATTTATTGGACAATTTATTAATGTGTATTTAATAATATCATATATTAAATACAAATACACATTAATTAGGAAATGACGGTTCAGCCCCTATTGCATGTATTTTTCGTTTAACGTTTAAACGATTTATAAATAATTACCATTATTCATAAAAGTTGCCCTAGTGCTCTACGAGTATATTTCTTTAGTGAGACTCTCTATATTCAAATATATCTGTCACAAAATCCAATTTCGTATCCATAATTTACCCACCCGTAAATTATAACGACCACGAATAAACTAGCTGAATCATACAGGTCGAGGTCATTGCATACGTATAATCCCTCCGTCACAGGTATCCAGAATCCCAAAGATATAGATGTAAACTTCAAATCTCTATAGGTATTATCCCGTCGACGATTCTATTAGCAATCTATAAATAACATTCAGAACTCACTTTCGAAGTATACTATGGCCATAGATTTAACTGATTGCTAATCACATATGGACTACATACGCTCTGTACACAGAACTGACAGATCCTATCTTGACACACACGGTATATCCTGAGGATCGGTCCACACCCAACAAAAAGGCGGAGGTCTGATCTAAATAGATCAGTGACGTGACTATCATCTAAGTGTGGAGGATGTCTCATACATCCACAGTGGTATCTCAAGTCGAAGGACCACTATGCTACTCAACCCGAGAAGATTCTTATTGATGTTGGTGTACCATCCATTAAGAATCTTCGGTGAGTCGTTCAGTGTTTATCCACTATAAACACCTACACGTCTATATGAGTCTCCCCAGACTCATGGTTCATTGGGATAAACCATCGGACTAAGTCTCGATATACGACATGTACTGGTCTCAAAGGATTTGACTAACCGACCCGTGTTAGTAAATCTTGACCAGGAAGTGTATTTGATAATATACATTTAGCAGTGACACTTCCCAATGTCAATTACAAACTAACTTTGTAACTGTGTACTGCATTATTTAGTATCGGGCCTTTGTCTGATATATACATATCACTAAACTATATTTAGTTTTAATCTAATCGTAATAAGATCGAATACGTATATAAAAACAAGAGGTGCAACCATAAATAAGTAATATTATGGAAAAAAGAATTGATCGTATTCATGAATCAGACATAAATACGATGCGGATTGGCGCTCTGAGTACCAACCCCAACTATTTTTGGGCATTGTTTTGGTTGTTTTTGGGCGCTTTTCTGGTTTTTTTGGGCGCTGTTTTGGTTGTTTTCTTGGTGGTTCTGGCTGGTTGTTTTTTTGGTGGTTTTTTTTTTTTTTTAATTTTTTCTTCGGTGATTTGGTGTTGTTTTTTCGGTGATTTGGTGTTGTTTTTTGGTGATTTGGTTGGCTTCTTTTCTCGGTGATGACTCATTTTTTTGTGTTTAGGATTTTTCTCTCTTTTCTTTGTTTCACCAAGCCGGTCACTCCTAGGGTTTTTTCTTTAAGTTACCGTCCAAGAGCAGAAGAAAAAAGTCCTCCATTTGATGATGATTTGGTCCTTTTTTTTATAATGATTTGAAGGGATCTCCAAATAGGGAAATAAATCATGTTGATTTTGGGAATATATCATCAAATTATTTTAGGAATACAATCTCATAAATTTGGTGATGAGGAGATCTCAAATCTTGTTAAATTGGTAAGGATGGGATCCCAAAATCTCATTGAATTGGAAAATGTTGATGCTCTCATAACTAAGGGGATTTTATCATACTTAGAAGATCATGGGCCGATTGTGTGGGGTTTTTGGCCGTGTGGATGGGATGAAGGGCCGTGGCTAAGGTTTGGGCTTGTCCGAGGCTAAGGTTTGAAGCAGAGGCTGACTGAGCGAAACTGAGGCTGGCTAGTGAGTTTGAATCTGATGAGGTCCTAATTTTGGAGGTTTTCCTTCCTTCCGACATTCGTTTTTCGCAACTTCCACAACTTTTCAGGTAGTGCCTCCATATGAGGCTCATCATCGAGCTCATGCAAAAATGCAATGTCTACAAAGTACCATACACATACATTTATCAATTTTCTGACAATTAAATCAACTTTAAGCTTATCTACATTTCCAAAAACATAACCATTAACTTAACATTAAACCTTCTCCCAATGCACATAAGAGTTGGCCAATGCCTATTTCAAACTCATGAAATGGAAATAAAATCAAGGCATAATCCAACATAAGACGATAATTTAATTATACTTATTAGGTTTAGGAACAACTCTAAAATACAACAACCATGTTTTCCCCACCATCTCAACCATTACTAATCTAGGCCAAATTCAGGCAAACTTAGTACACTACCAATGACATAACATCACATGCATAATTATTAACACTATTAAACATAAAATCAGCCCTCTAATCCTCTTTACTTCGGCCATGAGGGTCAAAACATAACATGTTAAATTCATCATTTTTGTATCTAATGTGTATATGTATATGATACATAATATGATACATTTTATATCAAATTAAATTTTGACACATATCAATAAATAGTTCTTTAATTATTAAAAGTTAATTAAATTAAAATTTATTTATTATAGAATATATTATGGAATATTCTTTAATAAATTTTATTAGTATGCTTTATACATGGCAAAATTATGATCATATATTAGAATAATATTTGGCTTAATTTTGACCAAGCATTTTAATTATCAAAATAACCAAACTACCTATCCCTTATATAAATCTTAGAATTCGACCAAGGCTAAGAAAATAAAGAAAAATTATTTTCTCATTTTAGGTTTAGGCTTTAAGCTTGAAAGAGTTTAAGATAGAAAAAATTAAGGCTTTTAATTAGGTTAATTCAAGTATCAAATTGGAAGCATTATATGGATTACATAAGAGCTTAAACAAAAGTCTATAAGAGAATTATGATCATTCTCATTATCCTTTCTGTTGTAAATTATTTACAATTTGTTCCAAGTTAGTTACATGACATGTATCTTTAATTCATGCTTGTTTGATGTGTAGAATGATATAAACCAAATTGATTATCCTAGAAATGCATATGTAACTTAATTAGGCTAATTCGAGTAATTAGGCCTAATTAGATTTTAGGAAACCAAATTGCCATTCTATAGTTGCTTAAGCCAGTCCTTGGTGACCTAGGATTATTCTTGAAATGCTTTATGGTGGTTGACTCTCAATTGGTAATTAGGATTTTGGATTGGCATGATTTTATATTAATTAGGTGATTAATTTAATTAAATATGTAATTAATTCAATTGTGATTAATTTATGAAATTGGATGTGTAATAAAACATAGGAAATTTTTTCCAAATTTTTAAATTATTCCGGAAGCGTTTTGAGAATTTTCTTTAAATATCGCATTGGGGAAATTCATAATTTATTGAAATTGTGATTATTTGGGCATTACTACAGTACTATGACTACTTTAACAGTGCATATAATGCGTAAGAAAAATTACCAAAATTTTGGAATTGTTCCAAAAGTGTTTTGGGAATTTACGGTGATAACCGCACTAGAGATAAAATGGTAATTTTCTAAAATTATAGTGATCAACCACTGCTACAGTATTGGATCACTATAGTAGTGGACTGGTCCGGTTCTACGACTGGTTTTTCGATTATCCCAGTTGTCTGATTCGGTGAACTAGTAAACCGATTAACATGTAACCGTGAAAAGTATTTTTGAAAATTTTATCCTAAGACTTTATGCGTAATCACTTCCAATATTTTATATTAATTAGTGATTATGAAGAAATACAGATAAATTAGAGGTATATGATACCTGTTAATTTTTTAGGATTAAAAATATTTTCAAAGTCGATTTGGCCCATCAATGTACTTCCGTTGTATTTGCCCCAGCTGGAGCAACATGAAGGATTATGTGTTAAGAGTAAAGAAGAACTCGCGTGCAAGTTGAATAAAAGTTTGTATGGGTTATAACAGACATCGACACATTGGTACAAGAAGTTTGATTCTTTAATGGAGAATCATGATTTCCGCATGACTACATTTGATCACTATGTTTTTTTAGAAGAAATTTGGTGAAAATGACTTTATCATTCTTCTATTTTATGTGGATGACATATAGATTGTTGGTCAGGATGCTAGTAAGATTGACAATATGAAGATAGAGCTTTGCAATTATTTTGTAATGAATGACTTGGGATCGGTGAAACATATTCCTATCATGAACATCTCATGTGACAAAAAAGTTGAGAAGTTATGGTTATATCAAGAAGCATATGTTAAAAAATTTCTTGAAAGATTTTACATGACAAGTAAAAATTTATTTGTACTCAATTTGAAATTTATTTCAAGCTTAATTCATAACAATCCTACAAGTGAATTCTCATATATTTCAGAGGTACTTCCAAGCCATCTTTATATTTTTGTGGTGATAAACCTGTGTTACATGCATACAGAGATGCATAAATGGCAGGAGATGTTGATTCCAAAAAATTCATATCATGAGATTTTCTTACCTTTGCAGAGGAGCAATTTCTTGGCAGTCTAGGCTTCATAAGTGTGTTAGTTTGTCTACTATAGAAGCATATTATATTGTTATCACTGAGGGTTGTAAGGAAGCCTTGTGGATGGAGAATTTTCTACAAGAGTTGGGTGTAAAGTAAGAAAGTTATATTGTATATTGTGATGGTTAGAATGTCATCACTTAATAAGAATTCAATATATCATTCGAAATCTAAACATATAGATATAAGATATCATTAGATAACAGCATGCTTGAGAAGAAACAATTGTAGCTTGAGAAGATTCATACGACTAAAATGGGTCAGATATAATGAAAAAATCATTGCCCAAAGAGAATCTGAAAAGTTATAAGAAGAAAGAGGTTTGGTGGACCCCTCATATTAGCTGGAGAAAGAGACTTATTGGTGTTAGGATTGGTTCTCAGAACGCCAATCCATATCTTATTTATGATATATTTATGAACATGATCAATCACTTTTTTCATAATATTAACCATTAATGGTATCACATCTTATTTTTATGTACAAATTCAATCTAATTCAGTTTAGATAGTGATGTATATATTAAACAAGGACTCGAGAATATATAATAGTCACACAGTTTCAACGAGCCTTGTAATTGATATTGAGATATGTCACTACTTGTGGTATCGGTTAGTAAAATCAGTTTAAACCAATACATATCGTATATCGAGATTTGATCCAATGATTTATCCCAATGAATCATGTGTCTTAAGAGACTCGTATATATAATGTAGGTGTTTATTTGATAAGAACTGAACGATTCACCAAAAGTATTCCTAATAGATGGCAAACCAACATCAATAGGAATCTTCCAAAATCGAGTAACATAACTAGTCATTTGACTTGAGATACCACCATGGGTGTATAAGTGGTCCTCCACACTTTGACAACAGTTACGTCACCGGTCAATCTAGACCATACCGCTGTTTGTTCGTTAGGTGTGGACCAATGTCTATGATATCCTGTGATGTATCTAGAGAGGATCTGTCAGTCCCATGTGCGGGATTTAGGCATCCAATTCGTGATCTTTAAAATCTTTGGCCGCGATACATTATGGAAGCGAGTTTCTAATATTGATTGAGAGATCACGAATATGTCACGACATGTATAGATTGTACACTATGGAGATTTGACGCTGCATCTATATCTTCGATATAGTTCAGATACTCTTTGAGGGAAGAACTACACAACATGCTTAGATCTCGACTTGTATGGTTCGATGCGGCATCTGTGGTCATCATAATGTGCGAGTAGGCGAATTACAAACACATAATATTTTTCGTGACAGATATATCTAAACCTATAGAGTTTCATTACGTAAAGCATTAGGGCAATTAATTACGAATAATATGGATTATTCGTAACGTTACACATCCCAAGGTATTTCATATCTAATGTGTTTTTGTATATGATACATAATTTGATTAAATACACATTAAAGTCAATTAGAGAGTGACAAATTTCTATGTAGATTAATTAATTAAATAATTATTATTTGTTTAGTTAATCATACATGATTAACACTTAATGATAATTGATTATATTATCTTTTTTTTTTGTCACATTTGAATTAATTAATTAAATTATTTAAAAATTTTAATAAATTTTAAAGGATAAGAATAGTGATGTGACTTAATATACACCATGCAAATGTTGCATATTTGGCACTTTTTGTTGGCTTGTATTAAATTATTTAAATGACAAAATATTACGCCTCCATTAATGTAGTAAAACGTTCGGCCATAACCATTTTGGTGAGAAGAAATTAAATTTATTTTCTTTGTTTTGGCTTATGGCTTTGGGTGAAGCTTAAAGTATAAAATTAGGGTTTCAATTATACACTAAAGAAAGAGAGTTTGAGAGAAAAAAAATTGTAAGCATATTTAATGGAACTTGGATATTAAGGTAATATCCAAACCATTTTTGTTTGAAATAGTTTTGTGTTACTTCCAATTTTAATTAGGTATGATTTAATTGTATTTATTTCATATTTAGTGCTACATTTATGTTGAAACTCTAATCAGAAACTCTTAGCTTTCATTTATAATTAATTAAGTTAATTAGTATAATTAGGCCTAATTAATTTTTCTGACAACCCAATTGTCATTTTACTATTGCTAATATCACTCCATGATAACCTAAAATTGTTCTAAAGTGACTTTGCAGTGGTGACTCTCCTTAGTGTATTTTTGGATTAATGACTTGCATCAATTTTGAATTAATTGGGGTATTAAAATGATTAATTATAAAATTAATTCAAAAGTATTGATTTTGAGAAATTGACATGTTGAGGATGAAATTGGACATGTCACTACAAGAAAACTGGCTTTCAGTGGCGAAATTTTAGTGGCGAAATAATTTTCACACTAAAAGTTTACTTTTAGTGGCGAAACAAAAATTCGCCACTGAATGTTACTTTTAGTGGCGAAATACAAATTCGCCACTGAAAGTAAATTTTTAGAGTTTAAATTAATGTATCAAAATTTGTGTTTTGTAAAATTTTACAATATAAAATATCATATGGTGTATTGAAATTTAGAAATTATTCATTTTATTACACTTTTAAATAAAAATGACTTTTAGTGGGGAAAAATTTCGCCACTAAAAGTATTTCCATTTCGCCACTAAAGGTCTTACTTTTAGTGGCGAAATTTTACCTTTAGTGGCGAAATAGATTTCGCCACTAAAAGTAAGACTTTTAGTGGCGAAAATTAATTTCGCCACTAATACCTTTTGTGTCGCACTTTCAGTGGCGAACCAGTGGCGAAATAAAATTTCGCCACTAAAACTTTTAGTGGCGAATTTCGGGCTTTTAGTGGCGAAAATTTTCGCCACTAAAAGTCACTTTTCTTGTAGTGTGTTATAATACATAGAAAAAAAAATTCGAAATAATTCCGGATGCTTTTTTGGGATTTTTTTAGTAAAATCATAAAATTATGACTTATGGGCAAAACTATAATTTTATAAAATTACAAGGCTGACCAGCCACTGTTAAGTGACTATCACTGTAGTAGTGATCTGGTCCAGTTCCATGGCTGAACCGGCTTATTAGTTCTCCCGATTATCGGGTTAGTCAAACCAGTAAACCAATTCACGTGTAATCACGAAAAATATTTTCGGAAATATTATCCCGGATTACTTAAACGTAATCACATCTTAATATTGTATATCGATTAATAATTTTAGTAAAATATAAATAAATTAATAATAATAAATACTGTTTAATTCATCCGAAGTAAAAATATTTTAAAAATTGATTTCCCCTACGGTCGCGTTTCTGCTGCGGTTATCTCAATATGTGTGACCCAAACGAAACCCTTGGACATTTCCATTAAGTCACGATCATGTTTATTAAGTGGAGGGATGTTTTTTTTTTTTTTTTTTTTTTTTGGCAATTTGGACCGGTGTGTGGATTTGCAAAAGAACAGAGAGGACAATAGCCGAAACTCTATTTTGGGGCTTAGGATTTGCAACTTCAATTTGATGATGATATGGTGAAATCTATTCTATTTTCTCTCATATTTAGAGGAGGGTAAATTTCTAACATCATGCTTTATATTTTTACTGATATTGATTAAGTAGTAACTTTTTTTTTTATACCCACTTATGAATGCATATTATTGTTGATAGTCAAGATTTTTGATATTGTTAATATTGCGAACTTTTAGTATTGTCTAAAGAACTTATTTTGTAATCCCATTAATTATAATGGAAGATTATATCAGACTATGGTCTCATGAATTTTATGGTTTTCCACATAAAAATCGGGTGTCTCATTTTTATGGTTAGTTTTGTAATTGTTTTTCTGATAATTTATTTTGTGGCACATATTTCATTTTAATCAAATAAAGAGGGAAATAGTTATTTCCATTTGATCATTGCAGTGAGTCCTTTTCCGAGTATAAACATATATGCATGAAATATACAATTAATAGATTTACTAAAAATAAACCACTAATTTTAGGCATAATATTTTTTATGTAGTAATTGGTAACTTCATGAATTTAATTGAAAATAACAGCTAGCAAAAAGATAAGTAATAAATGAAACATAAAAGGATAAACGAATTGGTGAACTCAATTTCGTATACGACTTGTTTAATAAATAAATCGAATCGAATTGATTTAAATCGAATCAAATTGATCAATCTATTGTAAATGAATCAAAATTTTCTCTTATATAATTTTCATTAATATTATGAACACCCAAACTTTTCCACATGGCTTTCTTCCTAAGTTGTTTATCAACTGTATTTATTTAACTGAAGTTGCTTTTTCTGATCTCTGTCCTTCGAGGCAAATAACCATGAAACGTACATTTCCTTTGACCAATATTTCCTTCGTCAAACCTTCTAACTAAGTGCAAAGAAATATAAATGGGCCGACAGTTGGAGAGATTGGGCTGAAGGCTGATGAGGCTGCAGAATTAGGCAAAAGAAGCAGAGAGGTGGAAGGCAACGAAACATCATTTGTTAAAAAAAGAAAGATAGGAGTGGAGGCACAGGTTCAACAGCATGAGGTTTCGGCTAGATTTAATTTGGTGGCGGCTGGTACTCAGCCCCACCAGTCTCCATGAATGTGTTGAGCTGGAATGTTCGTGGTTTGGGGAACGCCCGAACATTCCGAGCTGTGAGGGAAGTTCTCCGGGAGCACAAACCTAAGATTGTGTTCTTTTGTGAAACAAAGGTGACAAGTTCAAAAATGAGAGAGGTTAGTTCAAAATTGAAATTCGATTGCTGTTTTGCGGTGGACATGAATGGTTTGAGTGGGGGTCTAGCTCTGCTCTGGGATTCTAATACTGATGTCGATATTAAATCGTTTAGTACATAACACATTGATGCACTTGTAAAGGGGGATAATCAAAGGATTTGGAGATGTACGGGAGTGTATGGGCATCCGGAAAATAATCAGAAAATGCATACTTGGAGCTTATTGAAACGGCTGAATGGCATGTTCAATTTGCCTTGGATTTGCTTTGGGGATTTTAATGAGATTTTGGTTGGCAGTGAAAAGAAAGGAGGTTCTGAAAGATGTTGGAGGGCTATTGCTGATTTTAAAAGTACTACAAGAGAGTGTCAGTTAAGGGATGCAGGATGCAAGGGATATCCATTCACTTGGTCTAACATGAGGTTCGGGTCACAATTGATAGAAGAGAGGTTGGACAGGTTTTTTTTATAATGACGCCTGGGCACAATTTTTTTATGCTGGGCCTGCTGTTAATGGTGTTGCTTGGAGCTCGGACCATTGTCCAGTGGTCATGGAAATGCGAGAGAGAAATCAGCTCAAATGGGTTAGGAAGCACCACGGTAAAAGGCTGCACTATGAAGATAGATGGAGTTCGTATGAGGTATGTAAAGAAATCATTAAAGATGAGTGGGGGGCGTTGAACAGGTTAGCTTTGCAGACAAGATTCTCAATGTTAAAGAAGCATCAGCCAGAGTTATGGAGAGGCTTAATAATTGGAGTTGTTATGAGTTTAGAGGTCGTAATAGGAAGATCGAGAATTTATTGAGCGAACTCAGCCTTATTAAGAGGAAAGGGAGTCAGTACATCGACAGAGAGAAAATCAGGAGGATTGAAGGGCAGCTTGATAGATGGCTCTCTGAGGAGGAGATTTACTGGAAACAAAGATCTAGAGCAGACTGGCTGAAGGGGGGGTGACAAAAACACGAAGTTTTTTCATCACCGGGCAGTGGCCAGAAACAGAAAAAATAAAATCAGAAGGATTAGAGACAAGGAAGATCAATGGGTTGAGGAGGATAAAGATATTGAGACAATCTTTTGTGACTACTTTCAGAGTCTGTTTACTAGCTCAAATACAACTCAAGCTTGTATAGAGGATGTTGTCAACGGCATTTCTCCTCGGGTTACTGCAGAAATGAACCTTCAGTTGGGAAAGCCATTCACGGAGGAGGAGATTCGAGTCGCCCTTTCTCAGATGTGTCCTACTAAGGCACCAGGACCAGATGGTTTACAAGCTGGATTCTTTGCTAGACACTGGGAAGTTGTGGGCCCTGAAGTTAGTGAAGCTTGCTTACAAGTACTAAACAAGAAAGGTAATATAGGCTCTCTCAACCACACTTATATTGCCTTGATTCCCAAGTCGACGAAGCCAGAAAGAGTCTATGATTTCAGGCCTATTAGTTTATGTAATGTTATTTATCGGTTGGTGACTAAGGCTATTGCAAATAGAATCAAAATTATTCTGCATCAAATTATCTCACCTTCTCAGAGTGCTTTCATTCCTGGAAGACTAATTACAGATAACATTATTATAGGCTATGAATGTCTACATAAAATTCGGAAAGCTAAGGGGTATAATGGCTTGGTTGCTCTTAAACTTGATGTGAGTAAGGCTTACGACATGATTGAATGGGCTTTTCTGGAAAAGGTGATGTTGAAGATGGGTTTCTCAAGTGAGTGGGTGCAATTGATATTGGGATGTATTTCTACAGCTTCCTTTTCGGTGATTCTCAACGGTACAGTTAGGGGTCATATTACTCCTCAAAGGGGTATCAGACAATGATGCCCTATATCCCCATATCTCTTTATCCTTTGTGCAGAGGTGTTTTCGCAAACCATATTAAATTCGGAGAAACAAGACTTGTTTAGAGGGCTGAGATTTAATAGAGAGCTTTCTATCTCCCATTTGTTATTTGCCGACGATAGCTTGATCTTCTCCAGGGCTAAAGCTGCTGATTGCCGAGCGTTGAAGGAAGTATTTTGACATGTACTCAGCAGCTTCAGGACAGGTGTTTAATTATGATAAAAGTTATATGTTCTTTAGTAGCAAAACCAAGCCTGGGCATGTGGAGGCGATTAAGGATATATTTGGGCTAAGGGTGGTTTCAAGACACGAGAAATATTTAGGGCTTCCTGCGATGATTGGTAAGAAAAGATCGAGTTTCTTTAATGAGATTAGGTTGAGGGTTATAGGAAAAATTTCGGGATGACAGTCTAAGTTATTCTCGTGTGGGGGGAAGGAGGTCCTTATTAAAGCAGTAGCCCAAGCTATTCCGGCATATGCTATGAGCGTATTTAGGATGCCGCAAGAGGTTTGTGATGATATACAGAAGGTAGTTTCAAGATTTTGGTGGGGGTCAAACAATCATAAGTAGAAGATACATTGGGTTAAATGGGATAAATTATGTGTGGCCAAATCTCGGGGAGGCTTGGGATTTCGAGAGCTGTCCTCTTTTAATCAAGCTTTGGTTGCGAAACAAGGATGGAGAGTAATTCAGGATCCCAGATCTTTGGTAGCCCGTGTGTTGAAAGCGAGATACTTTGCAAATTCAGATTTCCAGAGAGCAAAATTGGGGTCAAATCCTTCATTTATATGGCGTAGTATTCTTTGGGGCAAGGAGCTGCTGGATAAAGGTTTGCGTTGGAGAATAGGTAACGGGCAGAAAGTTAAGATTCTGGAAGACAAATGGATTCTTAAGCGGAGATTTTCAAACCTGTCTTGCCTTCTAGTATTAGGGAAGGGTCTTTGGTTGCGGATTTGCTATCTGGTAATACTTGGAATGAAGACTTGATTTCAAGGAGTTTTCACCAAAGTGATGCTGAGGAAATATTGAAAATTCCTCTTCCAAGCGAGCCGAGTGAAGATCATCAACTGTGGCACTTTGACAAAAGGGTTTGTATTCGGTGAGAAGTGGGTATCAATTGGCGTGGAGTGAAAAGAAGAACAAGGAGCCTGGAAGTTCGAATGGAGGGGCAGAGTGTTGGAAGCTTATTTGGAGTAGCTCTCTTCCCCCAAAGATCAAAATTTTGCTATGGAGGATGACCGAAAATCTGCTGCCTTCAGCAGAAAATCTGTGGAAGAAGAAGATACGGATGGATCCGTCATGCTTTCGATGTGGGGACTGCTGTGAATCTACCTCACATGCATTGTTTCACTGTAAGTTTGCTCGTAGAGTCTGGAAATTATCTCTTTTTCTTTCAGTTGTTAAAACGGCTGGAAGGGCAGATTTATTGACTATGATTTCTGAAGTAAGGAAGCTTGGGAGTGAGGTAGAAGTCGAGTTATTTAGAGCTTTATGTTGGGTGGTTTGGCAAGCTCGGAATTTACATTTATTTGAAGGTAGTGGTGAAGACCCGATTAGGTCCTTTACTAAAGCGGAGTCTATGGTGGATTCTTGCAATATGATGTCAATTACAGATTTAAAAATCATTAGTAGGCCGCCCAGTAGTAGTAATCGAAAATGGAAACCTCCTCCGACGGGTTGGGTTAAACTGAATACGGATGTGGCAGTTGATTTTTGTACTTGTAAGGCCGGGTTGGGAGTGGTAATTAGGGATTCTGCTGGAAATGTTTTGTGCGCAGCGGTTAAGAACATCGAGTTCAGTGGAGATGTCCAAGTGGGGGAGGCCGAAGCTATCAAATTTGGCCTCCAAGTCGCTGAAGAGCTGAATGTTCGTCGCTTGATGGTGGAATCTGATAGCACTCAAGTTGTGGAACTGATTCATAACAGGAAGGGCACGTTGACAGAAACTTTGTGGATTATTAATGACATTATTGCTAAGCTAGCTAGGTTAGACGACCATTTTGTCTGCTATGCTTCTCGTTTCTGTAACGTTATTGCTCACGCTTTAGCGAAAGTAGCAACTAATTTTTGTTACCCTGTTATTTGGAAAGACGACTTTCCTCCAAACATTAGGTGTATTCTCACCTCTTTGATTTAATGAAATTTTAACTTTCTTCAAAAAAAAAAAAAAAAAAAAAAAAACTAAGTGCAAAGGACAAAAGCGTCAAAATACAAACGTATATTTTAAAAATTTATGTAAAAGAATTATTCATGACAACCTGCATGGTCATGTTGAGAATAATTTTTTTTTAATAGTTTAGTCTAATATTAATCTAATTCTTTTTTCATGTGAATATGATTCGAACCAATTTTACTAACTACTAGCACCCAGTTGTTGAAATTAATTCTTCACTGATCGATCATTGCACAAATTAAATATCAAATTGCAGTTCATAAATTAAATTCACACACCAAGTAATAAATACAAACTACTCATCAAGTACATACATAACTAACCAAATTCATCAAGCACTATTTAAATTAAAAACAAATAACATAAACTGCATCTGCGGAGATCCTGCCCTTCATTACTACGAAGCAAGCAGTAGCTGAGCCTGAAGGCGTACCTAGAGTAAAATAAAATACAGACAACCAAGTCTTTGTTAGTATTTTAAATGAAGCTATGTTAAGTTTTATACAATCCTCTGCCACGAATACATCTAAAGAAATAAACGATTAAAATTTAGTTATATATATATATATATTTATTCAATTAATTATAAAAAAAACTCAACACAAAACTAATTCAGTACCGAATCTAAATTGTTATAAAGTTAATCATGTCGAATATTAAAGAGAAATTAGGATCAAATCTGTATCGTATCACCTGCAGTACATACGTACTTAATATTATTTTCTGCAACATGATTATTTCATTAATCAGCAGCAGCATGACCACTTGATTGACCTAAGTTTTCTCTTAAGCGACAAAGAATGTAGGGTTTCTACACCAAAAAAGAAAAATCATTAATTAGTTAGAATATTTTGTTATTTTCAAGTAATGAACAATTGTAATACAGTATATAAAAAGTAAAATAAGAGGTTAATACCTGATAAGCTAAAGTTTTGGTGGAATGGTATTCATGAATAACCCAGTTGGTCTTCTCAGCCTTAGAGCCACGACCTTGGTAAAAAACCAAATTCTTTTTCACTCCAATAATTTCTTGGCCATGATTGTCCCAAATTTGACGATCATTACCAGTCACTTTCCAGTAACCGGCCTTTGTGGTTCTATTAGCACGATTACTATTTGCATACTTCTTGTTAAGTTCACTAAAAAAGTACCACTCCTCTTCATCCTGAAGTGCTGATTGTCCTACACATAACATAATCAAACAAATTAATGAGAAAACAAGGTGATATTTTTGTGGTGCATGTAAAGTAAATGTACATACCAGGCAATTGGCAAGGCTCAAACTCGCAAATATTGAGTGTGTTAATTACATGAACAGAAAAATCAAGTCCACGCAACTTCGTATCAAGAAAATATGTGATGATTTCTTCTTCGGTTGGACGGAATCGATATCCAAGATAATTGTAGTCCATTTTTTTGTGGGGTTCCATATAAAGCAATAGAACAGAGAAGAGAGTAAGTAATAGCTCTTACTTCTATTTTTGAAGGAATGTTTTTGGTATAGAAGAGATCAGGGTAAGTGGAGAGTGTATACTTTATATAGCCATTAAGCATTAACCTGACAACACTTTCTTTATTACTGGTCTTGGACTTATGAAAGAAGCTATCTGAAATTATTTGGAAGTTTTCTAATCTTAAATTACTATTGAAATGCAATGTCATTCCGCGTCTTAACCATAACCCCACTATTTACAATTACAAGTGAGAACCATTGGCTATTTTTTTTTTTTTTTTTTTAATGGATATTATTATTTAAATAATAGAAAATGAGGAAAATAGTTACTTATTATGTCCAAACATCATGCATGGACTGATTTCTTATTTCTGCATGGCAGCATGCATGTGCATCCTTACCATTTTCAAGAGTTTAGTTCCAAAGTTAAGGCAAATAAAACGTTAGTCAAAAGTTTAGTTTTTTAAATAGCTCCAATCCATTTAAAAGAAAAAATGATGATGCATTTTCAAGTATGAGTATTGTTTTCATTTTTAGCGAGTAATTATTTGATATAATAAAAATTTGAGTAACGTGATACCATCAATTAATAAACATATGATATGTGTAGTTATATTAAATAACTATTATTTAATTATTTTTTAGTATTTTAACATGATAAAATATTATTAAAATATTATATGTGTCACTTGATTTTACGGTGAAAGGTTTTCAATGAAAATATTGGTCGGTTAAAAACATAAACATTAAAATGATTAATGAAAATATAAACTTGCTTATGAAGTTGTCAGATTCTATCACTCGTTTTGGTCACCTCATATTCTTCTTAGATAGTTTGTTATGTTCCCCACTTCGCATTTGCGCATAGACTCTCCTTCCTTCACAAGTTACGAAGTTAAAAAAATACTTTCAATTTAATTATATCAAAATTTATTTCAAAGAACGTTCTGGAAAAATTCTCAATCTATCTTTGAATACTGAAGTAAATACATATACCAAAAGAGGTTTCTGGAAGTCTAATTTTCAGTTTTGTTTATTGATGAAAGTTCTAGAAACCCCAATTAACATATTCCTCTCTTTTGTCTAATCTTGTATAATTAACAGAATCCTTAATTTGCCAATCAAATTTTTTTTTTTTGAAATCGTTGGAAACCACCGTCAAATCACCAATTTTGGGCTTAAGCGGAGCAGGTAAAATCCATGTTTGTCGCAGACTCTTATAAGAAACAGATTCTTTAGATTCGAATCCAGGACCTCAAGGTGAGGTCCTGAACACTACACCACCAAATCACGCCCTCGAGGACTTTTCAATCAATATTTAATCGACCAAAACCCAACCGACTTAT
Source organism: Zanthoxylum bungeanum (assembly GCA_019454045.1). Classification (NCBI taxonomy): domain Eukaryota; kingdom Viridiplantae; phylum Streptophyta; class Magnoliopsida; order Sapindales; family Rutaceae; genus Zanthoxylum; species Zanthoxylum bungeanum. The sequence continues at coordinate 96,032 of SKCR01029353.1, read as the reverse complement.
CGTATCATTTTTATTGTTACGACCGATGCTGAATTGAGCATACTGAATAATTCAGATTTGCGCTCACTTCAAAAGAGCAGCTAAATGAAAAAGATTATGACCCATTTAATAGTAACCAATCCCACGATCCAGGATAAAGGATGGCAATTTTATCCATAAATCCATAAATTTGTAAAAATTCGTCCGTAATAGATATGATTTGATAAAATATTCAAGCGGGTTTGGTAATTTAAGACAGAATTCACTGCGAGTTTGGTAATTAAATAAAATTTGTGGATACCCGCAGCGGATATACGCTACCTATAAAATTATTTTTTTTTTAATTTATATTTTTTAGGACAATATAAAAAAAAAACCTCAAATAAAAAGAACTCACAAAACCTAAAACACTAGTCCCACACTCCCACTCCGAGGCCCAGCCGCAACCATTCTTTCATTTCTAAGTATTATTTTTTCTTTTTCTTTTTCTTTTTGTTGGACTTCTTTCCTTTTATTTGATAATTAATGATCGTAATATAGCAATTCAATTTTAATATATTTCTTGATAGTACAGAGAGTAATTTAAAATATATCTCTGATTGTATTCTAAATATAAATTAAACTAAATCATGATAACTGAAAACTAATATCACTAAAATGGAACAATGCCATGAAATAAAATTAAATCAATTAATTGATTTATTATTCAACAACAACTAATTTAAGCCCTTGAGGTGCCCCACAAGAAGTACAAAATATGATGAAATATCAATTATAGGAGGCTATGAGCCTGTTGAGGGGTTGAATTCAAATTTCAACTTAAAATAATTGATTTTTCTTTTCAATTTGGCAATGATAAGATTTTTTTTGCAATTATCCTAAGAATTTGGTCACTTAAAACTTGTCTTCCTTTTTATTGTTTTGTTATTCATGTTTTTTGGAATTCTAGCTGAACTATTTGATTAATATTTTTTTTGCTTTTAATATTATTAATATTTTTTTTTATTTGTGTGTCATAAACTCCTAATTCGAAAATTGTCAATTCTTTTTTATTTTTTTTTGTATATTGTGAAAAATTATTAATGTGTAATTAGAAAATTATATTATTAAGAACACAAGGACATTCAATATTTTAAAAATCCGTAAAAAATTCGTTGGATACCAGTGTGGGTTTGGTAATTTATTTTTATATGCGGGTGTGGGTTTAGAAATGAAAATTAAAACCCGTAGCAAATATGGTGCGGATTTAGTAATTTATTTACATATGCGGATCCAGGTTTGATAATGAAAAACTCGCACCAAACCCTACCCACTGCTATCCCTATCCAAGATGTCGTTAAAGCCCGTTTGCTTCTTAAAATGGGACCACAATTTGTATAATCACACGACACCGGTACTTTTAGTAGGAGTAATATAGAATATAGTCATTATTTGACCAAATTGCAAATTGAACTAGTAGTTTGCACTCCTATAAAATTATGTTATTGTTGTTACGTCGAAGCATTAAAGTAAAAATTTGCATCTCCACTAGCTCGGTACCTAAGAGTTTGCCTATATCTTATGCTTAATAGCCTCCATCGAGTGTGCTTTATTATAAATCAAGAAAATAAAATGTATTTGATATGTAAAAAATATGATATTAATATTTAAAGATATGATACTAATATTGATTGATTTTATATTTCTATTAATTGATTATGTAAATAATTATACGATAATATTCTCAATATAATATGATCGGTGAAATCACTAAGTTACGCAATCGCACGTATCGTTCAAGTAGTATAAAATATATCGATCTCACGATAACTTATTACTTATGCTATTAAATTATGAAGCTAAATTTCTACAAGTATCTAATTGATTTGATTGTTGGTTTGATAGTGTTTTTTTTTTTAATCTGAAAACAAGTAAATAAAACAAAACAAAGGTAAATTCTAAAAGTTATCAATAATATGAAACTATCTAGAGTTGTAAATCCTTCAAATATTCTTTTAAAGATGAAGTGATTATCTTATACTTGTGTAATATGTTGGTTTATTAACCTGAGACACGAAGATATGTAAAAGCCTCTGTCGATGGTCGAATACAAACACCCAAAGTGACCCAATTAACTATATGTCTATGTTAATTAAGAAACTCCGAATTCATTAAGATCAAGTTCCAATTATGACTACCCACGCCCGACAGGTATATGTCTATCCTGGAATGAAATCTCCAAGGTGAGATCGTGAGCTATTGAGTTTAAGGCTGAAACCTAAAATCCCTTCGTTAAGTTCATTTTAAATTTACCAAATCAATCTTATTAGTGACCAATTAACAAGAATCATTAAGTTTAAGACTCAATAGATAAACTACAATGTCACACAAGACACAAGATAAATCATCTTATAAAACCATTGATATTGGAATTCATCACAACCTCAGATATTGTATTTAGTTACTATACATATCTCGGACTACTAAAGACATAAATAAATAAAACATCATAAAATAAGTTGAAAACTAAAAAGTTAAAAATAAAATAATGAAATAAAATGTTGGGGGTTAGGGGATCTACTTTTAATATTTCAAATTTAGAAATCTCCCTTATTATAATATATAAATTTGTATTATATTACCAACCGATCATATAGACGGTATCCATAATTCCAACTAACCATAAAAGCGATATCCAATTAAGTCAGGTTAAAATTAATTTAATTAAGTCCAACCGACCATAAAGGCGGTATCCAATTAAGTCAGGTTTTAAGATAATTTATATGTTATAAATAAGGCAGATTAATATAAATTATCATAATAAAAGTTTCACCTTTCAACCCAGTAGAAAGAAGTTACCTACTCATGCTTGAATAAAAAAAAATAAAGTTTTATTGCTAAAATAAAAAGAAAATATAAGAAAGCTGAAAATAAACAAACAAGATACTCTCTTCTTAGTATTCTAGAGAAATTCCCCAGAAGAAAGTATGAATTTTCCTTCTGATTTAGGCTTCTATTTATAGGCATCAAAATCGGCCCACGTCACGACGCGCTGATGAGCGGAAAATATATCACATTTTACCGCCCCTTTAACCTAATATTTTGTATGGTTTCTCGGGTTTGATGATATTTTGATGTGTTTTTGTGTGTTTTGCAGATAAATAAAGATTTAGGACTCAATGAAATCAAATTGGGGCTAAAACGATGAAAATCAGACGAAAAAGGACAAAATGAGAATTTCTGCACATGATGCGTCGCGACGTAGATCACCTACGCGTCGTGACGCGCCTCTATTATGAAGCTGTAGACAATTACTGCATACGCGTCGTGACATAAAATACCTACGCGTCGCGACGCGCGGTGCTCCACAGACATGTGTCATGATCTCAGAAGAACACATTGATAGCTCATCGCGTCGCGACGCAGACTACCCTACGCGTCGCGACGCCGGTCCGGATTTTTTTGCTATAAATTGAATTCAATTTCATTTCAAATTTTCATACTTTCCTTAAGGTTCTAATAAGGATCTAAGAATTGTATCTTGTGTGTTTAATTTTTGTAATTTAAATTATGTATTTTTATTTTCAGTAATAGTAGTAGTTTATTTTATTTACTTTTCTTTTATGTTTAGTAGTTAAATTTCCGCTGGGGGAATGATGAAGCTTTTATTATTATTATTTAGATTAATCTCCCTTAAATTATAATATATAAATCTTAAGATCTGACTTAATTGGATACCGTCTTTATGGTCGGTTGGAATTAATTATAACTTGACTTAATCAGGATACCGCCTATATGGCCGGTTGGTAATGTAATGCTAAATTTATATATTATAATGAGGGAGATTTCTAAATTAGAAATAGTAAAGGTAGATTAATCTCACTTAATTTATAATATGAAAATTGTAATTTAATAATATGGATTAAAGTTGATTCCGCCTTAATGGTTGGTTTTATTTATGTAACATAATGTGACACTGCCTATAAAGTTGGTCTTTAGGTGACAGATGATTACCGCCTATATGGTTGGTTTATGGATAAATAATACCGCCTTTATGGCCGATCCAACTTAATTGGGTAACACTGACAATCTCCATATTATAATAAAGTTAGATTTATAAAAGTGGATCCCCTAACCCCCATCATTTTATTTTTATTATAGGGAAGTAATGAAACACAATATTCACATGCTTAATAATTGATTTAATTATATTATGGGTAGTATTTCAGGTTTGTTTATTGAATCTTAAGCTTAATGCTTCTTGTTGATCACCAATAATATTGATGTGGTAAACTTAAAATGAACTTGGAAAAGAGATTTTAGGTTTCAGCCTTAGATTCAATAGCTCACAATCTCCCTTAAGGATAGATAACCCTGACTAGATTTCCTTACAGGATAAGAATATACCTATCGGGCGGGAGTAGTCACAATTGGAACTTGAACTTAATGAATTCATGTAACTCGGTTAACATAGACATATGATTAATTGGGTTATTTGGGTGTTTGCATCTGACCATTGACAGATGCTTTTGCATATTTTCGTGTTCCAGGTTAGCAAACTGATTTATTAAACATATATAAGAGAATCAATTCATTTTTAGATTAATATTGTGTGGAATCACAACCATAGATATTTGTGTCTTTTGTTTATTTTCCTTAGTATTTTCTTTTGTGTTTTTATTTATTTAGCAAATCCACATTCAACCAACCAATCAAACAATCATTCCCTTCTCCCTTTAATTAGATACCTGTAAATAAATAATATCAAAAATTAATAAAAACAGTAGAAATTAAGTTCTCGTGGGATCAATATTTTTATACTACTTAAGCGATACGTGATCTTGTGTGATTTCACTGATCAAGTTTTTGGCACCTTTCCCGGGGATTTATTTTTCTTTCGTTATTAACTTTGAAGTTATCTATTTTACTCGTATATAATTTTCTTTATTTTTATCTGTAATTTTTATTTCTTTCTTTAATTTTTCAGGTGGTTGAAAATGGATCTTCAGTAGGTGATAAGAGAATTACGAGCTTTACGAGGTGAAGATACACCCCAAATTAGGGGGCAACAGTTCGTTTTTCTGAGGCTTGTTGTTCAGCCAAACAACTATCCTTGGATGTCAGAACTATTCAACACAACATTTGCTCAACAGAACGTAATGGAGAGATGTGAGATATGTGATGGTAACCACCCGAGCATAAACCACTGCTACGATTCAGGGTGCCAGAACTATCAAAGACCTTCATATAATGAACCATCATATTTCACTGAACCACATTTTCCATCTTATCCACCATCAACCTACGATCTTCAAGGACCAGAACCATCAGAGGGAAGACAGTTGATAAACAGGTTCGAGAAACGGGAAATTGAACATGATGCAATGTTTCTGGATCACATACAAACCTTACAGAGGCTGACAAATGAATTGAGACAAATAATCAACAATCAGAACTACATACCTCACGGAACAAATTCAAATAACACTAACGAAGCCTTCGAGTACCAAGCATTTCACAATGACACATTAACAGAGGAAGAGGCTGAGCAGTATCAGGAGCCAGAGATATCAGTTCAGGAGCCCAAACCAGCAGAATCTCAATTTTATTTTTATTATTCATCGGACTCTGATGGGGATCAAGAACCAAAGCTGTTTGTACCAACTACAAGTGAGGATGAAACTCTGCAACCTCAAAATGAAGATCTTGGGGCATGCATTGCACTGATGTTTGAAGAAGAGCTACCCGAGCCATTCATACCAACCACAGAGGATAAAGGCCTACAATCAGACACATCTTTACATCCTCAGGTTGGCACATATGGATCATGTATTTTATAGATGATAGATGAAGAGCTGAATGCGGAAATCCTAAAATACATATGTGAAGAAAATGGAGGAGCAAATATCTGACTATATTGAAGCAAAACAAATGGAGGAGCAAATATCTGACTATATTGAAGATCTCATGCATTCATGAGAAACATCAGTATTTTGGGGAGTACTTATAGACACTGCATTTTTGCATGAACCCGATGATGAGCCTCGTATGGAGGCATTACCTAAAAAGTTACGGAAGTTGCGAAAAACGAATGCCGGGAGGAAGAAAAACCTCCAAAATTAGCCCCTCATCAGATTCGGACTTACTAGCCAGCCTTGAATTCACTCAGTCAGCTTCTGCATCAAATCGTAGCCTCGGAAATGCATCTGCCCCTACTTCAGACCTCCCATGCAGCCCATGGAATCGGCCCATGCAATCCACGTGGCCCAAAACCCCATGCACGCCCAAATCCCCTCATCAAATCACTTGCCAAACTTAACAAAGATTTGAAATCCCCTTCTTGCCAAATATGCAAGATCCTAGACCCAAATTAGAAAGGATTCTCACTTCCTAATATAAATGATTTGAGTTTCCCTTATAATTCCCTTAAACACCTTATATGGAAAGAAAAATCTTGATACAAAAGGGAAGAGAGTGGCAACAATTTAGAAGAAAAACCCTAGGAGGCAGCAGTTATAAAAAAGAGAACAAAGGAAAGGGAAGGGGGACCGAAAAAATAAGAACAGAGGGAAAAATAACAACAATGAAAAACAACAACAACAAAAAGGGAGGAAAAGGGGGATAATCACCGAAAAAAAGGGAGGAAAAAGGAGAGAATCACCGAAAAAGAGAGGACCGAAAGGAAAAAAACAACCAGAACGTGAAAGACATGGGAAACAGAAGGCAGAAATAGCGAAGCAGAAGGCAGAAACAGCGAAGCAGAAACCAGAAATAGCAACCAGCAACCAGCAACCAGAAACAGTAACCAGCAACTAGAAACAGCGAAGCAGAAACCAGAAATAGCAACCAACAACCAGAAACAGTAACCGAAAATAGTGAACCAGTAACCAGAAACAGCGAACCAGCAACCAGAAACCGAACCAAACCTTGAAACCAAGCTTCGATCCTTCCGGCGACGGCCAAACACACTTCCGAGAAAGTAACTTAAAAGGTAAGACCTGAGGGCACCCTTACCTATTTATTTTCATAATTTCGGGCGCTGCATGCCTGGCTGGACGTGAAATACGTCCAGCCGGGTATGCGAAGCCCTACATAAAAAAATGGCCAAATCTCTTGCCACATTTCTTCTTTGGCATTTTTTTATTTATCCTTTTATCTGTTTATTCACTTTTATCGTTATTTTATTATTTCGCCTTTATTTTGTTTATGTTTGTTAATGTTGATGATTATCCGTATATGCATGGTTATATTTTTTATGTCCATTTACATTGTACTGATGATTATGTGTGTTATTATCCCTAAAGGTATATCGGATGGAAACCCAGACGTAAATCCCGTAGCCGAATCCGAATGAACGGTAGTGCGATTTGTACTTGGGATACAACTCCACGTGCCACTCGGGAAATAGTCATATATGCGTGATTGACCCTATTTTTGTTTGCCGTTTATCTTAATGAACCATTTGCCTTTGAATTGTTTCCTTTATGTTATGACCAATATTATTTCCATAGCCCATCACGCACGACTGTTTATTATTGACATTTATTATTGACGCTTTTCCTACTTTTGGTTGTTTATTATAATTTTCATTATCGCATCTCGTATTTCTTAATTTAATATGCTTTTGGAATCACGTTATTATGATTATTATTTTAATTGGGTATGTTATTATATTTTTTATTCACTTTTATGCATGAATTGCATTAAGACTTGACTATACCATTGTGTGAACCCGTACATTATACTGGCATAAGTAAGAGACCATTCCGAACCCAACGGTTTGAGGTCTTCCCTTACGAGGGGTGAGTGCGGCCTTAAATCTTTCCCAGTTCACACTGGGTGGCGACTCATTCATTCTCCGGTTTAGTCCCCCGCGGGCTAATCCGTACTCTCTACGGGCTGCGAGCCCAATAACGTCGTGGTATCCGAACATCATAGGCATAACAGTAAACCCCGCTTCGCTCCTACAGATGGTGACTCCACTGGGGATAGAGAATCAGCCCCGAAACAATGCCTTGTAGTTTCAGTGGCTTTGGATTTGGTTAACCAAGTCTCATATATTTTTTATACCATTCTTACCACCGATGGCGTCATGTATCATAAAGTCGCTTTCACTCAAGGCGGCGGATCGTTATGTGATGATAACTATCACTAGTTGCCACGTACCATAGGGTATAAAAAGGCGTGCTCACTTGGTCGCTCGAACCCTTGAGTGGGGAGACCTAGTTGTGTGCAACCCTTCGCCGATGAAAGCCTTATCCATACCCTTGAAAGCCCACATACGAACCATAGTTATGTGTCCTATAGAAGCTACCCCCATGCTTGTGTTTGGGCCTATTAATATTTGGATCCATTTGGGCTTCTCGTCATAGGATACAAACTTATTGGGCCACTTAAACTGGGATGAGTTTGTATCTTATGATGATTGGGCCAAAAGTTTTCATAGTGACGATGGGCCACCTTGTGTTTGGGTCCCCTATCATTTGAAGTTATTTAGCCACCTTATCGCAAAATTGTAAACCTGTTGGGTCTTTTCAACTGGGACAAGTTTACACCTCGCGATAATCTAATTGAACGCTTTAAAATGATAACGAGCCAACTTGTATGAAAACCTTGATGGGCTTAGAAGGTCCAAACATGATCCGAATATGCCAGATGCATGAGTCCGATATCCGCACCGACTTTCATCCAGGAAGGGTACGCCTTGTTATGGCATATTTGTATGTTTTTGGATACCTCCAAGTTCATCTCCGCCGCAACCGTGATTATCGAGGGCCCAATTCATCATTTCTAGACAATGGTACGATCCCTATAATAGGCTTAGTCAATCTTGTAAATGGGCGGTCTTTGTCTTTTACTGATGAAAAAGGACTGAGGTAGCCAAGGTTCACCCCTATAGCGTAGGAGAGAACGATTTTGTGTATCCCACATTGGTGCATAAAATGAGTCATACCTAGGGCAGAAATAGAGTTACCACGTGTGTGGGAGGAATAAGGTCGGAAGGGTATATGTTATTTTGAAGACCACATGCATCTCATGCATCGCATGCATACACGCATCATACTGACCCCATTGTCTTAAAACCCATCATAGATATCTGTTGGGTTAGAAAAGAAGGAAGACTTGTCAAGAACAGGTTAGCAAGCATGAATGCGTCAGGCATCGAAGGTTCCCACACGGATCAATTGGAGTCCAACATCACCAAAATTACCAAGCAACTACAAGCTTTGACCAATGCCGTGGCCAGTCTGACAACACTCCGCACAGTTGGGAACATAAAACAACGAGGATGGAAGGAGTGAGGAGCCCCTAAATAGGGTGAGTGAAGAAATTTCTATTTTTGATGATGATATGGCTGAGTATGCCGTGGAAAGGAAAGCCAGGCCTCAGGCAGAGTTACAGAAACTCAGAGAACAAGTAGAGTCAGTTACCCACAAGATGAAGGGAAAACATGAAGATCTATTAGACTATGATGAGATGACTTTTGAAAAATAGCTGCCTCCCCAGTTTAACATGTCTGACATGGCCAAGTTCAATGGAAACGGAAATCCTAGGGTCCATCTCCGATAATATGTTTCAGTGATGAGTTCAGTGGGTTTGTCGAAGTGCCCGATGTAGAAGATGTTCGGGATGTCACTGGAAGGGGCGCTCGTAGTATGATATCATAGCTTGGAGAGAAAGTTCAGGGATGACTGGAGGGCATTAGCGGAGGCCTTTCTAAACCAATATGTCACGGACATGGAGATAGACATGTCGCTCCATGACCTAGAAAATACCAAACAGAAGCTAGAAGAGACCTTCAAAGATTATATGGTTCGCTGGAGAAGCCATCTCTTGAAGAAGCAGACACGACCCTCGGAGAAGGACCAGATTAAGATGATCATTAAGGGCACCAAGCCCTCCATTTATAACAAGCTGAGAAGAATGACCTCTATGATTAGCGACTTTCGATAGTTAAGAGAAACTGTCATGGATATTGAGGAAAAGGAAGCCGAGAACAGAAAGTTTTACGGCCAGAATAGAAAGACCATTGGGGGGCCTTCAGGGACCAAGCTCGCTCCTGCTGAGGTCACCGCCATCAGAAACATGCGATTCTCCAATTTTGGTAGACCTTTGTCAAAGGTGTTTGAAAAACTGAAGAGACAATGACTCATAAAACCCTTAGAACCTAAACCATTCCAAACCCTGTGCCATGCCACCTCGACCTAAACCTATACTGTCACTACTATCAGAAAAAAGGCCACAAAACTGACAACAACACCCACTTTAGGCATGATATCCAAGACCTCATTGACACCCATAAGATATTCGACCCGGAAAAATAACAACCCAACACACATGTAAACCCTCTACCCAACTACCACTCTGTTACACCACCTACCTACATGATCAACTTTGGCCTGCTCGAAAGCTTTGTCCTCCAAACTCTCAACCACCAAGATTCTTGCATGGGGATATGAGATAATAGTAGTGAAGATTAAACAGAGCAGGGGAGAGACTTCTGGGAAAACATTTCTAGCAGTGACGAAGAGGAGGTAAAGATGATGACTCACAATGGACATTTTTATAGTGATGTAATGGAGAAAGGCAAAAAAGTGCTAAAAGAAGGCCAAGAGGTGACAGAGAGTATGGATAACATCGATGGGGATATTGTGTTGTGTCAATTGAAAAAGACACAGGCACAAGTTAGCATATGGGTGTTATTATGCGCCTCTCAAGAGTACAGGCGTGCCATGGTAGAAGCTCTAAGCAAGATAATAGTACTTGAAGATGCAAACCCGACAATGTTTGTAGGGACGGTACAGAAAGAGGGTAGGCAAATGATAACATTCTCTGAAGAAGAGCTCTCGATGGAGGGGAGGAATCACAACAAGCCGCTATTCATAAAAGCGGAGGTAAGAGGCAAGAAGACATCTTGTGTGATGGTGGATGATGGCTCATCTATCAATGTGTGCCCTTTGAAGATTCTGTCAAGGTTGAGTACGCGGACAACATATTTAGGCCCATCTAGCATGACTATCAAATCATATGACGATAGCAAATAGGGATTCGAAGGTACTTTCATCCTAGTAGTCAAAGTGGGTCTGATAGAAGACGAGGTGGAGTTCACAGTGCTTGATACCCCAGCTACATTTGCTCTGTTATTGGGGAGGCCATGGTTTCATAGACTTGGGGGCGTGCCATCCACTTTGCACCAGGTTATTAAGTTCTCGTATGGAGAGGAAGTCATCACCATCAGGGCTGAAGTAGACAATGTTGTGGCTACTTTAGACATCCAGCCTTTCACAAGGTTCCAAGTGGCGGCAAACTTCGAAGAATGGGTGGACCATAAAGTGGCTAGAATCATGGAAAGAATGAAATATAAGCCGGGCACATGTTTGAGTGCTAGAGGTCGGGGAATAAGAGCACTGCCAGATTTCAAGAGACAGACCACTAAGAGAAGATTGGGGTATGAATCCGATGGGAATGAGCTGAAGACCAATAAAAAATGGATGGAGCTGATGGAACACTTTGTGAATGCCACAGGATATCAAGGAGAACCTGAACCCGTAGAAGTCAATGAGATCATAGTACTGGGATTCGAAATCTTCAAAGATGTGATGAAAAGAACCATATGCAGAGGAAGTTGCAAAAGAGGAAGATAAATGGGAAGAAGAACTACTGCAGTTGGAGAATTTGACGCTCGAAGAAAGCAAGAAGATGGAAGAAGACTAGACTGCAAATTACGAAGATGTTTATTTTTTTGACTTATTTGTTTGCAATCCTGCATTTATTAATAATAAAGACATTGATTTTGCTTACTTGTTCGAATTTTTTCCTGTTAGTCTATATCATAACATGCATGACTGATGAGTGGTAAATAGATCACTATTTCCCACTCCCTTGACTTAATATTTTGTATAGTTTTTTGAGTTTTGTGAATATTTTTATGTGTTTTGTGTTATTTTGCAGATAAATAAAGGTTTGGAAATCATTGGATAATCAGGGCCAAAACAGCGAAAAATGGACAAAAAGGGCAAAATCATCATTTGGGCATCGCGACATGCAACACCTATGCGTCGCGACCGCTAACGTTCACTGGACACGTGTCAAAATCAGAGAAACCTGCTATCATGCACTTTTGCTAAAATGCGCTTGCCACGTGTCAACATCATATCAAATCTGCTAAAATCCACCCGACACGTGTCACCATCACATGTTGTCGACAATCATCATCGACACACGTCATTTGCTAAAATACGACTGCCATATGTCAACATCACATCGAATCATGCTAACATGCGCCAGACACATGTCGTCATCCCATGCTGTCGACACTAATAATTTAGCTACCGACGAAACCGTGTACACATGTCATCATCTCCGGAAGCCGCATGCCACGTGGCACAAATCAATGACGCATCGTGACACACAAGGTTGTGTGGGTCGCGACGCGCGAGACCCGTTGGTTCCTATAAATTATGCCCAATTTCATTTCAAAATTTCATACATTCCTAGAGTTCGTAATAAGGGACTAAGGATTATATCTTCTTTGTTTAAGTTTTTGTAATTTAAATTAAGCATATTTATATATTTATTTACTTTCAGCACTTTTAATTATGCACTTTTACTTTTAACACTTTTAATTATGTACTTTTACTTTCAGTAATTTATTTTATTTATTTACTTTTTATTTCTTTTATGTTCAGTAGTTAATTTACTGCTGGGGTAGGGTGAAGATTTTTACTTTTATAATTTAAATTAATCTCCCTCAGTTTTAATATATAAATTATCTTACAGCCTGACTTAATTGAATACCGCCTATATGGTCGGTTGGACTTAATTAAATTGATTTTAACTTGACTTAATGGGATACCGCCTAAATGATCAATTGGAATTAATTAAATTTGACTTAATCAGGATACCGCCTATTGGTCGGTTGGTAATTATCACGTAAATTTATAAATTATAATAATGGAGATTTCTAAATTAGAAATAGTAAAGGTAGATTAATCTCACTTAATTTATAATATGGAAATTGTAATTTAATAATATGGATTAAAAGTTAATACCGCCTTAATGGCTGGTTTTAATTATATAACATAATGTGACACCGCTTATAGGTCGGTCTTTAGGTGACAGATGATTACCGCCTATATGGCTGGTTTATGGATAAATAATAACACCACCTTTATGGCTGGTTCAACTTAATTGGGTAACTGTAGGAGCGAAGCGGGGTTTACCGCTATGCCTATGATGCTCGTCGACCACGACACTGTTGGGCTCTCAGCCCGTAGAGAGTACGGAGTAGCCCGAGGGGGACTAAACCGGAGAATGAAGGAGTCGCCACCCAGTGTGAACTGGGAAAAGTTTGAGGCCGCACTTACCCCTCGTAATGGAAGACCTCAAACCGTTGAGTTCAGAATGGTCCATTACTTATGCCAGTATAATGGACGGGTTTAGACAATGGTATAGCCAAGTCTTATGTAGTTCATGCAAGATAATTCAAATAAACACACATTTGCATACCCATAAACATTAATAGAAATAATAAAAGCATATTAAATAAAGAAATACGAGATGCGATAACAAAAATTATAATAAAAGAAGGCAGAAAAAGCGTAAATAAATAAATAATAAATAAAAAGGGGGTTAATAATGCATATATGAGTATTTCCCGAGTGGCACGTGGAGTTGTGTCCTAAGTATAGACCGCACTACCGTCCATTCGGATTCGGCTACGGAATTTGTCAGGTTTTCCATCCGATATACCATAAGGGATAATACCACGTAATTATTAATGCAATGTAAACAGACATGAAAATATATGCGAAATAATATAGCAAAACATAAACAAAAGTAAAGGCGGAACATTAAAATGACAATAAGAGCGAATAAATAAATAAAAAGATAAATAACACTAAATAAAAAAAATAAATAACAAAATAAATGTGAAATAATAAATAACGGTGAATAAATAAATAAACTGATAAATAACATTAAATAGATAAAAATAAATATAACAAAATGCCGAAGAAAGAAAATGTGACCAAAGAATTTGGCCGTCTTTAATGTAGAACTTCGCATGCCCGGCTGGACATATTTCACGTCCAGCCAAGCATGCCGTGTCCAGAACTATAAAAATAAGTAGGGTAAGGGTGCCCTCAGGTCTTACCTTTTAAGTTACTTCTCAGAAGTGCGTTATGCCGTTGCCGGAAGGATTAAAGCTTGCTGTTTTTCTGGTTTGCTGATTCATTGTTTTGGCTCATTGTTTCACTATTTATGCTCACAATTTTTACTGTTTTAGTCACTTTTTTTGCTGGTTTTCAGGGGGGGTATTTTAGTGATGTTTTGGTGGTTTTTTAGGGACTATTTTGGGTTATTTTTGCTGCTTACTGGCTACGGTTTGGGCGTTGTTTTTGGGCTGGTTTTTTGTCTTGGTTCACGCAGGTTGGTTCCACGTCAAGGTTGCACATGTTTCTAGTCTGCTTCACGTTCAGGGTTGGTCGGTGGATGGCTGTTTAGGTTTTGTTCTGATTTTTGGTGGGGTGTGTGTGTACCTTGTCTGTGTGTGCCGTGTGTGTGTGTGTGCGCCTTGTCTGTGTGTGCCGTGTGTGTGTGTGTCTTGTCTGTGTTGTCGAGTGTGTGTGTTTTTGTTGGTTTTGTGTGAAGCCGTGTGTTTCTTGGGTTGAGGTGTAGCTTAGGGTTTTTTAGTTTGATGATGATTGCTGTTCACGTGTCTAGGTTGAGAGAAGAGAGCCCCCATAGGTTTTGGTTTTGTTGTCTTTTATAATGCCAAGGGATCTCCTAATCTTGGAAATAAAATCAAGAAAATTTGAGAGATATTCTATCAATTTATTTAAGGAATAAAATCTCATAATTTTGGTGAGGATGAGATTCACAATCTTGTTAAATTGGAATGTGATTTTAGGGATTTTTGACATGTGTTTTGCATGAGATTTCTTTTATTTGGGAAAGCTTGGGCGTGCATGGGCTTTGTGTGGGCCTTGGGCGTGTACTGCATGGATTGGCTTTCATGGGTTGCAGGGGTTTTGGGTCGAGGATAAGGTTTGAAACAAAAACTGACTGATCGAGTTTGAATCCAATGAGGTGCTTGTGCAGTGTGTGACAGTGACAACTCTATCAAATTCATGCATGCATTTTTTGCTTACCTAGTTCGTTGACAATTTCTTGACTTACCTATTGTTTCGCTTCGATCTTTGAGTTGGGTTGGTGGCGAGGTGCTTCGACCCTTGGGTCTTGTTCTCGAACCACCGAGTGTGAGATGGTTCATTCCCGAACCGTTATTGTTGTGAGATGGTTCATTCCGAACTGTTACTTATGTGAGATGGTTCATTCTCGAACCGTTACTGGTGTGGTATGGTTCATTCCCGAACCATTACAGGTGTGAGATGGTTCATTCCCAAACCGTTAAATAACACACAACTTTGACTTTGGCCAACAAATTGTATGGTATTTAACTAGGTAGATCTCTAAGATCAATTGGATCTCATCCAAATCCTAGATCCAGTAGGTGGACATCCAAATCCGAAACATATATCTTATATATGTCAATATATCCAATATATTTTCCTAACCTTTTTCCTCTGAATCAATTAAGCCTTGGCTTTGGCACAACAAACTTAATGATTCCAGTTAAGCGGGACCCATTAACTTTGGAAAGCTTCGTAATCGATGTCGATAGACAAGAAGTGATCTTGACTTTGGCCAACAAATTACAACTTGGACAAGACATGCGATATGGAATAAAAGCCTTCATGATTCAAACACATCCGTGATGGACAAAGGCCTTGATTTTGGCCAACAAACCAGTGCCAATCTTGGATCTTGAGAATGAATCATTCAATGGAAGGAAAAACGCTTAATATATGTTGAGGGTTTTTCGCGTAATTGGCAACCAATTAATTATCTTTGATTAGGTCTCATCATACACCCTTAAACATGCATTCTAAAAGCATAATAAGGCACGTAAATAAATTAATAATGATATGTGGATGGATATTTAAAACAACTTGTTCCTAGAACAAATCTCTCCCTTTCCTCTCTCCCGCTAGCAAAAATCTTACTTCTACCAAATTACATAACACTTCTAAAGAAACCTCATTTACATTGAGGGGAATAGGTGAGAAGAGAAATACAATGAGTCAAGAGGTAATAGGCTGGACACGCAGGTCCAATTTAATAAATTCTAAATTTATTACAATAATTTCCAAAATTGCCTTCACCCATCTAATATCTATCTGATATACATTATTCATACATCACATCCATGTATTCACACAAAGCATGTTATCAATCAATCTAATCCAATTAATTAATATGAAATTAATGACCATCCAATGTTCAAACAACGATTTAATTTGCGTGAGTCAAACTCGTTTTAAGAATAAGTACTCAAAGTACGAATTCTTGAATTATATTAAACTACAATATTAAATCCAATTTAATTTTCATTCAATACTAATTCTATATTTAATTCCAAATTAAATAATTACACTTTATTAATAAGCCTTTGCGACTTAGATTCTAAATCTAATCATTACGGGTCTCAAAGCCCAATTAACATCCAATGTCAATTTAATTAAAGTCCAATGGGCTTTCAATTAATTTATAAGGCATTGACTTTGGCAACCAAAGCCCAAAAAGGAATCACCATTTGCCAAAAATCAATTTAGGCCCATTAGGCCCAATTAAAATTTTAAAGGCCCATTAAATCATATTTGGACTTTTTGGATATGGTTTTGGGCCCAATTGGATCCAACCAATTAACCCAAACCAAACTTGGCCCAACCAATCCCATTAAGCCCAAATACAACTTTATAAGCCCAATTCCAAATTTAGCCCAACAAATTAAATTACAAAATTACAAATTTCACAATTTAATTAACTAAAGTGTATAAGCCATAATTAATTACTCAAATTAACATTTCCAAAATACTAATTTAATCAATTAATCATGCTCATCATCATCAAAACATGTCCAACATCATTGAATCAAAAAATCAATTCATTTACATGCTTCTAAGTCACGACATTTTAGGGTTTTTGTCCAATTTCGATTTCAATCCAATTAAATTCTAAATCAACAATTCCCAAGTCTGCCAAACTCATCCAATGATTCAAAAAACAAAAATCACCATGACATTTAGGGCACTAAACTTTCGGCCAAGCCTAAATTTTGGGGAAAAATTGTTCCAATTCAATTTTCATCAGATTGATCATGCATAACACTATGTTATCATCATTCAAGCATATTCAAACAATCAATTTCATCAAATCATGCTCAAATCAATTTTACCCAAATTTTACCCTAAATCATTTTCAAGCTTAATCAAGGCTCTTGATACCATTGTTGGGTTTCTACTATAGTCCCAAGACCATTCAAGCAATGAAAATAATGTGAATACAATAAATAAGTATGGAGGAATCATACTTACATTGATCGGATTTACGATGCGACGAAACACAAAAAATTTCTTGCTCCCTTGAAGCTCTCGGCATTGCCTCCAATTTGTGCTCCATGTTGGATCTTCAAGCTCCAAGCTTGGTGTGTGGATTCCATGCTCATAGATGGGTTTCCCTACCACCTTTGTATGACCTCTTTAGTGTGCTAGCACTTGGAAAAATTTACCTCAAATCCTTCATTTGCTCCTTGTGACTCTCGGCATTGAGAGAAAAATTGAGAGAATTTTGGCCCTTGGCCGAATGGTGAGGGAGAGAGAGAGAGAAGATGGTGTTGTTGTTTTTGTATTTTAGATTTTAAAAATCTAATACCAAAAACCAAAGTCAAAAAAAGTACAAGGCATTTAAGCCTTCCAACCACCACCATCAATCACAAGTGACAACCATCACATCACTCAAAGTGATGTGACTTACATCACAAGAATGACTAATGATGTGACGCGTGATGTGACTTGTGGGCCCCACTTGATTCTAAATGCGAGTGGTCCCGCAAACACTCCCGGGCTCGGGTTCGCTAATTTCGAATTAACGAATTTTCCGTTGCGACATAATTAAATCAAATTTAATTGAATAATTATGCCTAGCAAAATTACTATTCATATCGCTAGCGAATTAATTCTAAATTAACTCGTTTGCCCGAATTAAAATCTAATTTAATTCCGCGTCGAAATCCAATTTCGTTTAATATATCGAATATATTAATTTTATCGATTAATTCCAAATTAATCGTTCTCTCTCTTTAAATAATATTTTATCCCAGATAAAATATCTCCGTAATTAATCATATATTAATTTTCTCTCTCTACTAATTAATCCCATATTAATTATGTGCGAGTCATACGTCATCGGTGAATCTTCGGGAAGCGACCCATGAGATCCCCGAATATGTTAGTAGTAAATCCGGTCGTCGGACTATCCGAACACGTACGTACCTAGTACTACATTTTTACCGATTTACAAGACATGGTTGGCTTCTAGCAAAGCACCGTGCCTACCCAATTCTCCAGAAATATTCTTAAAGGAATATGTAATCTATTTCATGCATAATATACGTAGTATTGCGTATTGCGATCCAGTATCAGATGTCAAGTGCTAGGCCTGGGGCTGGAATTGTGTCTGCCCCGTACGAAGCACATGTCGGATCTCTGGTAACTAGTCTCTATAATCAGATAATCATGACCTAGTCATATTATCCCGATGACTACAGTACTAAAGAGTATTAGTTCCGTATCCTACGTGACCATCATCTCCATATGACTGGAGTGATACTTCTATCTCGATATCACACCCAACACACTACGATTCTCAATATACCCAGAAGAGGCGTACACAGAACCTGTTAAAGCCCTGGACGACCAAAACCAAAGTATATTGATTGTCACAAATATTAGCGGTGCAAGTCTCAGGTTAAGACCAAATACACCTACCCTGATTCAGACTTCCATAGACACATAGTCATACTACCAATGGAATTCCGAGGGGTCTATCCAGAGCGAAGCTGTTTCCGTACCATCGGAAAACACAACCTCCTATTACACTTGCATAAGTATCCAATACTTAAATATATGAGAACTATGTCGTTATGCTCCCACAATGCGCACAAGTGCAATACTAGTCTATTCCGCATTATCGATGTCCAATCTCGATAATACTACGACTATGGATTTTTTAATGATTAAACCTTGATGGATTAATACTGTCTCATATCTTATTAATCCGGAACTAATCATATGGACTTTTATCATTTATGTATCTTGGTAATCCAATTACAAATGATAAAAGAGCAATTTCCTTTGTCACATAGTTAATTTGTACAACAATACCATGTTTTGTACAAATAGTGATGCTATGGGTCATAATTGTCCAACAGGCCGGACATATAGAAGTGTTGGAGAAATTCCTTCAAATAGTCAATAAGTACAACCTCCGACTCAACCCCAAGAAGTGTGTGTTTGGGGTAATTTCCGAAAAGTTGTTAGGGCATACGGTAGGAATGGGAGGGATAGAAGTGGACCCTGAAAAGATCAAGGCAATTATCAAGATGCCCGCACCAAAGACAGAAAAGGAAGTTAGAGCTTTTCTCAGGAAAATCCAGTATATCAGTCGATTCATTGCCAAACTAACATTAGTATGTGAGCCCATCTTCAAGTTATTGAGGAATGACCGGCCTGTGGAGTGGAATAGGCAATGTCAAGAAGCCTTTGACAAAATCAAAGAATACTTGGTTAAACCGCCCGTCTTGAAACCCCCAAGGCCGGGCAAACCCTTGGTGTTGTATTTGGCCATAGAACCCGAAGCGCTGGGGGCGATGATGGTACATGCAGATGGGACAGAGGCAGAACATGCAGTCTACTACCTCAGTAAGAAGATGCTTTCGTATGAAGCCCGCTATCAAAAGGTGGAAAAGATCTGTTTGGCGGTGATATGGGCTTCCCGAAAGTTACGTCATTACTTCCAATCCTATAAGATACAAGTGGTAGTAAAGGAGAATCCCCTAAGTATTTACAGTCAGTACCTTCACTGGTAGGGAAGTTGGGAAGATGGTTGGTGTTGCTGACGGAGTTTGATATGGAATACCTCACCTCTAAGGTAATCAAAGGGCAAGCCATAATAGAATTCTTGGCATTACAACCTATAGAAGGAGATCAGTATAAGTTCGAATTCATAGACGAGGAGGTTCAAGCCATAACGGTCCAGGGGTGGAAAATATATTTGTAGGCAATGAATTTTTGCATATAAGTCCTGATGATGAGTCTCTTACGGAGGCACTCCTCTTTAAGTTGTGGAAGTCGCGGGAAACAGACGTCGGAAGGGAAAAGTCAGAAATTTATATCTTGTTGGACTAAATTCGTTTGCTTAGTTGTGGGTTCGCTCGTTGGACCTATGTTTTAAAATTCATCCTCAGCCCAAATCCCCGCAAGCCACACATCAAGCCCACACACCACCAAGCCACACACCAAGCCCACCGAAAAGAACCAAACCCACGCCCAAATCCCCTTAGCTCACACCCAAGCCCATTAAAACACATCCAAAATAATAAATCCACATTAAACACATGTTGAAATCCAAATAAATCACCTTCCTGAATTAAAAGAATCAAATCAAATCATATAAATCACATTCCTAATTAAATTAAATCACATTCCTAAACTACATAAAATAAAATAAAATCAAATCAATTTACCTTCCTAAAATGAAGAGATATTTTCCTTATGATACACAAATTAAATATCCCCATAATTACACAATCTCGGTTTTCCTACCCGTATAAGGTAAACCCCAACCATTGCCTATAAAAAGAAGCATAAACCAACCTTTCACACCCTAGTTGATTCACGCCCAAAGCATAGAAAATTTCCCTGCATTGCCGCACCAAACACAATCAAGAAAACACCATTCCATTGCCGTTAATCCATGTCCTGAAACCCAACCCTAAACAGCTGCACATAGCCTTCATCCACTGTCATACATAGCCCCCTCATTCACCGTAAAATAGCCCCCTGAAACATAGCCCCTGACCACCAAAAACAGCCTCTGAAACACAGCCACTGACCACCAAAAACAGCCTCTAAAACACAGCCCCTGACCACCGAAAATACCCCCTGAAACAGTCCAGATTTTGCCATAAAACTGCACCCAGAAACTACCTTATATTACCAAAGAAACTGCCCAGTAAAACTACACAAACTGCAGCCCTGACAAACCCACATTACCGTAAAATAGTAAGCCAAAACCGTGACCAGAAACAGCAGCAGAACAGAGTAAAATAGTAGCCCAAACAACGAGGTAATGAAGGAAAACAACGAATCAGTAAATTGGAAAAGTTACGGAGCATCAACCCTTCCGACAACCGCGTAGCGCACTTCCAAGAGACGACTTAAGAGGTTAGACCTGAGGGCACCCCTTTTTTATTCTCCTTTATTTTTTATTTATTTTCTTATTTTACTTCGCATGAGTATTGTGGATTGGAGCATGATATCACCTTCGGATGAATGGAATATGTGTTCTCTCTTGCGGTATATCGGATGGAAACCCAGACGTAAATTCTATAGCCGAATCCGAATGGACGGTAGTGCGGTTTTTACTTGGGAAACAACTTCACGTACTACTTGAGAGACACACATATTTTGTTTTATCCAATCTACTGTTTATGCATGATTTAGTCGTTTAGTATGTTATTTATTTTTCTAAGCATGATTTAGTCGTTTAGTATGTTATTTATTTTTATGCATGATTTAGTTGGTTATTTCCAAGCATGATTAGTTATTTCTTTCGTATTAGGAATTTAATTTATGTTTATGTGTAGGTTGTTATTTATTTTTCGCTTTAATAATTCAATATGTTCATGAGATTATTGTGTGTTTGCTGTTATGACGACTTACTTTTATGCATGCAAAGTTAGCCATAGGTTTTATTTTCATGTACGTTAACTTAGACGAAGGATACACTTAGTAATATATGTTGCGTAGACTTGGTTAGATTATTGCACAAATCTTTTCATTACAAGTGACATAAGTAACGGACCATTCCGAACCCAATGGTTTGAGATCTTCCCTTGCGAGGGGTGAGTGCAGCCTTAAATCATTTTCCCAGTTCACACTGGGTGGTGACTCCATTTTATTTCTCTGATTTAGTCCCCCACAGGCTAGTCCGTACTCCTGACTAGGCCGCGAGCCTGGATTAGCGTCGCCGATTTCTGTGTCCTATAGTATTTCGATGGGGCGGTGAATTACAAAGGATCTGGAATCGGAATTGTGATAGTAACCCCCGAAGGAGAAACCCTACCTATGGCCAAAAGGTTGACATTCGGAGTAACCAACAACATGGCCTTATATGAAGCATGTGTCTTGGGACTGAAAGCACTGATAGCCCTAGGAGTTATGGACGTAGAAGTTTATGGAGACTCGATATTGGTAGTTCGACAGATGCGAGGGGAATGTGAATTGAAGGAAGACCGGTTGAGACCTTTCCTACTCTATCTCAGGAAGTTGGCACATGTTATCCCTGACTGTAAATTCCAGCACTTGCCACGAGAAGAGAACTAAATGGCGGATGCACTAGCCACCCTAGCTGCAACTTGGGAAAACCCGGAAAAACTGGTAATGATACCCCTTGTGTTGACAACAGCTAGCAGACCCGGTTATGAGATAGAGAGAACCTTGGAAATAGAAGTCGACGATGGGAAGCCGTGGTACTACGACATTTTGCAGTATCTAGAACATGGAGAATTCCCAGAAGGAGCCAACAAGAAAGACAGAATATCCATTCAGAAATTGGCTTCCCAGTATGTGAGTTTGAGGGGAGAGCTGTATAAGAGACATGCCAATGGCGTCTAGCTGAAATGTTTAAGAAAAGAAGAGGCTCAGAAGGTGATAGAAGAGGTGCACGCTGCAGTATGTGGACCGCACATTAATGGATTGAATTTTTCTCGCAAGAAAGTGAGACAATGATTTTACTGGTCGACCATGTAAGCTGACAGTGCAAAGCTGGTTAAGCACTGTCACGATTGCCAGGCACACGGCAACTTGAACCATCTGCCGTCTACAAAATTGCACGGACTGTCAGAACCATGGCCTTTCTCAGCATGGGGTATTGACATGATTGGAGAAATCAGGCCACATGCATCGAATGGACACCGCTTCATAGTAGTGGCGATAGACTATTTTTCGAAATGGGTGGAATCCGAGTCATTCCGTAATGTTACGGCGAAGCAGATGGCCAAGTTTATAGCCCGTAACATAGTATATCGATATAGAATGCCACATCATATAGTGACGGACAATGGAGTCCAATTTCAGGGAGAAACAAAAGCGATGTTGCAGAAGTACGGGATAGGGCATCACAAATCATCACCTTACAGGCCACAGGCTAATGGGGTGGTGGAGGCGGCTAACAAAACCATAAAGAAAATAATAGCTAAGTTGACGGAAAGTTATAAAGATTAGGTTGACAAACTGCCATATGCCCTGTGGGGGTATAGAACTTCGGTGAGAATGGCAACGGGAACCACACCCTATGCTTTGGTTTACGGGATGTAGGATGTGTTACTAGTGGAAATAAAGATACAGTCAATGCGGGTACTTGCAGAGGCAGGATTGCCTGAGCAGAAATGAGCCTTGCAGAGGTTCGAACAGCTAGCATTACTAGATGAGAAAAAGGATAAAGGTCTTGAACCACATGCAGCTATACCAGAAAAGGTTGGCCAGGGCGTTAAATAAGAAGGTGCGTCCCACCAAGATCAGAGAAGGTAATTTAGTGCTCAAGCAGTCGAAGCCACTAATAATGGACCCAATGGGAAAGTTCAGGCCCAATTGGGAAGGACCCTACCTAGTCAAGAAGGTGATGGAGAATGGGGTGGTGAGACTATCAGATTTGGAAGGGAACGAGTTCACCGAGCCCATCAACGTGGACAGGCTGAAATAATACTTTGCATAAAAAAAAGAGAGAGAAAGGCTCGTTGGGTTGAAAATCCGCAAAGGACAGCCCAAGCAAAATATAAAGCATAAGTGAGCAAGAAAAATGATTAATTGTAAAATCCATGAGGAATAATTAGCGACAGGGGTATCCTTGCAATGCAGTTCATTATTTCCTACATATGTACTAAGAAGTAATGCAAACGCCTTTATTGAAACAAATGTTCAAGATGTTCATAGATTGCATAAATCCTAGCTAACCGGGAAGGATTAGAGTCAAGTAATTAAAAATCACGTCTTTTGTTTCTTAGATGCTGGACCAAAGTCAGGAGATCTAGGAGAAAGAGCATTGGGAGGCCCCAGGGCAGCGACGGGCCACGTTCGACGTTGAGACCACTTGGTCTGGACATGGTCCAAGAGGCGGTGAGACAGAGGCCCACTTTGGAAAGTGCGATGTCCATGGACAGGGTGATGGAGACACCCATATTGTCGAGGAAACCTTGCAGAAAGATAGAACGAGCTGGAATATAGACCGGGAAGAGGTACGTAGTGCCCGGGAAAATCCATGGTGACATGACTAAGTTGCCACCAAGGACACATCCACGTGATATTTACAGTAGTAAGGCGCAGCAGCCACTCATGCCATTCCTCATAAGGAAGGTTTTTCTTCATTAAGGCCCGAGCAAGGTGGTGACAAGGGCCATAAGAAATAAAGACAAGAGCCGGAGGAGGAAAAATAAGTCTTAATTTCTCTTGCAACCAGATCTGGAAAAAAAAATGTTAGCTCGCTGGGTTGAAAACCTGAAAAGGCGACCCAGGCAAGATAGAGCAATCCGCTAAGTTGAAAATCTGAAATGACAGCTTAGGCAAAAGATAGAACGAACCTGCAAAACAATGGGACTCCCAAGAAACCAGCTTATAGGATGGGGCTTTATCCTGTCTAAACCATGAAACATCTCGGCCAAGATAAAGGGGGAATGATAATGACCACAGCGGATTCCCTCGATGATGTGCAATAAATGATAGTCGCCTCTCGTACTATCACAACCTACCAAGAGGTATTGGGCCACGATACAGAATAAGAGTATATTTCTTCATGGACGAGACCCTATCTCTATCCTGGAAGATACACGTAAAAGGACCTGTAACTCAATGGACGAAGCACAAGGCAATATCTTTTCCGCATCTTCAGGATAGCAAAGGAAAGCTTCAGAGGCTTCCCAAAGGTATTGACATTGGAAACACGACATCGCTGGAAGGGTAGTAGGAGAAAAATACAAGCCGAGAATGGCAGCAAACTCCTCAGGGAGAGGGTATATTTCGAAATCTGGGAATCGGAAGACATGGTTTTCAGTATCCCAAAAGGATGAGGCCGCTTTAAAAAAGGCGTAATCCACCTTGACCCGGTGCAGGTAGCGGAGAGCAGAAAGCTGAGCCAGGTCTGGGGATGACCAGTCTAAGGGACACAATGAGATCTTGAGCCATGGTACGAAAGAGAACTGAGCAATCACCGGAGGAGAATTGGCAGAAGGAAACTGTAAGTAGGCCAAGGGGGCGCCCAAAGCTTTTTATAGGCAAATGGCACCAAAGGCCAAAAGGATTCCTAAAGAGGTGAAGAAAACCCTCTAGCACAATGAATGCCTAACCAAGGATGACATCAAGCCAATAGGACAAAGAAACCCCATCAGAGTAGGGAATGCATCCATGCATACATGCACACATGTCGCATACACACAATTTTTGTTTTGTGTTCACAGGCTTTGTAAGAAACAAAAAAAATAGAGAGAATAATAGAGCAACCTCGGGAATGAGGACAAGCAACTCCAAGAATGGAGAGGAACCTCAGGAATGAGGACGAGCAACTCTAAGAATGGAGAAAAACTCCAAGAATGGAGAGGAAACTCAGGAATAAGGACGAGCAACTCTAAGAATGGAAAACAACCTCAAGAATGAGGATGAGCAACTTCAAGAATGGAGGGAACCTCATGAATGAGGACGAACAACTCCAAGAATGGAGAGGAACCTCGGGAATGAGGACAAGCAACTTCAAGAATAGAAAGGAACCTCATGAATGAGGACAATGAACTCCAAGAATGGAGAGAAACCTCGGGAATGAGGATGAGCAATTCCAAGAATGGAGAACAACCTCGAGAATGAGGACGAGCAAAGCCTCGGGAAGGAGGACATATCAGGTAAGTAAAAAATGCATGCATGACTTTGATAGGGTTGTCATTGTCACACACTGCACAAGCCCCATCAAAGTGGGGATGACTGTAGACACTGCATTTTTGCATGAACCTGAAGATGAGCCTCGTATGGAGGCACTGCCTGAAAAGTTGCGGAAGTTGCGAAAAACGAATGCCGGAAGGAAATAAAACCTCCAAAATTAGCCCCTCATCGGATTCGGACTCACTAGCCAGCCTTGGATGTACTCAGTCATCTTTTGCATCAAACCGTAGCCTCGGACACACATCTGCCCATACTTCGGACCTCCCATGCAGCCCATGCAATCAGCCCATGCAATCCACATGGCCCAAAACCCCATGCACGCCCAAATGCCCTCATCAAATCACTTGTTAAACTTAACAAAGATTTGAAATCCCCTTCTTTCCAAATATGCAAGATCCTAGACCCAAATTAGAAATGATTCTCACTTCCTAATATCAATGATTTGAGTTTCCCTTATAATTCCCTTAAGCACCTTATATGGAAAGAAAAATCTTGACACAAAAGGGAGGAAAGTGGCTGCAATTTAGAAGAAAAACCCTAGAATGCAGCAACTATAAAAAAGAGAACAAAGGGAAGGGAATGAGGACCGAAAAAAAGAAGAAAAGTGCGAAAAACAACAACAACGAAAAATAGAGGGAAAAATAGCAACAACAAAAAGGGAGGAAAAATGGGAGAATCACCGAAAAGAGGGAGGAAAAAAGAGAGAATCACCGAAAGAAAAAAAACAACCAGAACGTGAAAGATATGGGAAGCAGAAGGCAGAAACAGCGAAGCAGAAACCAGAAATAGCGAAACGGCAACCAGAAACAGTGAACCAACAACCAGAAACCAAACCAAACCTTGAAACCAAGCTTCAACCCTTCCGGTGACGGCCTAACGCACTTCCGAGAAAGCAACTTAAAAGGTAAGACCTGAGGGCACCCTTACCATATTTATTTTCATAGTTCCGGGCACTACATGCATGGCTGGATGTGAAATACGTCCAGTCGGGTATGCGAAGCCCTACATAAAAAAATGGCCAAATCTCTGGCCGTATTTCTTCTTTGGCATTTTTTTATTTATCCTTTTATTTATTTATTCACTTTTATCGTTATTTTATTATTTCGCCTTTATTTTGTTTATGTTTGTTCATGTTGATGATTATCCGTATATGCATGGTTATATTTTTCATGTCCGTTTACATTGCACTGATGATTATGTATGTTATTATCCCTCGCGGTATATCGGATGGAAACCCATACGTAAATCCCATAGCCGAATATGAATGGACGGTAGTGCGGTTTGTACTTGGGATACAACTCCACGTGCCACTCGGGAAATACTCATATATGCGTGATTGACACCCTTTTTGCTTACCGTTTATCTTAATGAACCATTTGCCTTTGAATTGTTTCCTTTATGTTATGACCAATATTATTTCCATAGCCCATCACGCACGACTGTTTATTATTGACATTTATTATTGACGCTTTTCCTGCTTTTGGTTGTTTATTATAATTTTCATTATCGCATCTCGTATTTCTTATTTTTAATATGCTTTTGGAATCACGTTATTATGATTATTATTTTGTTTGGGTATGTTATTACATTTTTTATTCGCTTTTATACATGAATTGCATTAAGACTTGACTATACCATTGTGTGCACCCGTACATTATATTGGCATAAGTAAGGGACCATTCCGAACCCAACGGTTTGAGGTCTTCCCTTGCTAGGGGTGAGTGCGGCCTTAAATCTTTCCCAGTTCACAATAGGTGGTGACTCATTCATTCTCTAGTTTAGTCCCCCGCGGGCTAATCCGTACTCTCTACGGGCTGCGACCCCAATAGTGTCGTGGCCGCCAAACATCATAGGCATAGCGGTAAACCCCGCTTTGCTCCTACAGTACAGATCAAAGACATAGCCTAGAAACTTGACAGAATGGTACTCCTATTCCAAGTCAAGCACCATAAAAGACCTCCTGATTTTCTTTCCTACTTTTCATGAACCACTGGAGCGACAAAGTTTAAGAAGATGGCACAAGCATCGAGTCGAGCAAAATTCTTTTTGCCACCACATTGTTGGAAGAGACCCTTCAAAAACAATGCACAAGGGATTTTCCTCACTCGGACGTCCAAAATCACGCTGAAGCCTCATTGACAGATGAACTTCAGTCACGTCTGGCTAAAGACGTAAAATTTAGTGCTAGCAGGGAGGCAACCCATGCAATTTCTAGTGTTATTGTAATTCTTGTTTTCATATTTTTGTGTACACATGTTGTAGAAATTTTTAATTTTGTGTGTTAGTTTTGTAGGAAAAAACATAAATGGAGCATTTGAAACAGAGCAAGCCAGTAAAGTTTGGGATATCACGGAATAAAATTTGAAAAAATCATGTGGATAAAAAACCAATCCAGTAAAGATGGCGGAGTAAGGAGTCAACTCTTGATACGCGTCCCAATTGATTTATTTGTCAAATGACTCGATTTTGTCTCGAAAAAAAAAGAGTCCAATGATGAGATTGTTTCTCTTAGTAAAAAGTTTTAGGAAAAGATAAATGCTAATCTCACTTTTATCCTCTACTTTGAGCCTAATATCTAGGTCAGACTCATATGCACTTAAAAAATAGTTCTGTAGCAGTTAGATAATAAGGAATTGACAAAGTGATTAGTTGAAATAATCGGTGGTTAATAAATGACTGTTTGCCTGAACATCTGTTTATGTCTACATTCTTTTATAATGAGCAGCATGATGATAACAAAAACTGCGTCACGACACAAATGAGGCAGAATGTGTACTTCGGTTAAGTCTTGAGCGTCGCGATGCACCATTTCCGCATCGCTATGCAAATGAGGCAGTGAGTGCCACTCCCATAAGCCTTTCGAGTCATGACACATAAACCTATCGCATCGCGACACGCCAACCAATACACGTGATCCCCCAAAAATTAGGGCTAAGCATCACGACGTAAACACCTTCTGTGTCATGATGCACTCGCGATTTCAGGCCTTAAAACAGCCCCCACACTATTTTTCTTCATTTTTCTTCTTCTCTCCTTCGAATTTTTCTCTCAAATTTTCTCACCTTCTTCATATTTTCTCTCACACCAAACACTATAAACAACCAAAAACTCAAATCTCATCAAACCTTCTACCAAAAAAAAACCCATGGCGTGTTAAGCTCGAATTTGGAATCCAACAACTCTCCATTTGATTGAAAGGCTCGAATATGGGGATGCCATCTCGTGATTTGGGTAATTTAGTTCCTTTCTTTCCATTTTCTGTAATTTTTCTTTTTCATTGTGCGATTTTGTGTTTTAGATTTATGATGTTGGATTTGTGGTTTGGTTGATAAAATCGTAGTACTGAGGGCGAAGGTTGTGTGATTTAAAAATTTGTGAAGTGTTAGATTATGTTGTTTTTCGAAAATCTTAAATATTTAGGGGAAACGATGTCTGATTTTTTTTTTGAAATCCCATGGCACCAAAATGAGCCCGTAGCAAAGCAGCCGCTGAACCATTTTACAATAATAAAAAATTCATGTTTTCGGCCGCTGAGAAATGCTATGAGAGAAGTGTGGGATAAAAAGTCCCTATCATCGAGAGGGGTTTTGAGATTAACCCGGGACAATTCCCCCAGATTGATTCTATGATTTCCCAAAGGCACTGGCATAAGCTTTGCCAGTAGCCTACCCCTGCCTGTATTCCCATGGTAAGAGATTTTATGTGAATGCTTACGAGCATATAGCGTACCAGATATTAGTGAGAGGCCAAATGATGGCATTTGATTGGTCTATGATCAACAAATTTTATAGGCTGTCAGATATAGAGGAGGACAATTACACTGAAACAATCAAGCACCATGACTTAGAGACCATCATTAGAACTCTATGCATCCCCAATGTTGTACTGGATATTAAAAATAATGGGGAACATGTTAAAATGAGTTCTAGGTTTCTAAAGCCTGATGCCTGAGTTTGGTTCCATTTCTTGGCCCGCACCCTCTTACCTGGTACCCACATTACAAATGTCACCAAAGAGTGGATGATTCTGCTTTATTCGTTAGTTGAGGGACATTCAATAGATATAGGTGGGTTGATTTCAAGTAATGTATTTCGGGCAGCCCACTCTGCACAGACTGGACTGCTATATTGCAGTTTCATCACTAAACTCTGTGCAGCAGCTGGGGTGCCCATTGACCCTAGAGAGGAGTCCATACAACCCACCACTACCCTTACTACAATATTGTCCATCAACAACAAGTAGAGAGAGTCCCTGCACAAGCTGGCCATTCTTCTTCTGCACCAGTTGCTCCACCACCGCAACCTCACACTGGTCCGCGACAATCGCAATCCCGTACTATGGCACAGTGCATTGAACGGATGGAATCTCGTATTAATTTCCTCGTTCAAGAAATCTTGGCTACGAGGCAATTTCTTCAACATATGGCTCACCAGTTTAACATGAGCGATGAGCATATTCCAGTATTCCCTGACTTGCCAGAGGATGGTAGCGATGACGACAGGGATGAGGCATGATCTAACCATGGTACCATTGTTCCCTTATTTCTTCATTTGTTTTGTAACACATTGGGGACAATGCTCAATTTAGGTTTGATGGTATGGTTGTTATTTTTATTTATTTTCTCCGCTGTTATTTTATCTTCCCTGCATGTCGTGTGTCTGTCTTGCATGTTTGTTTTAATTTTTGCATGATTTATTTAAAAAAAAATCAGCATACCTCACTTTGAGCATATTGTAGTAGACAGAATAATTTTAGATACTCATGTTGGTTTGACCCATTAGCTACTGCGAATTGAGACGAAATCACCTAGTTGATAACTTAGAGTCGAAGCTGTTTGCAGAATTATTCACACACACACTTAGAGTATGATTTAGATATTTTGTTCAAAGAAAAGGATTTTAGTTGTAGTATGTATTTTGAAGGTTCCTCTGATGCTAGACATTCTCTCAGGACATTGTATATATAGTTTTCATTTTCTTTTATTTTATTTCTTCCTTTCTTTTGTCTTTATGTGTGATTACATGTTCATGATTGACGTTTGTGGGTATCGTAGTTGTAAACCCTCACGAGACTGCAACCCATCCACTAGGGACACCTAGGGGTTTAAAGGCTTGTTGCATACGCTAAATGCAACCGTGATCCCTACGAAAGTGGCTTAATTTAATTTAGTTTTTGTTGTTTATTTCATTTTGTTTTGTTTGTTTTGCTCGAGGACTAGTAAAATGTTAGGTTTGGGGTTGTGATGAGCGGAAAATATATCACATTTTACTGCCCCTTTGACCTAATATTTTGTATGGTTTCTCGGGTTTGATGAACGTTTTGATATGTTTTTGTGTGTTTTGCAGATAAATAAAGATTTAGGACTCAATGAAATCAAATCGGGGCTAAAACGAAGAAAATCAGATGAAAAATGACAAAATGGGAATTTCTGCACATGACGCGTCGCGACGTAGTAGATCACCTACGCGTCGCGACGTGCCTCTATTATAAAGTGCCGACAATTACTGTATACGCATTGCGACGTAAAACACCTACGCATCGTGATGTATGGCACTTCGCGGACACGTGTCATGATCTCAGAAGAACGCGTTGATAGCTCATCGCGTCGCGATGTAGACTACCCTACGAGTCGCGATGCCGGTCCAGATTTTTTGGCTATAAATTGAATTCAATTTCATTTCAAATTTTCATACTTCCTTAAGGTTCTAATAAGGATCTAAGGACTGTATCTTGTGTGTTTAATTTTTGTAATTTAAATTATGCATTTTTATTTTCAGTAATAGTAGTAGTTTATTTTATTTACTTTTCTTTTATGTTTAGTAGTTAAATTTCTGCTAGGGTAAGGGTGGAGCTTTTATTATTATAATTTAGATTAATCTCCCTTAAATTATAATATATAAATTATCTTAAAACTTGACTTAATTCGATACCACCTTTATGGTCGGTTGGACTTAATTAAATTGATTTTAACCTGACTAAATTGGATACCGCCTTTATGGTCAGTTGGAATTAATTATAACTTGACTTAATCAGGAAACCGCCTATATGGCCGTTTGGTAATGTCATGCTAAATTTATGTATTATAATGAGGGAGATTTCTAAATTAGAAATAGTAAAGGTAGATTAATCTCACGTGATTTATAATATGGAAATTGTAATTTAATAATATGGATTAAAGTTGATTCCGCCTTAATGGCTGGTTTTATTTATGTAACATAATGTGACACAACCTATAAGGTTGGTCTTTAGGTGACAGATGATTACCGCCTATATGGCTGGTTTATGGATAAATAATAGCACCGCCTTTATGGCTGATCCAATGTAATTGGGTAACACTGACAATCTCCATATTATAATAAAGTGAGATTTCTAAAAGTGGATCCTCTAACCCCAAAATTTTATTTTTATTCTAGGGAAGTGATGAAACACAATATTCACATGCTTAATAATTGATTTAATCATATTATGGGTAGTACTTCAGACTTGTTTATTGAATCTTAAGCTTAATGCTTCTTGTTGTCGGATCACTAATAAGATTGATGTGGTAAACATAAAATGAACTTGGAAAAGGGATTTTAGGTTTCAGCCTTATATTCAATAGCTCACGATCTCCCTTAAGGATAAATAACCCTTAATAGATTTCCTTACAGGATAGGAATATACCTGTCGGGCGAGAGTAGCCACAATTGGAACTTGAACTTAATGAATTCATGTAACTCAGTTAATATAGACATATTATTAATTGGGTTATTTGGTTGTTTGCATCTGACCAACGACAGAGGCTTTTGTATATTTTTGTGTTCCACGTTAGCAAACTGATTTATTAAACAAATATAAGAGAATCAATTCATTTTTAGATTAATATTGTGTGGAATCACAACCCTAGATATTTGTGTCATTTGTTTATTTTCCTTAGTATTTTATTTTGTATCTTTATTTATTTAGAAAATCCATATTCAACCAACCAATCAAACAATCATTCCCTTCTCATTTAATTAGATATCTGTAAATAAATAGAATCAATAATTAAGAACAACAGTAGAAATTAAGTCCTCGTGGGATCGATATTTTTATACTACTTGAGTGATACGTGTGCTTGCGTTACGTGTGTGATTTCACCAATCACGCGCCAAGTCTTCTATGTCGCGACACATGCTATAGTAGATGAAGGCTGGATTATTATGTCGGTGTCGTGACGTAAAAGGGCTTGGGCGTCGCGACACATGCTACAGTGATGACACAAGTGATGATGCGTGTCGACATCGTATGATTGGCTCGGTGTCGCGACGCAAAAGGCTTGGGTGTCGCGATGTTCATGCGGAGTAAAATTCCCATTTTGCCATTTTTCATCCATTTTTCACCGTTTTAGCCCCGATTTGATTCCATTGAGTCCCGATACCTTATTTATCTATAAAAATAACACAAAACACATCAAAATATTCACAATACCTGAGAAACTATACAAAATGTTAAGTAAAAAGGGTGGTAAATATTGATATATTTTTCGCTTATCACACCTTCAAACTTAATATTTTGCTAGTCCTCGAGCAAAACAGACAAAAACAAAATGAAATAAACAACTAAAACTAGATTAATCTAAGCCACTTTCGTTGGGATCCCGGTTACATTTAGCGTATGCAACAAGCCTTTAATCCCCTATGTGCCCCTAGTAGACGAGTTATAGTCTCGTGAGGGATTACAACGACGATACCCATAAACGTCAATCAAATATACAATCAATCACATAAAACAAAATAAAAAAGATAAACAAGTTAGTGACTAAACAAGTGAAATTCTTATCCAAGTTAATAGTTGTTTTCTTTTCTTTCTAAATTATTAAATAAGTAAATTCTATTGTAAATGGTGATCGAGCACCATTCACCTTTTGTATGGATATTTATTATTTATGCAATGTAATATATTTGTATGGTAATTTCTTACTTTTATTTATATATTGTAAATCTAAGTGTTAGATTACTCTAAGAGTTAGAGATTTCGAGTTTCACTCGGAACCTTATATGAAATTAGTAAAGACACGAGATTTACAACATATGGTGATATAGTTGCAAGAGTTGCAAATGATGTTGAGAATATCACGCATTCTCTCGAATATAAATTATTCCTGGTATAGATATATTGACATGAGTCGGTCATTATATTGGTAAGACTAGTGCATTGTCTATATATGTAATGGACATATGGTCTGTCTCAACAGATTGTCAGCTTAATGGAAGTTCATATAGAAATATAGATATTCATTAATGGAATGAATATCGAATAAACTCATAAAAGATGACTAATAGATACTCCATAAAACTGTCAATAGTTGTCTTTTCGAGTTGAGTAGTTATTGTGGTCTTTTGACTTGAGACACCACGGTGGTCTTGTGAGTGATCCTATGTGCCTGATATCATGCATGTCAGAGACCTTTTATGGTCTGACCTCTGGATGACTGTTAGGTATAGACCGATGCCCACAAAGATCGGTGTGTGTTAATATGAGGATTTGTCAGTGCATATGGTTGGATTATGTTTCCAGAAATTTTTAAAAGTATATTCCAGAAATTTTGGCCAAAAGTTCGTTGAAGAAATTGTTTCTTTAACATTATAAATATTATTGAAAAGATTTTTGCATATATTATTCATAATGGAATATGATTGTGAAAAGTTATTATATATTGAGTAGATAAGGTTTTGACAGTAAAAACTATAACCTTACTCAATTGGAGATGGTAATGACGAAGGGATTATACATTAACGTTTTAACCTCGAATTGTATGGTTCGATGTGTCGTGTTGTTTTTAGTCATGATTTGTAGGTGGGCAGGCCTTCAAGAATATCTGTAAGAATATATGAGATATATATGTATATATATAAGTAACAACCGAACGTGAGCCTATAGAGTTCCATTATATTAAGTTTACTTGTTGAGCACTAGGGCGACTTTTCGTCAAATGTTGACAAAGTATTTTTTTTGGGTTTTTAAGGATAAATTATTTGATTCGATAATTCATGAGATGAATTGAATTAATTAATTTTATATCAAGAGTTGATATAAGTTATTGTATAATAGATGTAAATTGATTTACATTAAATTAGTAATTAATTAGTAAATTAATTTAATTGTTAAATTAATGTACAAAATTAATTACTTGGTTTATACAAATAAAGGTTTTAATTAATTAAAGTAAATTTAGTGAATGCAATTGAAATTTTTTTGTTAAAGTAACTAAATCATTTGATTGTGACTAAATTGACTAAGTTGGTGAGATTAATTTTAACTTTGGTCAAGTTAGCTTTGTGAAACATGTGGTGTAGAGAGAATATGCCATTAAACCATGGTTTGTTTTTAATTAAATGATTTGTTTTTGTTTTTCTTTAAAAATAACAAGAATAGAAAAAATACAAAACTGTGGCAACATCTCTCTCTTCCTCACCCCTCACTGCCGAAACTTTGACGAAAGAAAAGCTATTGGTTTTGTTTTTGTTTTGCTCTCAAAATCAAGCCAAAACTCTCACTAAATATTACCCAACCAATAATCAAGTCCATGGAATTAATCCCTAAGTGTTAAGGGTTAATCTATGTCCTTGAAGTTTTCTTTTTCCTAAAGTTTAAGTGTTGAATTTTGGGAAAAGTTGGTTGTCATTCTTGAGTGATCAAACCACCTTTTGATCACCAAGATTTGTTCTTGGAGAAGCTTAATTTGGTGGAGATAGAAAGATTTCAAAGGTTGAAATTGCTTGAAGGATTTGGAAAAGCTTGGATACAAAGCTTCAAAAATTGGCAAGGATTGAAAGCTTTAGTTGGTAAATTGAATTTGTAAATTTTTTTTTTCGTTGAGAAAATATTGTTGGTGAATTTGTTGGATAAATTAGAAGCATTTATGTGAGGAATTGAAGTATAAAAGTGTATGGAAAAATTAGTATACAATTGATATAGTGATTTTGTATGCTTGCATTATTTTTCAAGTATTGGAGAATAATTAATTGCTTGGAATGATTTATCAAGAGTTGATAAATGTATTAAAGTGTGTAAAATATTTAATTGAGCTTATGGTAATTATTTTAATGTATAAAAATTGGTAATGATTTTTAGTGCATTGAAAAATTTAAATTTGTGATTAAAAATTTTATATATTATTTTTTGTCACTGCCTTAGCAAAAAAAAAAAAAAAAATTATTCGCTCGGGATTTGATCTCGGGCGGGTTCCACTGCGCACGGCTTATCTGTTCCTCACTCAACAAGTGGTATCAGAGCGAAACATGCTTTTAATTATTCATGTTCCTTACAATTTTTTTTCTTAATTGTATAAAATGCCCATGCATACATTTAATAGTAGATTACATATTTAGGCATTTTATTGTACATGCATACATTTAAATATTTGTATGCATTTGAGCTTGTTGAAATCTCTATACTAGATCTAACTGTCATTAATTTTGTGTGAAAATATGACATGGTCCGGCTTGTCTACACGGTCTTAGTTAACCATTATGATTATTCCCAATATTGCTAAAGCGTGAGGGATTGAGTGTAATATTTTGTTCTATTCGGTTAAGCATCAGATGAGTCGAATTTAAGAGAAAGTATTATCCAATATTGCTAAAGCGTGAGGTTAATATTAGTATCCTACTTTCGACGATAGACAATTTGATCTAAAAATTGAATTATCCAATATTGCTAAAGTGTGAGGATAAAATTCGATTTAGGACCGAATGTAAGATTTGCATGAGATGCAATTGACAATAGTTGTCTACCTTCTCGAATTTACAAAGGTCAATATTGCTAAAGCGTGAGATTTTCGTAAATGTCAAGAATGATCTACTTCTCTTTGTGAGATTTAAGAGTTAAATTTTCATATTCTTGTTTGTAGAGATTATAAAGAATATGTAAGACAATGCGATGGCACTTTATAGAAAAAGTAAATCCATATTCTATTTAGTGTTTTATCATGATATTTAAATATTATTATCCGCTTAATTTTGTTTTTTCTTGTGTAGATAAAATGTCTGTTTCGAACCCGCTTTTGCGTATACTTGATACGCATAGGCTCCAAGGTGCTGTTAATTATAATGTTTGGCTCATGAATCTCCGAATTCTTTGTCAAGCGGAGCAACTTGAATATGTTCTAGATCGCCCAATGCCCACAAGGGTTTCAGATGATGCTTTAGATGAGGAACGTGAGACGTTCAAAAGATGGAAGGATGATGATCGGAAAGTCCGGTCATACATCTTGGGATCTATGGTGCCAGAACTATAGAGGAAGTATATGCCGATGCCTGATTCTGGATCCATCTTGATGTATATGAAGGAACTATTCAGTGATCAACCACAGGTAGAGATGCATAGGGTGGCTATCAAGCTTTTTCATACTTTCCTCCCGGAGGGAAAACCTGTTAGCCCACATATGATGAAGCTAATAGATTGTATCGAAGAGCTCGAAATGATGGATATTCCTATTGACAACCACCTCGGGAATAGTGTGATTCTCGCATCTCTTCCTAAGTCTTTCAAGGACTTTATTGTTAACTTTAACATGCATAAGATGCTTCCCACCTATTCTGAGTTGCACAATATATTGCTGACGGCTCAAGATGACATGAATAAGAATAGTTCTGCTTTCATGGTCACTGATACTTCTTCTTATGGACCTTCTCAGGATTCTCAAAAACCCACTGGGAAGAAACAGAAAAAGAAAAAAGAAAGTTACAGGTAAAGGTCCTAAGGTTACTTCTGTAGAGGTTTCTAAGCCAAAGGTGAAGACGGATGTTGCAAAAGGAAAATGTTTCCAATGCGGCATACTTGGACACTGGAAACGCAATTATCCAAAGTATTTAGCTTCTTTGAAGAAAGCTCCCTCAGGTATTTACTTTCCTATTATTGACATTATACTTGCTTTTGATTCTAGTTCGACTTGGGTGTTAGACACCGCTTGTCCTTCTCATATCTGCAATTCATTGCAGGATCTGAAGGAAACTAGAAGATTGAAGCCGGGAGAGATCCAGCTGCGAGTAGGGAATGAAGATTCTCTACAAGTTGAAGCAATAGGAATTTTGTTTTTGAAACTCTCTGATGAATGTAATATTAAACTTAATAACTGTTATTTTGTGCCGACTATGATACGACAAATCATCTCACTTCATGTAGTTGACAGTGAAGGATTTCATGTAAATATTAAAGATGGTCTTTTGGATTTATATGATAATATGAATGTTTTGCTTGTTTCATGTCCCATGGTTGATGGTCATTACATTCTTACCAAAAATCGTGATGTCTTTAATATAGAGAAATCTAAAAGGAAAAGATCGGGTAAAATAAATAACATAGAACTTTGGCATATAAGATTAGGTCATATAGGCATAAAACGCCTAACTAAACTAGTTAAGGATGGTGTGATATTGGATCTAACCATAGAACCTTTACCAATTTAAGAATATTGTATCCAAGGTAAAATGACCAAATCCTCATTTAGTGGTGTTGGACACCGTGATAATGGTTTATTGGAACTTGTGCATTCCGATGTATGTGGTCCTATAAATCATGCTGCCATGGGTGGTTTTCAATACTTTGTAACTTTTATCGATGATTTGTCATTATATGGTTATGTGTTTCTTATGAAACATAAATCAGAAACTTTTGAAAAGTTCAAAGAATACAGATTTGAAATAGAGAAACAAACCGGAAAAATCTTGGAATGCCTTCGATCAGATCGGGGCGGTGAGTACATGAGCAGTGATTTCGTGAGTTATTTAAAAGATAATGGGATTCTTGCTCAGTATGCTCCTCCAGGCACTCCTAAACACAATGGTGTTTCAGAGAGGAGGAATCGAACTTTATTAGATATGGTTCGATCGATGATGAGTTTTACTGATCTACCAATATACTTGTGGGGCCATGCTCTAGACACTGCCACTCAACTTCTGAACAAAGTTCCATCGAAACCCATTTCGACTACTCCGTATGAGTTATGGACTGGAAGGAAACTGAGTCTTAAGTAGGTTGCCCTGCCTATGTGAGAGTTGCACAACGGGATAAACTTGCACCTAGAGGGTACAAGTATCGATTCATTGGATATCCTAAAAATTCCATGGGATATCAGTTCTATGATCCCAAGAATCAAAATGTGTTCGTTGCTCGAAATGCAACTTTCGTAGAAACACAATTTGTGTTAGAAAGTGCAGATCATAGAATGATTGATCTTGATGTAGTCAATTAAAATAACATTGAATCGACGATAGAACCAGAAGTTCAGGAAGATGAGATACCTTTGACACCACCACCTCGAAGGTCATAAATGATATCGAGACCCCATATCAGATACGGGATGACATCTGATGATGCCCTCGACGTTTTCTTAATCAAAGAAAATGATCATTTAACCTACAGAGAGACGATGTTAGACATCGATGCGGAGAATTGGCTGGAAGCTATAAAATCTGAGATTGCCTCAATGCATGATAATCAAGTCTGGGACTTGGTTCCGCTTCCCGACATAATTGTTCCAATCGGTTGTAAATGGGTTTACAAGAGGAAGCGGGGGCTCGATGGAAAGATTGAAACCTTTAAGGCCCGACTAGTAGCAAAAGGATATACTCAGAAATCAGATATTGATTATGAGGAAACCTTTTCTCCTGTAGCCCTACTTAAGTCAATCAGAATTTTATTAGCTATTGTCGCACACTATAATTATGAAATTTGGCAGATGGATGTGAAAACGGCTTTTCTGAATGGAAATCTTGAGGAAGATATCCATATGGAACAACCCGAGGGATTCGCATTCGCCAAAGATCTTAATCTGGTATGTAAGCTTAAAAGATCTATTTATGGACTTAAACAAGCTTCCCCTAGTTGGAATCTTCATTTTGACGATGTGATCAGATCGTCTGGTTTCATTAAAAATGAAGAGGAATCCTATGTCTATAAAAAGGTAAGTGGGAGCATGGTAGTCTTTTTAGTGCTTTATGTTGATGATATACTTATTATCGAAAACGATAGGTATGTATGTTACAATCTGTCAAAGCCTATCTCAATAAGAATTTCTCCATGAAGGATATGGGAGAGGCCTCTTATATACTAGGTATAAAGCTTTATAGAGATAGAGCAAGGAGGATGATAGGACTCTCTCAGTCCAAGTACATTGATTTGATCTTAGAAATGTACAACTTTGTTGATTGTAATACAGTCAATGTGCCTTTCAAATATGGTATTCATCTGTCTAAGAAAATGTGTACTAAGACAGATGATGAAAGGGCTAAAATGCTTAGCCAGCCTTATGCTTCGGCTGTTGGTAGCATAATATATGCCATATTATGTACTAGACCTGATATTAGCATGGTTGTAAGTGTTACAAGTCGTTATGTCTACTCACTGATCGGGTCAGGACCATTGGATGGCTGTGAAACATATCCTGAAATACCTTAAGGGTACAAAGGATAAGTTTCTCATTTATGGAGAAAATGACTTACAATTGAGAGGTTACGCGGATTCAGATTTTCAATCTGATCCAGATGATAGAAAGTCTACATCTGGGTTTGTGTTTTCTCTCAATGGCGGTGCCATTAGTTGGAAGAGCACCAAATAGGGTTCGACTGCTGATTCCACCACCGAGGCAGAATACATTGCTGCTTCAGAAGCCGCAAAGGAAGTCGTCTGGATCAAAAAGTTCTTGCGGAGCTTGGAGTAGTCCCATCTATAGTATATCATATTCCATTATATTGTGACAACAATGGTACGATAGCTCAAGCCAAGGAACCTCGCACTCATCAGAAATCTAAGAATGTGGAACGAAAGTATCACATAATTAGAGAAGTTTTGGCTAGAGGTGACATTTTAGTTTGTAAAGTACGAACTGAATAAAATGTAGCGGACCCATTAACTAAAGCCTTAACTCCCAAATTGTTTGAGAAACACGTGGAGTCTATGGGTATTAGATACCATCGTGAATGGAACTAGATCAAGTGGGAGTGTTGGAAATGGTGATCGAGCACCATTCACCTTTTGTATGGATATTTATTATTTATGCAATGTAATATTTTCTTTATCATGATTATTTATTTATTTGTATGGTAAATTCTTACTTTTATTTATATATTATAAATCTAAGTGTTAGATTACTCTAAGAGTTAGAGATTTTGAATTCCATTCGGAACCTTATATAAAATTAGTAAAGACCCGAGAGTTACAACATATGGTGATATAGTTGCAAGAGTTGAAAATGGTGTTGAGAAATATCACGCATTCTCTCGAATATAAATTATTCCTGGTCTAGATATATTGACATGGGTCGGTCATTATATTGGTAAGACTATTGCATTGTCTATATATGTAATGGACATATGGTTTGTCTCAACAGACTGTCAGCTTAGTGGAAGTTCGTATAGAAATGCAGATATTCATTAGTGGAATGAATATCGAACAAACTCATAAAAGATGACTAATAGATATTCTATAAAACTGTCAATAGTTGTCTTTTCGAGTTGAGTAGTTATTGTGGTCTTTTGACTTGAGACACCACGGTGGTCTTGTGAGTGATCCTCTGTGCCTGATACCATGCATGTCAGAGACCTTTTATGGTCTGACCTCTGGATGATTATGTTGGACAATTATGACCAATAGCATCACTATTTGTAAGAAACATGGTGTTGTTGTACAAATTAACTATGTGACAAAGGAAATTGCTCTTTTATCATTTGTATTTGGATTACTCGGATATATATAAATGATAAAAGTCCTTATGATTAGTTCTGGATTAATAAGATATGAGACAATATTAATCCACAAAGGTTTAATCATTAAATATCCTCAGTCGTAGTATTATCGAGACTGGACATCGATATTGCGGAATAGACTAGTATTACACTTGTGCGTGTTATGGAAGCGTAACGACATAGTTCTCATATATTTGGGTATTGGATACTCATGCAAGTGTAATATGAGGTTCTGTTTACCGATGGTACAGAAATAGCTTCGCTCTGGATAGACCCCTCGGAATCCCATTGGTAGTATGACTATGTGTCTATGGGAATCCAAATCAGGGTAGGTGTATTTGGTCTTAACTTGAGACTTGCATCACTAATACTTGCGACAATCAATATACTTTGGTTTTGGTCATCCAGGGCTTTAACAGGTTCTGTGTACGCCTCTTCTGGGTATATTGAGAATCGTAGTGTATTGGGTGTGATGTCAAGATGGAAGTATCACTTCAGTCATATGGAGTTGATGATCACGCATGGATACAGAACTGATACTCTAAGTGCTATAGCCATCGGGGAATTATGACTAGGTCATGACTTTCCGATCATAAAGAGACTAGTTGCTAGTAATCCGATATATGCTTCGTACGGGGCAGACATAACTCCAGCCCCAAGCCTAGCATGTGACATCCGATATTGGATCGTAATGCGCAATACTACGTATACTACGCCTGACAAAGATCTCGTATTCCGTAGAATAATATTTATGGAGAATTGGGTAGGCACAGTGTTTTGCTAGAAGCCAACCGTGTCTTGTAAATCAGTAAGTACATGGTACCGGGTACGCACGTGTTCGGATAGTCTAATGACCGAATTTACTGCCAACATATCCAGGGATCTCTTGGGTTGCATCCCAAAGATTCACCGATGATATTTGACTCGAACAGAAAATTAATCTGGGATTAATTTTAAAGAGAGAGAATTAATCTGGGATTAATTGCGTAGAGAATTTATCTGGGATTAAATTCATCGAGAAGAGAGAACGCGATTAATTTGGAATTAATCGGTAAAGAAAATTTAATAGTTAAATTAGATTTTTACTATTTAATTTATTTAAATTGGGATAAAATAATATATTAGATATATTAATTGAAATCGGATTTCATAGCGGAATTAAAATTGGATTTTAATTCGAGCGAACGAATTAATTTAGAATTAATTCGTAAGCGACTTTAATAATAATTTTGTGAGGCATAATTATTTAATTAAATTAGATTTAATTACGTTGCGACGGAAAATTCGTTTAATCGGATTAAACGAACCCGAGCCCGAAGTGTGTAGTCTCATTAAACTTAAATTTTGAATTTAAGCAG
This sequence comes from Zanthoxylum bungeanum, assembly GCA_019454045.1. NCBI lineage: Eukaryota > Viridiplantae > Streptophyta > Magnoliopsida > Sapindales > Rutaceae > Zanthoxylum > Zanthoxylum bungeanum. The sequence goes on along the minus strand of SKCR01029353.1, from coordinate 52,904 downwards.
TGAGACCCACTAACTTACATCAACTAGTCATTTTATGATGGAAATGGTTGGAATAGTAATTGGATGACTTAAATGCACGCAACAACCAATTTAAATTAAATGGCTTTGGAAGTCAAAATTAGTAGTTGTTTTTAGAAAACATATAAAAAGAAACCAAAATGCTCTCTCTCTCTCCTTGCACCTTGGCTGACAGAAAAGCAATTATTTCTTCTTCTTTTGATCTGGTCGATTTGGCTTCTTTCAAAAGAATGAAATTGGCCTCTGTTTTTGATTGGCCGAAAGAAAGCAATTTTGCTTTTCTTCGATGATTCGGCCGAATTGGCCACTGCCTTGTCTTTTGAAGACTTGGCCGAATGACCTCATTATTAGAGGAGCCGATTGCTTCCCACTCTTTTGGGTGAATTTGCTTCTCCTTGGGAGATAAAATTTGTTCATTTTGTTCTTGCTAGCACATAAGGGAGTCAAATGAAGGTGATATGGATACTCACCCATGAGCTTGGAAGCTTCAACATCCATGGAATTTTTTGAAATCCTAAATTCGATTAATGTAAGTATTCCGCAACTTTCTTGATTAATTCACACAATAATCATGCTTAGAGATCCTGTGGCATGTCTAGGACACTAACAATTGGTATCAGAACGAGATCTAAGCATGATTTAATTTATAGGGTTTATGGACTTTATTTGGGGATTTTCTGCTTGGAGTTTGATTTTTCCTAAATTGATTGTTTGGTTGAGTTTATATGATGTTGAATTGGATTTGTATATCATTGGATTTGTGATAAATTGATTAGATCAAAAATTCCCAAAATCCTTGCTTGGCCGAAAACTACCATAGGAGGACTCATGGTGATTTTTTAAAAATTAGCAATTGGATATGTTAACAGCATGAAATAAATATTGATTATTGATTTAATTAGATTGAAATCAAAATTGGGTGTTATTTCATGTATTGCCGTGAGTGTGAAGCATGTTGGAATGGATTGATTGTGCTTTAATTTGTGTTGGACATGAATTAGATGTTAAGCATGATTAATTAGATTAATTAATGTTTTGGAAATACTAGATTAATTAATTAATTTTGTTAATTACACTTCAATTAATGTGTAATTTGGAATGATATATTAATTTAATTTGTTGTAATTGGGCTAATGGGCTTGGTTGGGCCAAATTTTAGTCTTGGATTATATTTGGGCCTAAACCATTTTCATAAAGTCCAAAATATGACAATTGGGCCTTTAGTAATTTAATTGGGCCTAATGAGCCTAAATTGATTTTATGGCATAAGATGATTCCTAAATTGGCCAAGGCTTTTGGGTTTAATCCATAATGGCCAAAGCCCACGCCTAAAGAATTAATTAAAAGCCCATTGGGCTTTAATTAAATAGTATTGGATACTAAATGGGCCTTTGAGACCCAATAAGATTGGATTTGGAATCCAAGTCTTTAAGGCACAGAAAAAAAATGTAATTATTTAATTTGGAATTAAATAAGAATTAGTATTGAATATAATTTAAATTGGATTTAAAATTGTAATTCGATATAATTCAAGAATACTTAATTTGAGTATTTATTCTTAAACGAGTTTGACTCGCACAAATCAAATCGTTGTATAAACATTGGATGGTCATTAATCAAAGATTAATTAATTGGATTAGATTGACTGAATAACATGCTTTGTGTGAATACTTGGATGTATGTATGAATAATGTATATCAGATGGATATTAGAAGGGTGAGGGCAATTTTGGAAATTGTTGTAATCAATTTAGAATTTATTAAATTGGACCTGCGTGTCCAGCCTATTATCTCATTATCTCATTGTATTTCTTTTCTCACCAATTCCCCTCAATGTAAATGAGGTTTCTTTAGAAGTATTATGTAATTGGGTAGAATGATGAATAGTGCTAGCGGGAGAGAGGAAATGGAGAGATTTGTTCTAGGAACAATTTGTTGTATATCCATCCGCATATCATTATTATTTTATTTGCGCCTTATTATGCTTTTAGAATGCATGCTTAAGGGTGTATGATATGACCTAGTTAAAGATAATAAAATGGTTGCCAAATCGCGACAAAAACCCTCATTTTATATTAAGCGTTTTTCCTTCCATTGAGTGATTCTCTCTCAAGATCCAAGATTGGCATGGGTTTGTTGGCCAAAGTCAAGACCTTTGTCCAGCACGGATGTGTTTGAATCACGAAAGCTTTGTTGCATATCGTACGTCTTGGGCAAGTTGTGATTTGTTGGCCAAAGTCAAGGTCACTTCTTGTTCATCGACCTCGATTACAAAGCTTTCCCACTGTCAATGGGTCATGCTTAACTGGTTTCATTGAGCTTGTTGAGCCAAAGCGAAGGCTTAGTTGATTCAGAGGAAAAAGGTTAGGTAATATATTGGATATATTGACATATATTGTATATATGTTTCGGACTTGGAAGTCCACCTACTGGATCTAGGAATTGGATGGGATCCAATTGATCTTAGAGATCTACCTAGTTAAAATTTATACAGCTTGTTGGCCAAAGTCAAGGTTGTGTATATTTTAATGGGATCATAGCCCACTAGGAAACTAGGTTTCGCGAGTACTCCACAGAGGGTTAGAGGCTCGCCGAAAAATAGTGGGAGGCAAGTATTAAATTTGCAATTTCGTTTAGATATTTACCAATACGCGCTCATTTCATTTTTCGTCATTAATTATTTATTTATATATTAGTTGGACTAATATTCAATTGTTGTTTTGATTTAACTGTTAGACTGTATTCAAACTACTTAATTTGTAGTTGGTTATATAATTGGATTATAGTAATAAATACATTTGAATGTAACCAATCAATTGTAGTTGATTATATAGTTAGACTATAGTAATCATTATATTTAATTGTACCCGAAATCGTTGATTGGATAGTTGGACTATAGCAATCAAGATGACTGAAAGATTAGCGTCAAATGACATAATCCTGGGGAAAATATCTTTAACGGCTTTAATTTTCAGATTGGAATAGAACCTCACGATAGTCCTAGGAGCTGAGAAGTTATTGTATTTGATAGAGAAACCTTTCGGTCATGAGCCCGGAGTTGAGCAAATAGTAGATCATGAGCTTAGAAAGGCTCATTGTGATGATAACTTTAGTGCTCAATCCGTTATGCACAGCCAAAGCTTCTTAAAAGGACATATCCCAGGGTATCTGCCTAAACTGTGGCAAACGGGGTCACTAAAAGTGTGACGGCCGTATGAACAAGGCAGACATGAAGAAGTGAAGGCGGGACAAGGTTCTGGCTTCAAGTATGTTTGTAATAAACATATTCACTACTGGTTTTAAAATTGGATTTTTGATACTAGATGTGGTACATAAACATGTGTACGGATGTGCGGGATCTGCTGATTAGCAGGACACTGGCTTCAGATGAGATCGACCTACAAGTTGGAAACAGGACGAGAGTCGCTGTTTTGGCCATAGAAACCTAAGTTTTGGAACTACCATTTGGGCATGTACTTAAATTAGGAGACTGTTATAATATATCTAGTTTGACTAGAAACATCATCTCTGTATCTAGTTTAACCCGTTACGGGTATACCTTTATGTTCCAGAACACAAGATGTTTTGTTTATAAAGATGATACTGAGATATAAGCATTAGATCTGAATAACAGTATTTATATTTAGAATATAAATGAATATAAAACATATAATATGACAAACAAAAGCTCAAACTGAATAAATCTGATGAGACTTATTTGTGGCATTGTCGTCTGGGACACATTACCAAGACTCGTATATCCACACTTTCGAAGAATGGATACTAGGATGGATTTGATTCTAATTCAAATCATGTCTACGAATCTTGTTTATTAGGCAAAGTGCCTAAAACACATTTTACTTGGTAAAAGTGCAAGTGCCACCGATCTGTTAGCCCTCGTTCATAGTGACGTAAGTGGGCCCATATATATCCAGGCTAGAGGTGGATATGAATACTTCGTAACCTTTATGGATGTGGCATCGCGTTATGGTTATGTGTATCTTATGAAACACAAGTTAGAAACTTTTGATAAATTCAAAGAGTTTCGACACTGAGTAGAAAACAGATCGGTAAAAGTATTAAAAACATTACGGTCGGACCATAGTGTAAAATACTTAAACATATGAGTTTCAAGATTACTTGAAAGAGTATGGTATTCTTTCATAGTGGACTCCTCCCGGGACACCTCAATTTGACGGTATGTCCGAACAGAGAAACCAAACTTTGTTAGACATGGTAAGGTTAATGATGAGTCGCTCTGAGCTACCAATTTCCTTCTGAGGATACACACTAAATAATGCAATACTTATTTTGAATAAGGTTCCATGAAAATCTGTTAGACAGACTTCATATTAGATATGAACAAGAAAGAAACGGAGTTTCTCATTCCTGAAGATTTGGGAATGCTGGGCATATGTTTGGATGGTACCAAACTAGAACCCAAATCGGATAAGTGCCTATTTGTAGGTTTTCCTAGGAAACCAAAGTATAGTACTTATACAACTCACAAGAGAACAATGAAATTATTGCTCTCCATGTGGTTTTCCTAAGAGGAATTCCTATATGCAGTGGTAAGTGGGAGGAAAGTAAACTCGATGAAAATTAGAGTAATACTATTCCAGGCACCGAGTCCTCACGGAACACCAACAGTTCATCAGGAATGAAACTGTACCAATAATCTTCGAATACACAAGAACCGTGTAGGTCAGAGAGAGTCAGAAAACAACCTAGGAGGTATGGGTCTCTAATCTCACCTCATGTAGATGTCAATCTTATTGAGAAAGACGAACCGGCTACGTATGAGGAAGTGATACAAGGTATCGACTCCTTTTATGGAAAAGTGCCATGAAGTCCAAAATGGATTCCATGTATACCAACTAAGTTTGGACACTGGTTGATGTACCAGAAGGCATTGTGCCTATTGGTACTAAATGAGTCTTCAAGGATGACATACAAGGATGGCAACATAAAATGTACATAGCTAGGCTTGTACAGAAAAGGGTATCGTCATCAACATAATGTCGATTACGATGAAACCTTTTACCTGTTGCCATGATTAAATCCATTCAGATAATGCTTGCTAATACTGCATATTTCGTTTATGAAATATGACAACTGGACGCCAAATCCGCTTTCCTTAATGGAAACCTTTTGGAGGATGTAAATAGCATCATGATGGTTTTGTCGGGCCAAAACATGCAAACAAGGTTTGCAAGTTAAACCGATCCATTCATGGATTGAAGCAAGCATTGCGTTCTTGGAACCAGTATTTTGATGTAATCATAATGGTATATGATTTAATTCAAAACGAAGATGATTCTTGTGTATATAAGAAGGTTAGTGGGAGCACACTGACAATGATTGTCCTATATGATGATGGTGTATTGCTTCTTAGCAATAACATTCCCATAATATAATCGGTGAAATCTTGACTTTCATTAAAATTCTCCATTGAATACCTGGGAGAATCAGGTTTTATTCTAGGAATAAAGATCTACTGGGATAGATCTAGAAAGCTGCTGACACTCTCTCAGTGTTCGTATGTTTTGATATGTACGTGACCTGATGTCTCATATGCTTTGAGCATATGTAGACGCTATCAAGCCAATCCAGGTGATGGTCAATGGATTGAAGTTAAGAACATCCTTGAGTATCTTAGACAAACTAAGGATGCTTTCTTAAGTTATGGAAATAGAGAACTTAAAGTGACTAGGTTCACCGTTGCAAGTTTCCAAACCGATAAAGACGACTGTAAGTCGCAATAAGGGTACGTATTTTGTTTGAATAACGGAACAGTAAGCTGGAAATCTTCCAAGCAAGATATTGTTGCCGAATAAACAACAAGAGCAGAACATTGCTGCAGTTGAGGTAGCAAAAGAAGTATTTTTGGATCTATAAAATTCCTAATTAGATTAGGAGTAGTTCTGTTAGTAGCTAAGCTAGGCTACGACACAGGCTAAGGAAACACGGTCTCATCAATGATCCAAGTATATACTTCAACTATTTCATATGATTCATAAGATCATACATCGTGGCGATGTGATGATCGAATAAATCGCATCAGATGATAACCTTGCAAATCCGCTGACAAAAGCTGTTTCTCAGCAGAATGTTGAGCAACCCGTACATTGTTCAGATGTTGGGCATTTGAGTGATTGGCTATAGGCCAAGTGGGAGATTGTTCGACAATTATGACCCATAGCATCACTATTTGTACAAAACATGGTGTTGTTGTACAAATTAACTATGTGACAAAGGAAATTGCTCTTTTATCATTTGTAATTGGATTAATCCGATATATATAAATGATAAAAGTCCTTATGATTAGTTCCGGATTAATAAGATATGAGACGGTATTAATCCACAAAGGTTTAATCATTAAATATCCATAGTTGTAGTATTATCGAGACTGGACATCGATAATGCGGAATAGACTAGTATTACACTTGTGTGTGTTATGGAAGCGTAACGACATAGTTCTCATATATTTGGGTATTGGATATTCATGCAAGTGTAATGAGAGGTTCTATTTACCGATGGTACGGAAACAGCTTCGCTCTGGATAGACCCCTCAGAATCCCATTAGTTGTATGACTATGTGTCTATGGGAATCCGAATCAGGGTAGGTGTATTTGGTCTTAACCTGAGACTTGCATCGCTAATACTTGCGACAATCAATATACTTTGGTTTTGGTCGTCCAGGCTTTAACAGGTTCTGTGTACGCCTCTTCTAGGTATACTAAGAATCATAGTGTATTGGGTGTGATGTCAAGATGGAAGTATCACTTCAGTCATATGGAGTTGATGATCACGCAGGGAAACAGAACTGGTACTCTAAGTGCTATATCCATCAGGGAAGTATGACTAGATCATGACTTTCCGATCATAAAGAGACTAGTTGCTAGTAATCCGATATATGCTTCGTATGAGGCAGACACAACTCCAGCCCCAGGCCTAGTATGTGACATCCGATATTGGATCGTAATGCGCAATACTATGTATAATATGCCTGAAAAAGATCTCGTATTCCGTAAAGAATATTTCTGGAGAATTGGGTAGGCACAGTGCTGTTGGAAATGGTGATCAAGCACCATTCACTTTTTGTATGAATATTTGATATTTATGCAATATAATATTTATTTTATCATGGTTATTTATTTATTTATATGGTAAAACTCTTACTTTTATTTATATATTGTAAATCTAAGAGTTAGATTACTCTAAGAGTTCGAGATTTCGAGTTACACTCGGAACCTTATATGAATTTAATAAAGACCCGAGAGTTACAACATATGGTGATATAGTTGCAAGAGTTGCAAATGGTGTTGAGAAATATCACACATTCTCTCGAACATAAATTATTCCTAGTCTAGATATATTGACATGGGTCGGTCATTATATTGGTAAGACTAGTGCATTGTCTATATATGTAATGGACATATGGTTTGTCTCAACAGACTGTGAGCTTAACGGAAGTTCAATTAGAAATGCAGATATTCATTAGTTGAATGAGTATTAAATTAACTCATAAAAGATGACTAAAAGATATTCCATAAAACTGTCAATAGTTATCTTTTCGAGTTGAGTAGTTATTGTGGTATTGTGAGTGATCCTCTGTGCCTGATACCATGCATGTCAGAGACCTTTCATGGTATGGCCTCTGGATGACTGTTAGGTATAGACCGATGCTTACGAAGATCGATGTGTGTTAAGATGAGGATTCATCAGTCCATATGGTTGGATTTTGTTTCCAGAATTTTTCAGAATATATTCCAGAAATATTTTGGCCGAAAGTTCGTTGAAGAAATTGTTTCTTTAACGTTATAAATAATATTCAAAAAGAGTTTTGCTATATTATTTATTAATGGAATATAAGGATGAAAAGTTTCATATATTGATTAGATAAGGTTTTGACAGTATAACTATAACCTTACTCAACTGGAAACAGAGATGACGAAGGGATTATATATTAGCGTTTTTAACCTCGACTTGTATGGTTCAACGTGTCGTGTGTTTAGTCATGATTTGTAGGTGGACGGGCCTTCATGAAATAGTATACAAGTATATGAGATATATATATATATATATATATATATATATATATATATATATATATGTAACAACCGAACGTGAACCTAGAGAGTTCCATTATATTAAGTTTACTCGTTGAGCACTAGGGCGACCTCTCGTCAAATGTTGACAAAGTATTTTTGGGTTTTAGGATTAAATTGTTTAATCCGATAATTCATGAGATGAATTGAATTAATTAATTTTATATCAAGAGTTGATATAATTTTATTGTATAATAAATGTAAATTCGATTTACATTAAATTAGTAATTATTTTGTGAATTAATTTAGTTGTTAAATTAATATACAATATTAATTACCTAGCTTTTACAATTAATTAATTAAAGCAAAATTGAATTATTTGGTTAAAGTAACTAAATGATTCATAAAGGTAACTTAGTTACTAAAGTTGGTGAGATTAATTTTAACCTTGATTAAGTTGCTTTTAGCAATATGTGGTGTAGGGAAAAGATTCAATTGAACCATGGTTTGTTTATTAAAGGTTTGGGTTTGTTTTCTTAATTTTAATTAATGAAAAGAAAAACAAAACATTTTGATATATCTCTCACTTTGCTGTCTGCCGAAATGTGAATAAGAAAAATGGTTTTGACTCGCATTCGCCAAAGATCCTAATCTGGTATGTAAGCTCAAAAGGTCTATTTATGGACTTAAACAAGCTTCCCGTAGTTGGAATCTTTGTCTTGACGATGTGATCAGATCGTCTGGTTTCATTAAGAATGAGGAGGAATCATGTGTCTATAAAAAGGTTAGTGGGAGCATGGTAGTCTTCTTAGTGCTTTATGTTGATGATATACTTATTATCAGAAACGATATAGGTATGTTACAATCTGTCAAAGCCTATTTTAGTAAGAATTTCTCCATGAAGGATTTAGGAGAGGCCTCTTATATACTAGGTATAAAGATTTATAGAGATAGAGCGAGGAGGTTGATAGGACTCTCTCAGTCCAAGTACATTGATTTGATCTTAGAACGGTACAACTTTCTTGACTGTAAGACAGTCAATGTGCCTTTCAAACATGGTATTCATCTGTCTAAGAAAATGTGTTCTAAGACATATGATGAAATGGCTAAAATGCTTAGCCAGCCTTGTGCTTCCGTTGTTGGTAGCATAATGTATGCCATGTTATGTACTAGACCTGATATCAGTATGGCTATAGTGTTATAAGCCGTTATCAGTCTGATCCGGGTCAGGACCATTGGATGGCTGTGAAACATATTCTGAAATACCTTAAGGATACAAAGGAGAAGTTTCTCATTTATGGAGAAAATGACCTACAATTGAGAGGTTACACGAATTCAGATTTTCACTATGATCCAGATGATAGAAAGTCTACATCTGGGTTTGTGTTTTCTCTCAACGGCGGTGCCATTAAAGTTTGTAAAGTACGAATTGAAGAAAATGTAGCGGATCCACTGACTAAAGCCTTAACTCCCAAGATGTTTGAGAAACACGTGGAGTCCATGGGTATTAGATACCATCGTGAATGGCACTAGATCAAGTGGGAGTGTTGGAAATGGTGATCAAGCACCATTCACTTTTCGTATGAATATTTGATATTTATGCAATATAATATTTATTTTATCATGGTTATTTATTTATTTATATGGTAAAACTCTTACTTTTATTTATATATTGTAAATCTAAGAGTTAGATTACTCTAAGAGTTAGAGATTTCGAGTTACACTCGGAATCTTATATGAATTTATTAAAGACCCGAGAGTTACAACATATGGTGATATAGCTGCAAGAGTTGCAAATGGTGTTGAGAAATATCACGCATTCTCTCGAACATAAATTATTCATGGTATAGATATATTGACATGGGTTGGTCATTATATTGGTAAGACTAGTGCATTGTCTATATATGTAATGGACATATGGTTTGTCTCAATAGACTGTGAGCTTAACGGAAGTTCGTATAGAAATACAGATATTCATTAGTTGAATGAGTATTGAATTAACTCATAAAAGATGACCAATAGATATTCCATAAAACTGTCAATAGTTATCTTTTCGAGTTGAGTAGTTATTGTGGTCCTTTGACTTGAGACACAACGGTGGTCTTGTGAGTGATCCTCTGTGCCTGATACCATGCATGTCAGAGACCTTTCATGGTCTGGCCTCTGGATGACTGTTAGGTATAGACCGATGCTCACGAAGATCGATGTGTGTTAAGATGAGGATTCGTCAGTCCATATGGTTAGATTTTGTTTCCAGAATTTTTCAGAATATATTCCCGAAATCTTTTGGCCGAAAGTTCGTTGAAGAAATTATTTCTTTAACAATATAAATAATATTCAAGAAGAGTTTTGCTATATTATTTATTAATGGAATATAAGGATGAAAAGTTTCATATATTAAGTAGATAAGGTTTTGACAGTATAACTATAACCTGACTCAATTGGAAACGGAGATGACGAAGGGATTATACATTAGCGTTTTTAACCTCGACTTGTATGGTTCGACGTGTCGTGTTGTTTAGTCATGATTTGTAGGTGGACAGACCTTCATGAAATATGTATACAAGTATATGAGATATATATGTATATATATATATATACGTAACAACCGAACGTGAACCTAGAGAGTTCCATTATATTAAGTTTACTCGTTGAGCATTAGGGCGACCTCTCGTCAAATGTTGACAAAGTATTTTTGGGTTTTAGGATTAAATTGTTTAATCCGATAATTCATGAGATGAATTGAATTAATTAATTTTATATCAAGAGTTGATATAATTTTATTGTATAATAAATGTAAATTCGATTTACATTAAATTAGCAATTATTTTGTGAATTAATTTAGTTGTTAAATTAATATACAATATTAATTACTTAGATTATACAATTAATTGATTAAAGCAAAATTGAATTATTTGGTTAAAGTAACTAAATGATTCATAAAGGTAACTTAGTTACTAAAGTTGGTGAGATTAATTTTAACCTTGGTTAAGTTGCTTTTAGCAATATGTGGTGTAGGGAAAAGATTCCCTTGAACCATGGTTTGTTTATTAAAGGTTTGGATTTGTTTTCTTAATTTTAATTAATGAAAAGAAAAACAAAACATTTTGATATATCTTTCACTTTGCTGTCTGCCGAAATGTGGATAGGAAAAATGGTTTTGACTCTGCTTCACCTCCACTCACTGCCGAAACCATGAACAAGAGAAATGAATTATTTTTACTTGGTTTTGCTTCTTTGTTCACTGCCACTGCCGAGAATGAAAAAGAAAAGTGTTGGAAAACCTTTTGAAGTTCCCTAAAAGTTAATTAATTCCATTAATTAATTTTGCACTTCAAACGAAAGGTTTCATTAATGAATGATAAATGGCATACTTATCTCTTTTATTTTCCCTCTATATATAGAGAGCATTGTTTTCATTTTAAGTAAGAGAAAGAAAAATAAAACACCAAGCGCTTGGTACTTTTGCTCTGGTTTTTCTTTGTTTTTAGAAGAGTTCAAACACTTTTGTGGTTCGTTGGTAACGGGTTTTGGTGGTGCCCATACTCGTTCGTTTTCCGTTGTATCCTGGGAAACAATCGTCTCGCGTTCTACTGCACCCTCGATAGGGGACGAATTTGTTTTAAGGATATTGTTGACATCAACAAGCCTCGGAATAGAGAAGCAGTGATTCGGTTCGGTTCCTTCAGTGGTTCTGTGGCTGATTTCAGGGTCCGCTCGTGAGGGTCCGCTCATCAGCCTCTACCTCTGCTCGCCATCCTTTGCCTCTGCTGGTCTGCCTCTGCTTGCCAGCCTCAGCCTCTGCTCTCAGCCTCTGCCTCTGCTCTCAGCCTCTGCCGTCAGGGTCCGCTCTCAGGGTCTGCCGTGAGGGTCTGCTCTGTGGGTCTGATTTCAGGGTCTGCCGAGAGGGTCTGATTTCAGGGTCTGCCAAGAGGGCCTGCTGGGCTGAAAATTAAGCCTAATTCGGATTTCCTTGTAACTACCAATCATTGTATTTGATAATATTTGTATTACAGTCTTAAAACAAATTCGGTATGTGGATATGGAAATCAGTCCAAACACAGTTGATCCGATTGTGGCAGCCTCTTCGGCTGGCCAACATGCTTCAGCCTCTGGGCTTAATCTGGTAGACTCTGGGCCTGGCCAAGGTGTTGCGGCCTCTATGGCTAGTCAACCTGTTGGACATGTGAGCCATGTCAATCCTGTTGCTGAAAAACCTGAAAAATTCACTGGTCAGAATTTCAAAAGGTGGCAACAGAAGATGTTCTTTTACTTGACCACGTTGAACCTTGTGAAGTTCCTCAAGGAAGATGCTACTGCACCCGCGGAGGGTGAGATTGATATCCAAGTGATCAGTGTGATCGATGCTTGGAAACATTCTGAATTCCTATGTAGGAATTATGTGCTGAATGGGCTAAGTGATTCCTTGTACAGTGTGTACGCCGGAATGAAAACAGCAAAAGGGCTTTGGGAATCTTTAGATCGGAAATATAAAACTGAGGATGCCGGTACTAAGAAGAAATTTTTCGTAGGCCGATTCTTAGATTTTAAAATGGTGGATTCCAAAACTGTGATAAGCCAAGTACAAGAACTGCAGATTATTCTAGCAGAAATTCATGCTGAGGGGATGAGTTTAAGTGAAACCTTCCAAGTAGCCTCGATAATTGAGAAACTACCACCTGGTTGGAAATATTTCAAGAATTATCTAAAGCACAAGCGAAAAGAAATGAGCATTGAAGACTTGGTTCTTAAGCTCAGAATTGAGGAAGATAACCGAGTATCTGACAAGAGAGGAATATCTCATGAGGCCAAGGCAAATGTTGTTGAACATGGCCATAAGAACAAGAACCTCAAGAACAAAGGGTCATAGATGGGCCCTAAAGGAGGAGTTTCCAAGAAATCCAAATTTCAAGGAAGATGCTTCAACTGTGACAAAATGGGTCACAAGTCTTCTGAGTGCAGACTGCCAAAGAAGAAAAAAAAACAAGAGGCTAATTTGCTGGAAAACATGACTCAAGATGTTTCAGACATTAACCTTTCTGCTGTGGTTTCTGAAGTGAATCTGGTGGGTTCTAACCCAAGAGAGTGGTGGATTGATACTGGTGCCACTCGACATGTGTGCTCGGACAAGAGCATGTTTTCTTCTTTGAGCCTGCTGGTAATGGGGAAAAAAATATACATGGGAATTCAGCAACATCTGAGATTGAAGGTCAATGAAAGGTGATTCTGAAGATGACCTCTGGGAAAGAGTTGACTCTGAACAATGTTCTGTATGTACCAGAAATACGGAAGAATCTTGTGTCTGGATCGCTTCTGAACAAGCATGGATTCCGGATGGTGTTCGAGTCTGATAAAGTAGTTTTGACTAAAAATGGGATGTATGTGGGAAAAAGGGTATGTAACTGATGGGCTTTTTAAGCTCAATGTAATGGTTGTTAAACCCAAGAATATCAATAAAGCTAGTTCTTCTGCTTATATTGTTGAGTACTCTAATCTATGGCATGGTAGATTAGGACATGTTAATTTTAATTCATTACGGAAATTAATTAACATGAATCACATTCCCAATTTTAAAATTGATAACCGCCATAAGTGTGATACTTGTGTTGAGGCAAACTAACTAGATCATCTTTTCATAACATTGAAAGAAACTCTGAACCACTTGATCTAATTCATACCGATGTATATGATTTTAATTCCATACAATCGAGAGGCGGTAATAAATATTTTATTACCTTTATTGATGATTGCACAAGATTTTGCTATGTGTATTTGATAAAAAGCAAGGACGAAGCTATAGAGAAATTTCTTCTCTATAAGAATGAAGTTGAGAATCAACTGAATAAAAGAATTAAGGAGTTAAGAAGTGATCGTGGTGGTGAGTATGTTTTTCCTTTTGAATCACTTTGTGAACAAAATGGAATCATACATCAAACCACTGCTCCTTATTCACCTCAATCCAATGGGATTGCAGAACGAAAGAATCGTACCTTGAAAGAGATGATGAACGCTATGTTAATCAGCTCTGGCTTACCTCAGAATATGTGGGGAGAAGTTTTTTTATCAACTAATTACCTTTTAAATAAGGTACCATGGAAAGAAGCAGGGAAAACTCCTTATGAAATGTGGAAAGGAAGAGTACCTTCCTATAAATTCCTCCGAGTGTGGGGGTGTCTTGCCAAAGTCGTCATTCCTCCACCTAAGAAGGTGAAAATAAGACCAAAAACTGTTGATTGTGTTTTCATAGGATATGCACATCACAGTAATGCTTATCGATTTCTTGTGCATGAGTCTGATATATCAGATATTCACAAGAATACGATAATGGATTCGAGGAATGCATCCTTTTTCGAATACGTTTTTCCATGTAAAACAAATTCGAATGTAAATATGCACAAACGGGCACATGAGACTATCATTGAAGATAGTCAGGACCAAGAACAAATAAATTTTCCAAAGGATCAACAAGTTGTTGAACTTGAATCAAGACGTAGCAAAAGAGCTAGAACGGAAAAATCATTTGGTCCAGATTTTCTGACCTTTTTGCTAGAAAATGATCCTCAAAGCTATAACGAAGCTGTAAGGTCAGCTGATGGTGCTTTATGGAAAGATGCCATCAATAGTGAAATTGAATCCATCTTACAAAACCACACCTGGGAGTTAGTGGATCTTCCTCCAGGATGTAAACCTTTAGGGTCCAAGTGGATTTTCAAAAAGAAAATGAAGGTAGATGGATCAATTGATAAGTACAAAGCAAGACTTGTAATTAACGGTTACAGACAACGTGAAGGTCTTGATTACTTTGATACTTATTCTCCCGTAACGAGAATAAATTCCATAAGGATGATAGTAGCGATTGCAGCTTTGCGCAATCTTGAGGTACATCAGATGGATGTGAAAACAGCCTTTCTAAATGGAGATTTAGATGAAGAAATCTACATGGAACAACCTGAAGGCTTTATAGCTCCAGGACAAGAAGAGAAAGTCTGTAAGTTAGTAAAATCTTTGTATGGATTGAAGCAAGCTCCGAAACAATGGCATAAAAAGTTTGACGACACCATGTTGTCAAATGGTTTCACAATCAATGAATGTGATAAATGCATTTATGTCAGAGAGACAGAAGTTGGCTATGTCATTCTATGTCTCTACGTTGATGACATATTGATTGTCGGGAGTAATGTTAAAATGGTTAAATCTACCAAGAATATGCTGAAATCTAAGTTTGACGTGAAAGACATGGGTCTCGCAGATGTCATTCTGGGAATAAAGATCTCGAGAAGTCCAGATGGACTTATTCTTGATCAGTCGCACTATGTGGACAAGATTCTTGGTAAATTCAACAATGATGATTCTGCTGTGGCTAGAACTCCTTTAGATGTGCGTCTACACCTATCAAAGAATAGAGGAGAGAGTATATCTCAAGTAGAATACTCTAGAGTGATCGGGAGTTTGATGTACTTTTCAAGTTGTACCAGACCTGATATAGCCTGTACAGTAAACAAGCTCAGCAGATATACGAGTAATCCAGGGGTTGATCACTGGAAAGCAATTGTAAGAGTACTTCAGTACTTACATTTTACTCGTAATTATGGGCTGCACTATCATAGATATCCAGCTGTAGTCGAAGGATACAGTGATGCTAATTGGATATCTGATATGAAAGACTCAAAGTCTACCAGTGGCTATGTGTTTACACTAGCAGGTGCAGCTATATCATGGAAATCCTCCAAACAGACTGTGATAGCCCGATCTACAATGGAATCAGAATTCATTGCATTAGATAAGTGTGCTAAGAAGCAGAATGGCTTCGAAATTTTCTAGAGGATATTCCAAGTTGGCCTAAGCCAGTGCCAACAATTTGCATTCATTGCGATAGTCAATCTGCAATTGGAAGGGCACATAACAACATGTATAATGGTAAGTCTAGACATATTCGTCGTAGACATAATACCGTTAGACAATTACTCTCTACTGGAGTTATTTCGATTGACTATGTAAAGTCAAAGGATAACATTGCGGATACGCTAACCAAAGGGTTAAACAGAGAGTTATTTGAGAAATCATCGAGGGGAATGGGACTAAAGCCCGTTAGATAAATTTTCTTTACGAAGGAAAACCCAACCTTGTTGACTGGAGATCCCAAGATCTAGGTTCAATGGGACAACCCATTCGTAATTGACATAATTGGTTCACTGTGGGGGTTACCCCCTAGTCCATTCCTATGGTGACATCCAACAGTGATGCTCGTATGGATCGAGATTAAGCACAAGCTTTTAATGATTCTTATGCGTCGGGAATCCGAGCGGAGTATTACGAGATACTCTTAAATAAGAAATCACCTATGTGAGAGAGAAGTGGGACCGCTTCAAAGGGAATTGTACAAGGCACAATTCTTAGAAACTCTTGCAGAACCAGGTAGATGTTCATGGCCAAAATGAACATAATCATGAGAACTCAGATGTGTTAGGTAAAACATCTGTGTGATATATGTTTTCCATTTACATGAACGGCAGTACAGTTCACATCGCGTCTACTGTTAGCCAGTAAATGAGATATATTTTCACAAGGGAAGGTTCAAAGGCTGAGGCCTACTTATCCTATGCAGGTGTTGAACCGTTGAACTCTTCTAGGTCAAAATAAAATATTTCTAAAATATTTTTGTTATTTGACGGGTTTCGCCAATTTCACTCATGTGGGGGATTTTTGGAAAACCTTTTGAAGTTCCCTAAAAGTTAATTAATTCCATTAATTAATTTTGCACTTCAAACGAAAGGTTTCATTAATGAATGATAAATGGCATAATAAATGGCATACTTATCTCTTTTATTTTCCCTCTATATATAGAGAGCATTGTTTTCATTTTAAGTAAGAGAAAGAAAAATAATACACCAAGCGCTTGGTACTTTTGCTCTGGTTTTTCTTTGTTTTTAGAAGAGTTCAAACACTTTTGTGGTTCGTTGGTAACGGGTTTTGGTGGTGCCCATACTCGTTCGTTTTCCGTTGTATCCTGGGAAACAATCGTCTCGCGTTCTACTGCACCATCGATAGGGGACGAATTTGTTTTAAGGATATTTTTGACATCAACAAGCCTCGGAATAGAGAAGCAGTGGTTCGGTTCGGTTCCTTCAGTGGTTCTGTGGCTGATTTCAGGGTTCGCTCGTGAGGGTTCGCTCATCAGCCTCTACCTCTGCTCGCCAGCCTCTGCCTCTGCTGGTCTGCCTCTGCTTGCCAGCCTCAGCCTCTGCCTCTGCTCTCAGCCTCTGCCGTCAGGGTCCGCTCTCAGGGTCTGCCGTGAGGGTCTGCTCTGTGGGTCTGATTTCAGGGTCTGCCGAGAGGGTCTGATTTCAGGGTCTGCCAAGAGGGTCTGCTGGGCTGAAAATTAAGCCTAATTCGGATTTCCTTGTAACTACCAATCATTGTATTTGATAATATTTGTATTACAAAAAGATCAACACCCACCTTTTTGAATAGCCACTGCCGAGAGCCTTATAGAAGATAAGGGCTGAATTTTTCAGTTTTTGTTCATGAAAATCAAGCCAAAAATCTCACCATAATTACCCAAACCTTGTTTCAATTCCATACAATTAATCTTTAAGAGTTATGGATTGATTTGTATTCTTGAAACTTAGATTTTTCCCTAGGGTTTTAAGAGTTAAATTGGGGAAAATTTTTGTTGCCACTCTTGAGTGATCAAACCACCTTTTGATCACCAAGATTTGTTCATTAAGTTGCTTATTTGGTGGAGTTTGAAGGAGTTCAAAAAAAATTTGGAGAAAGCTCAAAGCTTGGAAGATTTGGCAAAGCTTGAAGGAAAGGATCAATTGGAAAAGCTTGTTGGTAAAATTTAATTTGTAAATTTATTGTTCATTTTGTTGATGATTACAGTTGAGAAAAATTGTTGTGGTTTGTTGGATTAATTGGAAGCATGTAAGTGAGGAATTAGAAGCTTTTAAGTGTTGGAAAATTAGTATATAATTGATATGTTAATTTTGAATGCTTGGATTAATTTTTCAAGAGTTGGAAAATTATTTTGTATGCTTGAATTAATTTTTCAAGTGTTGAAAAAATTAATTTTAGTATATTTGGATTATTTTCAACTGTTGGAAATAATTATGATGCTTAGATTAATTTGTCAAAAATTGGTAGATTGATTTAAGTGTGTTGAAATTTTTAAATGGACTTATGGTAATTTTTAATACATGAAAATGTTTTAATGCATTATTTTTAATGGACTTATGGTAATTTTTAATACATGAAAATGTTTTAATGCATTGGAAATTTTAAGTTTGTAATTAAAAATTTTAAACCCACTATTTTAAGGACTGCCGAAAATTAAAACAAAAAAATTATTTTATTCGCTCGCGATTTGATCTCGAGCGGGTTTCCGCTGCGCTCGGGTTTGTCCGTTCCTCACACAACAGGTGCTTTGCTAGAAGCCAACCGTGTCTTGTAAATCGGTAAGTACATGGTACCGGGTATGCATGTGTTCGGATAGTCTGATGACTGAATTTACTGCCAACATATCCAGTGATCTCTTTGGTCGCATCCCAAAGATTCACCGATGATATTTGACTCGAACAGAAAATTAATCTGGGATTAATTATCAAGAGAGAGAATTAATCTGGGATTAATTATCAGAGAAAGAATTAAGAATTAATCTGGGATTAATTGCATCGAGAATTTATCTGGGATTAAATTCGTCGAGAAGAGAGAACGCAATTAATTTGGAAATAATCGGTAAAGTAAATTTAATAGTTAAATTAGATTTTACTATTTAATTTATTTAAATTGGGCTAAAATAATATATTAGATATATTAATTGATATCGGATTTCATAGCGGAATTAAAATTGGATTTTAATTCGAGCGAACGAATTAATTTAGAATTAATTCGTAAGCGATTTTAATAATAATTTTTAATTAAATTAGATTTAATTACGTCGCGACGGAAAATTCGTTTAATCGGATTAAACGAAACCGAACCCGAAGTGTGTAGTCTCATTAAACTTGAATTTTGAATTTAAGCAGTGGGACTCACTAACTTACATCAACTAGTCATTTTATGATGGAAGTGGTTGGAATAGTAATTGGATGACTTAAATGCACACATCAACCAACTTAAATTAAATGGCTTTGGAAGTCAAAATTAGTAGTTGTTGTTTTTAGAAAACATATAAAAAGAAACCAAAATGCTCTATCTCTCTCTCCTTGCACCTTGGCCGACAGAAAAGCAATTATTTCTTCTTCTTTTGATCTGGCCGATTTGGCTTCTTTCAAAAGAATGAAATTGGCCTCTATTTTTGATTGGCCGAAAGAAAGCAATTTTGCTTTTCATTGATGATTCAGCCGAATTGGCCAATGCCTTATCTTTTGAAGACTTGGCCGAATGGCCTCATTATTAGAGGAGGCGATTGCTTCCCACTCTTTTGGGCGAATTTGTTTCTCCTTGGGAGATAAAATTTGTTCATTTTGTTCTTGCTAGCACATAAGGTGTTGGACAATTATGACACATAGCATCACTATTTGTACAGATCATGGTGTTGTTGTACAAATTAACTATGTGACAAAGGATATTGCCCTTTTATCATTTGTAATTGGATTACCTAGATGTATAAATGATAAAAGGTCCATATGATTAATTCCGGATTGAGATGATATGAGACAGTATCAATCCACGAAGGTTTAATCATTAAATATCCCTAGTCGGAGTATTATCGAGATTGGACATCGATAATGCGTAAAAGACTAGTATTACACTTGTGCGCGTTGTGGGAGCATAACGACATAGTTCTCATATATTTGGGTATAGGATACTCATGCAAGTGTAATAGGAGGTTGTGTTTATCGATGGTACGGGAATTGCTTCGCTCTGGATAGACCCCTCGGAATTCCATTGGTAGTATGACTATGTGTCTATGGAAGTCCAAATCAGGGTAGGTGTATTTGGTCTTAACCTGAGACTTGCACCACTAATACTTGCGACAATCAATATACTTTGGTTTTGGTCGTCCAAGGCTTTAACAGGTTCTGTGTACGCCTCTTCTGGGTATATTGAGAATCGTAGTGTATTGGGTGTGATGTCAAGACGGAAGTATCACTCCAGTCATAGTGGAGATGATGATAACGTAGGATACGGAACTGGTGCTTTTTTATGCTGCAGCTATCAGAATATTATGACTAGGTCATGTTTATCCGATTATAGAGATTAGTTACCAGAGATGCGATAGTGCTTCGTAACGGGCAGACACAATTCCAGCCCCAGGCCTAGCACATGACATCCGATGCTGGATCGCAATACGCAATACTACGTATACTACGCCTGATATAGATCACATATTCCTTTAAGAATATTTCTGGAGAATTGGTTAGGCACGGTGCTTTGCTAGAAGCCAACCATGTCTTGTAAATCGGTAAAAACGTAGTATTAGGTACGTACGTGTTCGGATAGTCCGACGATCGGATTTACCGCCAACATATCCGGGGATCTCATGGGTCGCTTCCCGAAGATTCACCGATGACGTATGACTCGCACTTTATTAATCTAGCATTAATTAGTAGAGAGAGAAAATTAATTTGGGATTAATTACAGAGATATTTTATCTGGGATAAAATATTATTTAAAGAGAGAGAACGATTAATTTGGAATTAATCGATAAAATAATATATTCGATATATTATACGAAATTGGATTTCGACGCGAAATTAAATTTAGATTTTAATTCGGGCGAACGAGTTAATTTAGAATTAATTCGTCAGTGACGTGAATAATAATTTTGCTAGGCATTATTATTTAATTAAATTTGATTTAATTACGTCGCAACGGAAAATTCGTTAATTCGGAATTAGCGAACCCGAGCCCGGGAGTGTTTGCGGGCCCACTCGCATTTTGAATCAAGTGGGGCCCACTTGTCACATCAAGTCACATCACTTGTCTTTCACCTCACTTTATGGTTGATGGAAGTTGATGGGATTTGATGGTTAAGTGCCAAACACACATGTGTTAAATTGAATGACAAATACCAAAATTTGATATATCATTTAAGTTGATTTTTGAAATCAAATACAACAACCAACACTTGACAACTTCCCTCTTCTCCTCTCCCACTCTCTCGGCCTTGGGCCAATTTCTTCTTTCTTTCTTCTCCAATGCCGAGAACAAGATGAAGCAATAAGGGAAATTTTGTGGCAAAATCTCCAAAGTTCTAGCACACATTAGGAGTCTTATGAAGGTGATAGGGAAACTCACCCATGGGCATGGAATGTACACCCAAGCTTGGAGCTTGCCCAAACACTTGGAGCACAAAAAATGGAGGAGGTTTGTCGTGAGCTTCATGGAAGGAAAGCTTGAAGATTTTGTTGCTCCTCGCATCGCAAAAGCCGATCATTGTAAGTATGATTCCGCCATACTTCTTTTGAGTATTCACACATGTTTCATTGCTTGAATTGATCTTGGGACTAATCTAGAAACCCAACAATGGTATCTTGAGCCATTTTGAGCATGAAATAAACTTAGGGTAAAATTTGGGTAAATTGGATTTGAGCATGTTTTGACTAAATTACTTGTTTGAGCATGTTTGTATATGGATGACTTGGAGTTGTTTGTGATGAATTTTGTGAAAAATGGATTGGATCAATTTTTCCCCAAATTTGAGGCTTGGCCGAAAGTTGAGTGTTGCCCTAAGTCATGGTGATTTTTGATTTTGATCATTGGATGAGTTGAAATCATTTGGGAAATGTTGATTTTGGATTTAATTGGATTGAATTCGGAATCGGACATGAAAAACCCTACAATTGCCGTGAATGATAAGCATGGAAAATGATTGATTTTTGATTCAAATGTGTTGGACATGTTTTGATGATGATAAGCGTAATTAATTGTGTAAATTGATGTTTTGGAAATATTAATTTGGTTAATTAATTATGACATACACTTTAGGTTAATTAAATTATAAAATTTGGAATTTTGGTAATTTAATTAATTGGGCCAAATTGGAATTGGGCTTGTAAAGTTGTATTTGCTTAATGGGCTTGGTTGGGCCAAGTTTGTTTAGGCTAATTGGTTGATCCAATTGGGCCCAAAACCATATCCATAAAGTCCAACTATGACTTAATGGACCTTTAATTTTAATTGGGCCTAATGGGCCTAAATTGGTTTCTTGGCAAATAAGGGTGATTCCTTAAATGGGCTTTGGTATTTGGGTTTGACCCATATTGACCAAAAGTCCATGCCTTATGAAATTAATTGAAAGCTCATTGGACTTTAATTAAATTAACATTGGATGTTAATCGGGCTTTGAGACCCGTAACGATTAGATTTAGAATCTAAGTCGTAAAGGCTCATTAAAAAGTGTAAATATTTATTTAGAATTAAATATAGAATTAGTATTAAATGTAAATTAAATGGATTTAATGTTGTAGTTTAATATAATTCAAGAATTCGTACTTTGAGTACTTATTCGCAAAACGAGTTTGACTCGCGCAAAATCAAATCGTTGTTTGAACATTGGATGGTCATTAATTTCAGATTAATTAATTGGATTAGATTGATTGATAACATGCTTGTGTGAATACATGGATGCGATGTATGAATAATGTATATCGGATGGATATTAGATGGGTGAGGGCAATTTTGGAAATTGTTGTAATAAATTTAGAATTTATTAATTGGACCTGCGTGTCCAGCCTATTACCTCTTGACTCTTTGTATTTCTCTTCTCACCTATCCCCTCAATGTAAATGAGGTTTCTTTAGAAGTGTTATGTAATCGGGTAGAAGTAATACTTGTGCTAGCGGGAGAGAGGAAAGGGAGATTTGTTCTAGGAACAATTGTGTAATATCCATCCGCATATCATTATTATTTTTATTTATACGCGCTTTATTATGTTTTTAGAATGCATGTTTAAAGGTGTATGATGATGAGACCTAACAAATATAATTAATTGGTTACCAATTACGCGAAAAACCCTCAACACATATTAAGCATTTTTTCCTTCCATTGAGTGATTCTTACTCAAGATCCAAGATTGGCACTGGTTTGTTGGCCAAGTCAAGACCTTTGTCCGTCGCGGATTGTGTTTGAATCATGAAGGCTTTGTTCCATATCGGTGTCTTGTCCAAGTTGTGATTTGTTGGCCAAAGTCAAGATCACTTCTTGTCCATCGACATCGATTACGAAGCTTTCCAAGGTCAATGGGTTCCGCTTAACTGGGTCATTAAGTTTGTTGTGCCAAAGCCAAAGCTTAGTTGATTCAGAGGAAAAAGGTTAGGAATATATTGGATATATTGGCATATATAAGATATATGTTTCGGACTTGGATGTCCACCTACTGGATTAGGAATTGGATTGGATCCAATTGATCTTAGAGATCTACCCAGTTAATTATCATACAATTGTTGGCCAAAGTCAAGATTGTGTGTTATTAACGGGATCCTAGCCCACTAGGAAAAAGGTTTCTCGAGTACTCCACAGAGGGTTAGAGGCTCTCCGAAAAATAGTAGGAGGCAAGTATTAAATTTGCAATATTCGTTTAGTTACTTGCCATACGCGCTCATTTCAATTTTTCGTCATATAAATTAATATATTAGTTGGACTAATATTTAATCGTTGTTTTAAATTAAACAGTTGGACTGTATTCAAACTACTTCAATTAATAGTTGATTTTATAATTGGATTATAGTAATCAATATAATTGGATTATAGTTGATTATATAGTTAGACTATAGTAATCATTATAATCAATAGTGCCTAAAATCGTTGATTCGATAGTTGGACTATTGGAATCAAGATAAATGAAAGATTAGTGTTTAAAATATAAACCTAGGTGAAAATATTTTAAACGGCTTTAATTTTCAGATTGGGAATAAAAACTTCAGGATAGTCCTGAAAACCGAGAAGTTACTTTATTTGATATAGTAACGTCTCGAGCCTAAGCCCGGAGTTGAGCAAATAGTAGAGCATGATCTTTGGAAGATTCATGTGATGATAACTTTAGTGTTTAATCCATTATGCTTGCCAAATAGACTCCTTAATTTCTTAATCAGAACTAATGATTAGATCCTTATAGTATGATATTGAAATTGAAGGATCTTCATAGATCTATCCTTAGATCTTAGAAGTACTAAATTGAAATAGTAAACTGTTGGAGAGTTAATGGTTATACTCAAGGAGACAAAGTCGAAGTTTGCAATAGGGCAAGAAGCGCAAGGCGCATCTTACTTCTACATCTCAGTTGGCCAAAGCTTGGCTAAAGGATTCTGGGGTGTGGAAAATGGGCAAAGGCAAAATCATTATAATCTTCTGGGAAGACAAATGACATATCCCAAGACGTCTGCCTAAACTGTGGCAAACGGGGTCACTAGAAGCATGACTGCCGTATGGACAAGGCAGACATAAAGGTAGAGAAGAGGGGCAAGGCTCCGACTTCAAATATGTTTGTCATAAACATGTTCACTACTAGTATTAAAATTGGATTTTAGATACTAAATGTGGTACATAAATATGTGCTGATGTGCAGAATCTACTAAGATCAGGATACTGACTTCAGATGAGATCTATCTACGAATCGGAAATGGGACGAGAGTCGCTATTTTAACCATAGAAACCTAAGTTTAGGAACTACCCTTCGGGTATGTACTTAAATCAGGAAACTGTTAGAATGTAACTAGTTTGACTAGAAACATTATCTCTATATCAGGGTTTAACCCGTTGTGGGTATACCTTTATATTCTATAACACTAAAGTGTTTTATTTTATAAAGATGATATTGAGATAAACACATTAGATGTGAAAAACAATATTTATATTTTGAATATAAATAAATCTCAAATGTATAACAGGACAAACAAATAGCTCAAACTGAGTAAATCAGTTGAGACTTATAAGTGGCATTGTTGTCTGGGACACATTAAACAAGACTCGTATATCCACACTTTTGAAGAGTGGATACTAGGACGGATTTGATTCTATTCAAATGATGTCTACGAATCTAGTTTATTAGGCAAAGTGCCTAAAACACCTTTTACTTGGTAAAAGTGTAACTGCCACCGATCTATTAGCCCTCGTTCATAGTGACATAAGTGGGCCCATGTCTAGCTAGGCTAGAGGTGGATATGAATGTTTCGTGACCTATACGGATGTGGTATCGCGTTATGGTTATGTGTTTCTTGTGAAACACAGATCGGAAACTTTTGATGAAATCAAATAGTTTCGACACGAAGTAGACAAACAGATCGGCTATAGTATTAAAACTGTCACGGTTAGACCATGATGGAAAATACTTCAGCAATAAGTTTCTCAAATACTTGAAAGACTATAGTATTCTTTAACAGAGGACTCCTCCCGGAACACCTCAATTGAGCGGTGTGTCTGAACGGAGAAACCGAATTTTGTTGGACATGATAAGGTTAATCATGAGTCGCTCTGAGCTACCATTTCCTTCAAGGGATACGCATTAAACAGTGCAACACTTATTTTGAATAAGGTTCCATAAAAATCTGTTAGACAGACTTCATATTAGATATGAATAGGAAAGAAACCGGGTTTTCTCATTCCTGGTGATTTGGGAATGCTGGGCATATGTTTGGATAATATCAAACTAGAACCCAAATCGGATAAGTACCTAAGTTGTAGGTTATCCTAGGGAAACCAAAAGTATAATACTTATACAACTCACATCAGAACAATTTAATTGTTACTCACACTGCGGTTTTCCTAAGAGGAATACCGATATGCAGTGGTAAGTGGGAGGAAAGTAAAACTCGATGAAAATTAGAGTAATACTATTCTAGGCACCGATTCCTTAATGAAACATAAATAGTTCATCAAGGATGAAACTATACCAATAATCTCCGAATACACAAGAACCGCGTAAGTCGGAGAGAGTCAGAAAACAACCTGGGGAATGGGTTTATGATCTCACCTCATAAAGATGTCAATATTATTGAGGAATACGAACTGACTACGTATGAGGAAGTGATACAAGGTATCGACTCCTTATTATGGCAAAGTGCCATGAAGTCTGAAATGGATTCCATGTATACCAACCAAGTTTAGACACTGGTTGTTGTACAGGAAGGCATTGTGCCTATTGGTACTATATAAGTCTTCAAGGAAGACATACATGGAAGGAAACATACCAACGTACTAAGCTGGGCTAGTAGCGAAAAGGTATCGTTATCAACATTGTGTCGATTATGACGAAACCTTTTACTCGTTGCCATGGTTAAATCTATTTGGATAATGCTTGCTTATGCTGCATGTTTCATTTATGAAATATGGCAGCTGGACGTCAAAATCACTTTCCTTAAATGGAAACCTTTTGGAGGATGTTTACAACATCCTGACGGTTTTGTCGTACCAAAACGAGCAAAAAAGGTTTGCAAGTTAATTCGATCCATTTATGGATTGAATCAAGCATTACGTTCTTGGAATTATCGTTTTGATGTAATCATAATGGTATATGATTTAATTCAAAACGAAATGATTCTTGTGTATATAAGGAGGATAGTGGGAGCGCACTGACAGTGAAAGTCCTAAGTAATGATGACATATCATTTCTTGGAAATGATATTCCCATAATACAATCGGTGAAAGCTTGGCTTTTAAGAAAATTCTCCGTAGAATTCTTGGGAGAGACAACCTTTATTCTAGGAATAAAGATCTACTGGGATAGATCTAAAAGTTTTTGGTACTCTCCGAG
Organism: Zanthoxylum bungeanum; assembly: GCA_019454045.1. Classification (NCBI taxonomy): domain Eukaryota; kingdom Viridiplantae; phylum Streptophyta; class Magnoliopsida; order Sapindales; family Rutaceae; genus Zanthoxylum; species Zanthoxylum bungeanum. Next base: position 26,139 of record SKCR01029353.1, on the reverse strand, counting down.
AACTTGTACATTGAAAAGTGTACGCGACCTGGTGTCTCATACGCTTTGAGCATATGGAGTCACAATTAGGCCAATCCATGAGATAGTCACTGGATTGATGTTAAGAACATCCTTAAGTTTCTTAGACGATCTAAGGATGCTGTCTTATACTATGGAGAAGGAGAACTTGAAGTGACTGGGATCACCTCTGCAAGTTTCCAAACCGACAAAAACGACTATTAGTCGTAATAAAGGTACTATATAGTTTGAATAACGGAACAGTGAGCTGGAAATCTTCCAAGCAAGATATTGTTGCCGAATAAACAACAAAAGCGGAATGTTGCTGCAGCTGAGGCAGCAATAGAAGCCTTTTGGATTGATAATAATCCTAATCAGATTAGGAGTAGTTCTGTTAGCAGCTGAGCTAGGCTACAGCACAGGCTAAAGAATTAATGGTCTCATTAACGATCCAGATATATACTTCAAATATTCATCTGATTCGTTCGGATCATACATCGTGGCGATGTGATGATCGTATAAATCGCATCAGATGAAAACACCGTAAATCCACTGACGAAAGTATTTTCTCAGCAGAAGTTTTAGCGAACCGTACATAGTTCGGGTGTAGGACACTTGAGTGATTGGCTATAGGCCAAGTGGGAGATTGTTGGACAATTATGACCCATAGCATCACTATTTGTGCAGATCATGGTGTTGTTGTACAAATTAACTATGTGACAAAGGAAATTGCCCTTTTATCATTTGTAATTGGATTACCTAGATGTATAAATGATAAAAGGTCCATATGATTAGTTCCGGATTGAGATGATATGAGACAGTATCAATCCACGACGGTTTAATCATTAAATATCCATAGTCGGAGTATTATCGAGATTGGACATCGATAATGCGTAAAAGACTAGTATTACACTTGTGAGCGTTGTGGGAGCATAACAGCATAATTCTCATATATTTGGGTATAGGATACTCATGCAAGTGTAATAGGAGGTTGTATTTACCGATGGTACGGGAACAGCATCGCTCTGGATAGACCCCTCTGAATTCCATTTGGTCTTAACCTGAGACTTGCACCGCTAATACTTGCGACAATCAATATACTTTGGTTTTGGTCATCCAGGGCTTTAACAGGTTCTGTGTATGCCTCTTCTGGGTATATTGAGAATCGTAGTGTATTGGGTGTGATGTCAAGACGGAAGTATCACTCCAGTCATAGTGGAGATGATGATCACGTAGGATACGAAACTGGTGCTCTTTTATGCTGCAGCTATCGGGATATTATGACTAGGTCATGTTTATCCGATTATAGAGACTAGTTACCAGAGATCTGATATGTGCTTCGTACGGGGCAGACACAATTCCAGCCCCAGGCCTAGCACGTGACATCTGATGGTGGATCGCAATACGCAATACTACATATACTACGCCTGATATAGATCACATATTCCTTTAAGAATATTTTTGGAGAATTGGGTAGGCACGGTGCTTTACTAGAAGCCAACCATGTCTTGTAAATTAGTAAAAACGTAGTATTAGGTACGTACGTGTTCGGATAGTCCGACGGCCGGATTTACTGCCAATGTATCCAGGGATCTCATGGGTCGGTTGCCGAAGATTCACCGATGACGTATGACTCGCACTTTATTAATCTGGGATTAATTAGTAGAGAGAGAAAATTAATCTGGGATTAATTACAGAGATATTTTATCTGGGATAAAATATTATTTAAAGAGAGAGAACGATTAATTTGGAATTAATCGATAAAATAATATATTCGATATATTATATGAAATTGGATTTCGACGCGGAATTAAAATTAGATTTTAATTCAGGCGAACGGGTTAATTTAGAATTAATTCGTTAGCGACGTGAATAATAATTTTGCTAGGCATTATTATTTAATTAAATTTGATTTAATTACGTCGCAACGGAAAATTCGTTAATTCAGAATTAGCGAACCCGAGCCCGGGAGTGTTTGCGGGCCCACTCGCATTTTGAATCAAGTGGGGCCCACTTGTCACATCACTTGTCTTTCACCTCACTTTATGGTTGATGGAAGTTGATGGGATTTGATGGTTAAGTGCCAAACACACAAGTGTTAAATTGAATGACAAATACCAAAATTTGATATATCATTTAAGTCGATTTTGAAATCAAATACAACAACCAACACTTGACAACTTCTCTCTTCTCTTCTCCCACTTTCTCGGCCTTGGGCCAATTTCTTCTTTCTTTCTTCTCCAATGCCGAGAACAAGATGAAGCAATAAGGGAAATTTTATGGCAAAATCTCTAAGGTGCTAGCATACATTAAGAGTCTTATGAAGGTGATAGGGAAACCCACCCATGGGCATGGAATGCACACCCAAGCTTGGAGCTTGGCCGAACACTTGGAGCATAAAAAATGGAGGAGCTTTGTCGTGAGCTTCATGGGAGGAAAGCTTGAAGATTTTGTTGTTCCTCGCATCGCAAATGTCGATCATTGTAAGTATGATTCTGCCATACTTCTTTTGAGTATTCACACATGTTTCATTGCTTGAATTGATCTTGGGACTAATCTAGAAACCCAACATAAGGGAGTCAAATAAAGGTGATAGGGATACTCACCTATGAGCTTGGAAGCTTCAACATCAATGGAATTTTTTGAAATCCTTAATCTGATCAATGTAAGTATTCTGCAACTTTCTTGATTAATTCACACAATAATCACGCTTAGAGATCCCGTGGCATGTCTAGGACACTTATAGACTATTAGGTATAGACCGATGCTCACGAAGATCGGTTTGTGTTAATATAAGGATTCGTCCGTCCATATGGTTGGATTATGTTTCTAGAAATTTTTCAGAGTATATTCCAGAAATCTTTTGGCCAAAAGTTCGTTGAAGAAATTGTTTATTTAACATTATAAATAATATTGAAAATAGTTTTGCATATATTATTTATTAATGGAATATGATTGTGAAAAGTTATTATATATTGAGTAGATAAGGTTTCGATAGTAAAAAATATAACCTTACTCAATTGGAGACGATAATGACGAAGGGATTATACATTAACGTTTTAACCTCGACTTGTATGGTTCAACGTGTCGTGTTGTTTTTAATCATGATTGTAGGTGGGCAAGCCTTCATGAATATGTGTATGAATATATGAGATATATATGTATATATATATATAAGTAACAACCGAACGTGAGCCTAGAGAGTTCCATTATATGAAGTTTACTCGTTGAGCACTAGGGCGACTTTTAGTCAAATGTTGACAAAGTATTTTTTTTTTTTTTGGGTTTTAAGGATTAAATTGTTTGATCCGATAATTCATGAGATGAATTGAATTAATTAATTTTATATCAAGAGTTGATATAAGTTTCTTGTATAATAGATGTAAATTTGATTTACATTAAATTAATTTAATTGTTAAATTAATGTACAAAATTAATTACTTGGTTTATACAAATAAAAGTTTTAATTAATTAAAGTAACTTTAGTTAATGCAATTGAATATTTTTTGTTAAAGTAACTAAATCATTTAATTGTGACTAAGTTGACTAAGTTGGTGAGATTAATTTTTAACTTTGGTCAAGTTAGCTTTTTGAAACATGTGGTGTAGAGAGAAGATGCCATTGAACCATGGTTTTTTTTTTTTTTAATTAAATGATTTGTTTTTTTTTCTTTAAAAATAACAAGAATAGAAAAAATAAAAAAGTGTGGCAACATCTCTCTCTTCCTCACCCCCTCACTGCCGAAACTTTAAAGAAAGAAAAGCTATTGGTTTTGTTTTTATTTTGCTCTCAAAATCAAGCCAAAACTCTCACTAAATATTACCCAACAAATAATCAAGTCCATGGAATTAATCCCTAAGTGTTAAGGGTTAATCTATGTTCTTGAAGTTTTCTTTTTCCTAGGGTTTAAGTGTTGAATTTTGGGAAAAGTTGGTTGCCATTCTTGAGTGATCAAACCATCTTTTGATCACCAAGATTTGTTCTTGGAGAAGCTTAATTTGGTGGAGATAGAAAGATTTCAAAGGTTGAAATTGCTTGAAGGATTTGGAAAGGCTTGGATGCAAAACTTCAACAATTGGCAAGGATTGAAAGCTTTAATTGGTAAATTTAATTTGTAAATTTTTTTTTTTGTTGAGAACAATTGTTGGTGAATTTGTTGGATAAATTAGAAGCATGTATGTGAGGAATTGAAGTATAAAAGTGTATGGAAAAATTAGTATATAGTTGATATAGTGATTTTGTATGCTTGGATTATTTTTCAAGTATTGGAGAATAATTTAATTGCTTGGAATGATTTATCAAGAGTTGATAAATGTATTAAAGTTTGTAAAATATTTAATTGAGCTTATGGTAATTATTTTAATGTATAAAAATTGGTAATGATTTTTAGTGCATTGAAAAATTTAAATTTGTGATTAAAAATTTTATATACTGTTTTTTGTCACTGCCAAGAAAAAAGAAAATTTCGCTCCGTATTTGATCTCGGACGGGTTCCGCTGCGCACGGCTTATCCGTTCCTCACTCAACAAGTTCTCCTACTCTTTTTACCATTCTTCATATACACAACCAACAAGGTATTAATCAATTCATTGTGCCCACAATATTCATAAGTGTAGTTGAAAAAAGAGCAATATTTTTGTCCTAAAGTTATATCAGAATTCACACCTTTTTTGGCAATGGAATTTTTATGTCCAATTTTTTTATAACATCTTAAATCATTGTAGCGAGCTTTGGGCCAGTGACTCCCAAACCAGTTGGCTTTAGGGCACTAGGTGTTAAGACATCCCTACTGACTTAATTGCTCGGATCTCAAGTGTTAAAACTCTACTGTTTGACACGAAGAGTCACTACTTACTGAGATAAGATGTCCAGTTACTAAGTAAAAACTTTATTATTAACTCAGGCTTTTACCGTTTGACACGAACAGTCACTGCTTACTGAGGCAAGATGTCCGATTATTAAGTAAAAGCATGGTTAATTATTTATATACACATTTTTTTATTCCATCATTTTTAGGTGCTATTTCCAATAAACTAGAGCACTGAATATTACAAAATTTTCACTTACAACTTATGTTCGTATGTTACCATATATGTTGATAATATCTGTCAAATGAGCATATGAAGTTCCAATTTTAGTTAACATTATGGAGAATTTACGAATTAAAATAATTCAAAATAAAATAAACAGAAATTAACTTATTACGAATTAGACTGAGATACGTCTCAGGAGGAGAAACTCCTTACACAGCTATCTCAAGCACAATTCCACTTTGTTATAAAGTTCAAAACATCAATTTTTTTTTTTAGTTTTTTTTTATATAACAAAGCAAAAACAACATACAAAAAAATTAAAATAAAAACAAGATACTAGTCAACTATCCCTTCCTCGAAACGTAATTGAGACATTGTCCTCAATGTCTTAAAAAGAAGAAGAAAAGTTTAGAAGATATTACCTGGTTAGCATGTAATTCTACATTTAAAAAGAAAACTAAAGGTTAAGATCAAGATTTATTCGACGTTTCTTACCACGATCATTATCAGACCATTTAAACTTGGAAATGATAAGGTCAATATTTGGTTCAAACGTCAAGAGTTGGTCAATTAAATTATTGGTTGTTTAGGTAGTGAAGAGGATATCTTTTACGGGTTTTGAAAGGATTCCATTTCTCATTGCATCTTCAAGAAACACAAAAAGAAAGTCAAAAAATCCATCAACATTAAACAGTCAAATTGGTTTCTGGTATATGTTCAAATTCGCCCAAGATATCACTGTGAAAATTTCCTTCATCGTGCCCAAGCCACCTGGTAAAGCAATAAAAGCATCAGCACGATTAATCATTTCAACAAGTCGTTTAGACATACCTGACACGATGCATTCCTCTATGTTTGATTGTCCGATAAGATTTGCGTTCGCCAAATATTTTGGAATGATTCCCAAAACTTGACTGCCACCTTCTTGTACAACCTTTAAAACGTAACCCATCAGTCCAAGATTGCCTCCGCTATATACTAAGCGCATATTTCTCTCAGCCATGACTGTACCCAATTCTTTTGCTGCCTCAAAAAATTCTGGTTTAGATCCAGAACTAGTTCTGTAAATCACACAGATGTTAATGACTCGTCTTCTTGAAGTTGCTTCCATTTTTTCTTTACTCTCTCTCTAATCTGGATATGTTGAAGAGAGCAATGTCGAGCTGAATTTATAGATCCTGAAAAAGGGTGAGTAATAATTGCACTAGTACCTGTCAATTGTCAATTATTAGCTGAACAGTAAAATAAATCGTGAAAGTCAAAAAGTATGGATCTTGTCAACGAAAATAAAAGAAAATTCAAAACAAATCACAACTATTAGTTAAAGGCAACAAAATTAAAACAAAAATATGTACATCCATTAACGGCTTGAAAGACCTCTATAAGTCAGAGACAAGCTTCCCATCCAATTTTCTTATAAATTGGCAAACGGGGTCTTTTAAAGTCAGATTCCCGAGACTCAATTGTTGTCTTTCTCTTCGAAACTGTGTATATAAATTGCTGAATCGCGTGATGAACATATCCACTGAAATCCGTCTCAAGATTCAACTAAAGACTTCTTACTCATGTCATCCCTAATGAATTTTATTTTATCTTCGCGATTATCAGACACCATTCCTAAAGAACGACATCGAGTATTGCATGTAAAGCGTGCACATTTATAACAAACACCTAATCGTTTAGCTCTTCGTTTCTTAGCATTAGTGTTTTTTCCTAAACCATACAGAAATGAAATAAAAGAGTCAGATGACTTACCTACCAAGCAAACTTGTGCTTCAATTATCCAACGAATATCACTAGAAATACCTTGGATCATTATAAGCCTCATTCTTTCAATGCGTGCTTTGTAGACTTTCATCAGAGATTTTTGAGGGAGAGAAGGAAAATGCTTGTGATGTTTTGTGAGAGTGTCTTCCATCCTGTTTGTGATTTTTCTTACAAATATAAAACACAAAAATTCAAACACATAATATCTTAATATATACACAAATTATATGGGTTCCCTCCTCGCTAGCGCTAAGTTTAACGTCGTTAGCTAGACATGACTGATCAAAATGTTAGGTTGGATTGGCCAATATAGGATTCTCTTTTTGACGCTCGATGGTTCCTCCCTAATAATGTTTGACACATTGGCTGTTGAGCTTGAATGTGTCGTTGGAGTTGCGGTCATGTAACTCAATGGATCCGTATGGTAACACTTGGGTGATCACAAATGGACCTGACCACCGTGATTTTAGCTTGCCAGAGAAAAGTTTTAACCTTGAGTTGTATTATAACACCTGTTGTCATGGTTCCAGGTTTCTGCGCTCTATTTTCTGATCATGCCACTTCTTGGTCTTTTTTTGTAAATCTTGGCATTTTCATATGCATGGAAATGAAATTCCTCTAATTCATTCAGTTGGTGGATTCGTTTCCCTCATGATGCTTGAAGATCAAAATTCAGCTTCTTCAATGCCCAATATGCTTTATGCTCGAGTTCCACAGGTAGCTGGTATGCTTTTCCAAACACTAGTCGATATGGGGACATTTTAATAGGTGTCTTGTTAGCTATCCGGTAAGCCCATAATGCATCATCCAATTTTTTGGACTAGTCATTCCTTGTTGAACAAATAGTTCTCTCCAAGATTCCTTTGATTTCTCTATTGGAAACTTCAACCTGACCACTTGACTGCAGATGGTAAGCAGTGGCAACTTTGTGAGTAACTCCTTATTTGGCTAAGAGAACATCAAAGTATTTATTACAGAAGTGTGTGCCACCATCACTGATGATTACTCGAGGTGTTCCGAAGCGAGTGAAAATATTCTTTTTAAGGAATTTTAACACCACTTTGGAGTCATTTGATGGCAGTGCTGTTGCTTCAACCCATTTGGAGACGTAGTCTACTACAACCAGAATGTACATGTTTCCGTATGATGGAACAAAGGATCCCATAAAATCAATCCCCCATACATCAAATATCTCCACTTCAAAAATGCCTTGAAGCGGTCACTCATTTCTCCTTGAAATATTTCCCGTTCTCTGGCACCTGTCACATTGAAGAACGAATAAGTGAGCATCTTTAAACAAAGTGGTCCAGAAAAAAACCTGATTACAGCACTTTGGCCACTGTTTTATTTCTGCTGAAGTGTCCGCCATATGAAGATGAATGAAAATGATGCAGGACATTATTGACCTTCTCCTGTGGTACACAACGACGTATTAACTTATCAACACAACATTTGAATATGTACGGCTCATCCCAGACATAGTGCTTGACTTCTTTGAAGAATTTTTTCTTTGCTGATGTGTCCATTCCAACGGCCATTTCCCCGATACTATGTAGTTTACATATTCAGCATACCATGGTACTTCTTGTTATTTGATGGAAAAAAATTGTTCATCTGGAAAAGTTTCATTAATTTTCAGTTCAGTGCAATTGTACCTCCATTTTCGAGCCATGACAAGTGACCTACCACTTGATTCTATGTCCCCTTCCTGTCTCGGATCTCCACATCAAATTCTTACAGTAGAAGCACCTAATAGATCAATCTGTGCTTTTCTATCAGGTATTTGATTGCTGAATGATTTGTGTAGACCACCACCATTGGACCCGGTAAATAAGAGCAGAATTTTTCAAAAGTAAATACAACTGTGAGCAACTCATTTTCAGTTGTTGTGTAGTTGAGTTGTGCTTCATTCAAAGTTTTGGTGGTGTAGTAAATGGTGTGAAAAATGTTCACCTTACGTTGTCCCAAAATTATACCTACAACAAAATCACTAGCATCACACATCACTTCAAAAGGAAGCGTCCAATCTGGTGCTGTTATGATGGGGGCATAGACCAACTTCTATTTCAAGATCTCGAAAGCATGGTGGAATTCTTTGGCAAAGTGAAAAGGCACGTCTTTCTCCAACAGGTTGCACAGACGTTTTGAAATCTTGGAGAAATCTTTGATGAATCTCCGGTAAAATCCTGCATGTCCAAGAAAACTTCGAATCCCTTTGACGGATGATGGTGGAGATAATTTCTCTATCGTCTCGATCTTTGCTTTGTCTACCTCAATTCCCTTCTGTAAGATCTGATATCCCAAGACAATGCATTCATGTACCATGAAGTGGAATTTCTCCCAGTTCAGTACCAGATTTGTATCTTCACATCTTTGTAATACTTTTCCCAGCTTTTGCATGCAGTGGTCGAATGAGTCTCCAAACACTGAAAAGTCATCCATGAAGACTTCCATCCTTTGTTTTATCATGGCTGAAAAGATGGCCATCATGCAACGTTGAAATATGGCAGGAGCATTACAGAGTCCAAATGGCATCCTACAGAAAGAAAAAGTACCATACGGGCATGTGAAGGTGATTTTCTCCTGATTTTCTGGAGCGATGGTAATCTGATTGTATCCTGAGTATCCGTCCAGAAAGCAGTAGAAATCATGTCATGCCAGTCTGTCTAGCATCTGGTCAATGAATGGTATCAGGAAATGATCATTCCAAGTGGCTCTGTTCAGCTTCCTGTAGTCCATGCATACTCTCTCTCCAGTTACTATTCTTTTCGAAATCAACTCGTTCATTTCGTTTGTGACTGCAGTCATTCCTCTTTTCTTGGGTACACATTGCATAGGACTTACCCAAGAGTTGTTAGAGATTGGGTAGATGATGCATGTATTCAACCATTTGATGATTTCTTTCTTCACAACTTCCTTCATGATTGGATTCATCCTTCGTTGATGCTCCACTGTGGCTTTGTACTCATCATTCATCAAGATTTTGTGCATGCAAAATAATGGACTGATGCCTCAAATGTCTGTTATAGTCCAGTCAATAGCTCTCTTGTGCTCGCGTAGCACCTCAGTAACTTATCTTCATGCACCCATGTTAGAGATGAAGAAATAATAACAGGTAAATCAGAAGAGTTTTTCAAGTATGCCTACCTGAGATGGCTCGGAAGTGGCTTTAGTTCCAACTGTGGTGGTTCTTCTATCGAGGGCTTGACTCGCTCCTTTTTCGGTAATTCCAAGTTTTCCACATGTGGTGTCGGTCTGAAGCGAGAGGCTCTATCAAGATAGTTTATGCATTCTAGAATCTCCACATCTAGTTCTTTGTTAGTCATGTTGGTGATGCATGCGTCAAGTTTTTCAGCGGAAAGTTGCATAACATCTGTGTTCTGGATGATACTATATAGTACATCAAGTCTGAAACATTCCTCCTCCCTTTTGTCATTCGGGAATTTCATGGCTTTAAACACATCGAATGTTACTTCTTGGTCTTGCACCCTCAAGGTTAGTTCGTGTTTTTGTACATCAATGATAGTTCGACCTGTAGTCAAGAATGGTCCCCCAAGGATGATGGGTACGTCTCTGTCTTCTTCTATGTCAATGACAATGAAGTCTGCTCGGAAAATAAATTTTTCGACTTTGACCAATACATCTTCCACTACGCCTCTCGAAAATGTGAGTGATATGTCAGCAAGTTGCAGAGTGGCTGAGGTGGGCTTGATTCTCCAAGCTGCAGTTTCCTGTAAATAGACAAAGGCATCAAGTTAATACTAGCACCTAAATCACACAAAGCCTTACCGAAGTAATGTTCTCTTTTGGTACAAGAGGCCCACATTATCAACTTCAGTTCGGGAATAAATCCTAGAGATCGAAGCATCTCGTAGGGATGAATCCCAGGGTTCGAAGCACCTCGCCATCAAATCAACTCAGTTCGGGAATAAAGCCTCAGAGATCGAAGCATCTCACACCAGCAGCAAAACAACAGGTAAGTCCAGCAATGACCGATGAACCAAGTAAGTAAAAGTGCATGCATGACTTTGATAGGGTTGTCACTGTCACACACTGCACAAGCCCCATCAAAGTGAGGGCGACTGTAGACACTATATTTTTTCATAAGCCCAATGATGAGCCTCGTATGGAGGCATTACCTGAAAAGTTGCGGAAGTCGGGGAAAACGAATTTCGGAAGGAAAAACTCTTAAATTAACACCTCATTGGATTCAGACTCACTAGCCAGCCTCAGATTCACTTAGCCAGTTTCTGTTTCAAACCTCAGTCTTGGCCCATGCAACCCACGCCAACACCACACAAAGCCTGTGCACCACACGTCCAATGCCCAAAAGACACCGACACACATGCCCAAATCTTCCCAAATAAAAGAAAATCCCATGAAATTCACATGCTAAAATCAAAAGTCAAAACCTTCCAATTTAACAAGATTTGAAATCCCATAAAATTCACAAGCCAAAATCCCATAATCAACACCTTCCAATATTAATAAGATATGAAATCCCATGCAAATCACTTTCCAATTTACTAAGATCATCACCAAAAAATAATATATTCCCCAAATCCATGTGAGATCCTTTGAAAACATTAAAAAAATGAGCAGTCACCAAACTTTGAGGGGGGATTACACACGGAAAACACACACATAAAAAACCCTAACCCTCTTCTTCTTCTTCCACCGTGAACAAAAAACACCAAAGACACTTCAACCAGCAAACCGTGAACAACAAATACAAAAACACCCTTCAACCAGCCCTCCACCGATTAAAAAAACAATAAAAGCCCAAGCCAAAACAGCAACCCTCACTGACAACCAAATCAGCAAAACAAAACCCTAACCAACAACCAAATCACCAAAAACAACAACGCTCACCGACAACCAAATCAACAAAAAACAAAAAAAAAAACCAAAGCCGTGAAACCCAAAACATCCCTGGAACCGAGACCAAAATAGCAAGAAAATAACCTGTAAAAACAATAAAAAAAAGCCACCGAAACAGCCCCCAAAAACAGCCCCAAAAATGCCAAAACATTGACCAAACAAGCAGCCCAAAACAGCCCATAAATCATGAAAACATAGCCCCTAAACCGTGAAAATAGCAGCCTTAAACCAGCAAAAACAGTGACCAAAACTGTAAAACAATGAGCCAAAAATAGCAAAAAAATCGTGAAAATAACCAGCCAAAATAGTGAAAACAACCAGCCAAAACCGTAAGAAAAACAACCAAAACAACAGCCCGAAATCACCAAAAATAGTAGACAAAAATAGCAAGCAGAAAATAACAAAACAGCGAGTGAAACAGCGAACCAGAAATAGCAAACAGTGAACTAGCTTCAATCCTTCCGGCGACGGCCTAACGCACTTCCGAGAAGCAACTTAAAAGGTAAGACCCGAAGACACCCTTTACCATATTTATTTTATAGTTCCAGACGCTGCATGCCTGGCAGGACGTGAAATACGTCCAGCCGGGTATGTGAAGTCCTACATTAAAGACGGCCAAGTTTCTGGTCATATTTTCTTTTTTGACATTCTTTTATTTAATTTTTTATTTATTTACTCACCGTTATTTTATTATTTCGCATTTATTTTTCTATTTAGCCTTTTGTTTATTTACTTTTACTGTTTTTTATTATTTCACTTTTTTTATGTCCTCGTACATTGCATTGACGGTTATGTGTGGTATTATCCCTTGTGGTATATCAAATGGAAACCCAGACGTAAATTCTGTAGCCGAATCTGAATGGACGGTAGTGCGGTCTGTACTTGGGATACAACTCCACGCACCACATGGGAAATACTCATATATGTCTGATTAACCTCCTTTTGCTCATTATTTATTTATTGACGCTTTATTTGCTTTTTATTATTATGATTCTTGTTATCGTACCTTGTGTTTCTTAATTTAATTTGCTTTTATTTATATTCATGTTTATGGGTGTGCAAATTTGTGTGTTTATTTGAATTATCTTGCATGAACTACATAAGACTTGGCTATACCATTGTGTGAACCCGTCCATTATACTGGCATAAGTAAGGGACCATTCTAAACCCAACGGTTTTAGGTCTTCCCTCGCGAAGGGTGAGTGCGGCCTTAAATCTTTTCCCAGTTCACACTGGGTGGCGACTCTTTTATTCTCAGGTTTAGTCCCCAGCGGGCTACTCCGTACTCTCTACGGGCTGCGAGCCCAACAGTGTCGTGGTCGTCAAACATTATAGGCATAGCGGTAAACCCCGCTTCTCTCATACACACACGCATTCCATCATACATGCAAAGCATATATATGTTTCCTATACTACTTACCTTGTATCTGAACTCATGCATCATAATCACATAATACATATATAGCATAATCAAAATTCATTATGTAACATAATTCTCTCATTCATTTGCAAATGCTATAAATATATATTCTCATGCAGCAACTTGAACACGTATTTCAAACTATAAAACTCTTTCTATCTATGTTTGTCATAATCTAAATCTAAAACTAAAATTGAAAACTGAAATTGGGAAGTCATTTCTGAAAACTGAATTCCAAACTGAAATTGGAAAATGCTTCTAAAAACTAAATCTCTGTGAACTTTACTTGAAAACTGGTTTTCTATAAATCTTATCTGAAAACTGATTATAAAACTGGATTTGAAAGTTTACATGGAAAATATATCTGAAATCCGTAATCTCATTCTCAAAACTTTATTCTCTTATAAAAATCATTTCTTTCTAAAAGTTCTGTTCAAAAAAACTCTCTTTTTTGAAAATCTGATCTGGAAAACTATTTTTTGGAAATCTAATATCCGTAAACTAATATGTCTCTGAAAAACTTGACATTTGGGAGCGTTCGTCCCCATACGCCTAACTAGAGCCATGAGTGCAAATCCATAACTTTGGGGCGTTACGTATCACCGTCCCCCAAAGCATGCCACTACTGCCCCTGAAACTAGTGGTCTTGGGGCGTTACATATCACCGTCCCCCAAGTCACTGAACTAGAACTGGGGGTGCATATCTATGCTACCCTCCAAGCTCTGAAACTAGGATTTAGGGGCATCTGTCATCCCTAGTCCTGAACTAGGATCTGGGGGCGTTACGTATCACTGTCCCCCCAGTCATCTATATGTGCACATATCATCCGTCAATTCCACGTCAGTATCAAGTTGCATACTGAGGTGGGTTTTTCCCCCACACCTTGAAAATATAAAAATCAAGTATTAAAATTAAGAACTTTCTAAAACCTTTCATTTCTAAAATTCACTGTAAAGAAAACTGGCTATCTTCTTAGAAACTGAAAAGTAAATCTCATTTTTAAAATAAATCAATAATTAAGTATGAAAACATAGATAGAGTTTCCAAGACATGCTCATCATTATAACACTTTGCTTAATGCATATATTCATTTATCATCACTTATGTAATATAGTCATTTCTTATGCAACTTAATCATTTGAATACATATACAACCATCAAATGCACACACCTATATACATCATAACCTGCATGTCTCCTTACCAAATATACATATCCATACACCACAAGTACTCACATACATACTTTCTCATGCTCAAGTCTAGTGCTCAACATCTCATTTACATATATTCATATACACATATACTCTATGATCACTTAAACATGCATCAAAATACTTGTGTACAATATACATCCATACTATATACATGCTTACTTATTTCTCCATGCATACTTACAAGCTTTTTGTACTTCAATACACACAACCTCTTGCTTATACATACATACTATGTTTCACATGTTTACACATATTCATGCGTACTAACATATGTACTCGTTTCTACCTACTTACGTACCTATTTACTTATACATGCTTATACTTTCAATCTCAGGCTTGCTAGTATCTTACTTCCATATATATATATATATATATATATATGTTATATGGTTATACACATACTTATAAAATTTCTTTATTATCTAAATTCAAACAGAACACATATCACAAGTATTCATCGTATGGATTGCTTACTTGGCTTGGCAGACACTCATATTCTTGTTCCGATCGAGATGTCATACCGAAATTTTGAGGGCATATTCGGACTCCCAATGGGCTCACGAATGCGCTAGTGTCGTCAAAATTCTGATCGGATCTACTATACATGTCGAGGTTACTGTTCATACGCAGCTTCCATCATCGTTTCACGTGATTTCCGGCACGGACCGGAGAAACTGTCACCACCATCTCGTAGTACTCGTCAAGGGCTTCAATTTGGTGGGGGGCTCGGGCTGTGAATCGAATTGACAAGAATATGAGTGTCTGCCACGTTTCTCTCTCTGTTTCATCGTTCACTAGAAATCTCTGGCCGACAGTCGGTCATCATGGACTGGGGGAAGGGTCGGCACACCAGCCAGCATCAGGCCGCCAATCGGTGGTGGCCGAATGGCCACCGGCGAGTTGCTACCTCTCACACGCTGATTTTGGGGCTGAGGGTCGAACAGGAAACTAAAATGGGTTTTGCCCATTTGGAAATTAATGGAAACTATGAATTTATAGTAAATTTTATGAAAATTACAAACTGACCCCCGCTATTTACAAAGAGGTCCCTATGAGGTCTTTTTGAAAACTCATATTTTTGAGGCCTCATTCAGGTGTGAATTTCAAAAATTGTTCAACACGAAAAATGTTCATTTCGGAAAAATGAGTCTGATGGTTCAAGACTCAACTCAATCGGAGTTCGTTTATTATTTTTATGACCGAAATGACAAACTTTAAGCGCATTAATAAAATCACGCAACTAATTTTTGAAACGATGCGTTTTCCAATGCAACGAAATTTCATATTATATTATTCCGACCCATATATCATCGTTTAAACTCCCATTATCTACTATCGGTCTGTTCCGAGACCATAACTTCAGTTAAGAAATCTTCCAGAACTACCCTGAAAATTCATGATGTTACATTTTTCCATTTAACATAATTTTATCCCATTAATTTATCATTAGAGAGAAATCATGGCTGAAATAAAATAAAGTAAACATGCATTTAATATCCATTCATCGCATATTAAAATTATCAAATATTTAGGCATAAAATTAAACATGATACATGAACCATGTATAATGAATTAGAAACCTAAAAGACTTATTATGGTAGGTCAAGTATTTGCATGATAGATCGAGACAATATCAATTGATTAATATATTCGGGAATAACTCTTATTCCTATATCAACCAACTATTGTTTAATTTGATCAAGGAATTTCGATTAATATTTAATCATTCATTCGTGAGTGTAACCCATTGTTTCGGAACCCTTGGACTTAACTAGTGCAGTGTCGTCGTATGGTAGGTCAGTTCACCAGATACATCTAGAGTTCCTATCCTCTCGGAATCCAAACTTGATATTGACCTAAAATGGACATCATCCGTTAGGGGAAGAAAACAAAGTCTTCTCGGGATTCCTTTTGAATCTTATGTTTTCGGACTAACAATAGAGATCGTGTGATATATTGTCGTATATCCCTCTCCCACTCATTATTTTAAATTTAAGGTTTCTACTTAAAATATCTAATATTTTAATTCATTAGTGTCTATAAGTTCATGCGCGGCTAAAACATAACTTCTACTTTACACTAGTGTATGATTAGTGATCTAACCAATTTAAACTCTTAAAATTTTATTCACTAACTTTGATTAGTCTCCACTAGTATTTAACTTAATTAAACTAATTTAATTCAGTTTGGTTAAGTGACCTAATTTATTTTAATTCTTAAAATATTAGTTCACTAACAAGTTTCAAATTTAAAATTCAACAAATGGATAAAATTTTAATTAAATTATTTAATTAATATAAGCGCGTTATAAATTCAAATGGTACGTGGAATTGTATCCTGAGTGCAGACCACACTACCGTCCACTCGGAGTCGACTATGGAATCTACGTCCGGGTTTCCATCTGATATACCAAGGGAAAATATAATGCACTCATTAAACCTATTTGTATTATATTTCTGAATTTCCAATTTTAAACCATTAAACCAATTAATCTTATCAATTTGTTTTCATGCATATCATATTCCAATCTAACCTTTTTAAATTTCATAAAATCACATTTTATGACTACAATATTCATGCATCTAAAACATGTTATGGCATGTGAAAATGCAAGAGTAGACACCCTAAGCTATATGACATATTATTCAAATATTTCGAAATAAACATACACATAACATAAAATAATATTGCATTGATCTTCAAATCTCGTTCCATGGAGGGGTGTTGAGTCTTTGGCGGCATCAGCACTGTAAAATCCATAAAATGTTACAACTTGAAATTTTTTTATGACCTTACTTTCCTAAAATTAAAAAAAAAACAACATAAAAATAAGAGGCGGAAAAATTTACGATCAATACAGTATATTCATCAAAAGAATTTAAAACAAATATTCATCACACGAACATTAAAATTTTCCTTCTCATCACAACATGCAGATAAAAAATTTATATCTCATATAAATCATTAAAAACAAAAACTTTTAATAAAAAAAAGTAGGGTTAAAAATATTTTTCAACCTCGCTCTTGATGCCAATTGTAGGAAACGCTTTCCCTCGCACAACGAAAGCGGCTTTGGCACCGAGATCGGCGTTGAAACAATTTTCTGCCCTTTCCCTTTGATGGGCAAATTTGACCAGCCCTTGGGCTGATGTTTTGCTTATACTTTTAGAAATATTTTAGCCTTGGAATAGCCCTCAAATATCTCCCAAACAGCTGCTCAGATCTGATCCGTTTTGCACCCATAACGCGCGCACAACACACCCAAATCAGCCTCTGATTTGCGTGTGATGTAGCATTATTTCAGGTCTATTTTTTCTCACCAAAACAGCCCCATAATTTGTATTCCCAAAATTTTCTAAACAAAACTCGAACAAAGCGAGCCCAAAAACTAGTAACAAGATGTGGCAGTGAGCATATTTTTCTGCTTACTGCCGAGTAAGATCACAAGAAAGAAGATGATGATTTGTTTTTGGTTCCAATCCCGAATGGTCTTCCGTGCTATGTCTCGCAACCAAAAAAGACAATGGTGGGCTTGACTCCCAAGAACAATCTCCAAACACTTTAGATATTAAGATTTTTCACACCAGAATTTTTATTTTTCCTTTTGTTATTTTTATTTTTCTTTCACCACTTGATAGAAAAATATGAACTAGGGTGGATAGGGTTTGGAAATTATGAATTGGGGTAAAATTATAACACACTTATCCTTTTTTACTTAGGGTTTAATTTTATAAAATAAAATAAACCCTAATCCTTTGACATCAAGAATTCGGCCAGCCCCCATCTATTTTGTAACCACCAAATTTTTTGCTTAATTTTCATCCTAATGACATTATTTGGTTTCCAAAATAAAAAGGTGTAACTACCATTCCAAATCAAGAGTTTCCAAAATATATTTTTGGAAATTCAAAATTTAAATCTTTATTAAATTATACAATATAATTCAATAAAATAACTTATAATAAGTAATTATCATACAATCATTTAGTATGAAAACCATATATTAAAATTAATATATAGTCTCAAGTTTGACAAAAAAATATATTCATCATATTAATAATAACATATATATATTAGTATATAATTGCACTATTGAATTATATTTAATTTTTTACAGTATATCGAGCTAGTACGGGGACCAAATGGACCTACAGTTTCGAGCTCCAATAATCCTAAAATATTAACTAAACTCTTAATTAAATATTCTGAATTGTTAACTTCATGTTATTCCACTAAAAACCAGAAGATGTACTCTCGTTGTCGTAAATAGATAATATAAGCCAAACTACGTCAGCGTCTATCGATATAGTCATTACATACGGATTGGCCCTTCACGAGTATCTCATAATTAGATTCGAGTCATAATATCCATTATAACCCTCTAATTATTTTTAGCTTAAGTACCATTGATTCTCTAATGAACGATTTATTCATAACCATTATGAATATTAATCTTCATATTCGCAATAGAAAGACTTGAGCGCTCTAATCGTTCAAGTACCGAATCAACCCTTAAGGAACATATTCTTCTACTTCTCGCAAGAAGGAGTGAACTCCATATCTATATAAAACGTCCTCAGTTACACACCAAACCATGTCCCCAAAGTACGTAGCTATTGGTCGGGATTGCTACACCAACCTCACCTTTGTAAATCAAAGTACATAGCCTGTCATTCAAGAGTTCGCAGTACACTCAGGATTCAGATCAATCCATATATAACCATCTAGTAGATTGAAGTGAATTTCTTTATTTAACGGATATTATAAGAAACTCATTTCTATCTGGGTCCAAGCCTATATGATCACATCATATAAGGTGCCTCCATTCTCATGTCATCATATGGACGATCCTGGATCAAGGTCGCCATACAACTATTGGATGAACCATAATTATATATAAACCACAAACAAAGTACATGCTTTGTTTTCTCTCTATGGACTATTTTAGATTACTAATTTCAGACTTAAATCCTCTTGTGTATGACACTCATACCTAAGTCTGAAGGCACATGATTAATCAAGGGTAAACAAGATAATTTATAATATGCGATTGAAATCAAACATTTGATAAATGAATAATACATCTTTTATTTCATAATAAATAATTCTTTTTAGATTACATGAAGCTCTAGGGCATATATACCAACATCTGCTGACAGTTAGTGGTTGAGTCAGATTTCAGAGCCACTGTTTGCTAAGTGGTTGGGGAAAAAGAGCATGGGGCGATGTTGACAGGGTAACACGAGTTGACATCATGGGTTGGTGAAACAGTGGATTTGAGAGCCTATATAAAGGGGTTAAATCCACAGATTCAATGGTTGTCAATTTTCATATTTCAGTGTTGGGATTTATGTCCTAAAGCTTCATGTATTGTAAAATAGAATAGATTATTGTAATAATAAAAATATATGCATTATTCATTTTATCAAAGTTGTTTGATTTATACCGCATATTGTCCAATTGTCTTGTTTACCTTGATTATTATTTTACCTTCAGACTTAGTGTATGTTTGATGCACAAGAGGATTTAAGTCTGAAGTTAGTAATCCAAATAGTCCATAGAGAGCAAACAAATAAGGTACTTTGTTTGTGGTTTATCTATAGCTGCGGTCCATTCTATACTTGTATGACGACCTTGGTCCGAGATAGTTCATATAGTGACATAGGAATGGAGGCACCTTGTATGATGAGATCATATAGGACTGAACTCAGATAAATACGAATTTCATTTAATATCCGTTAACTGAAGAAATTCAGTTTATCTAATAGATGGTCATAAATGGATTCGATCTTAATCCTGAGTGTACTACGAACTCCTGCATGACAAGCTATGTCCTTTGATTTACTATGGTGAGGTTGGTGTTGCATTCCCGGCCAATAACTATGTATTTTGGGGATATGGTTTGGTGTGTAGCTGGGAATATTTTACATAGATATGGAATTCACTCCTTCTTACGAGAAGCAGGAGAATATTTTTTAAGAGTTGATTCGGGACTTGAACAATTTGAGCGCTCAACTTTTCTATTACGAATAGAAAGTCTTAATATTCATAATTATTATGAATTAATTTTTCATTATAGAATCAATGGTGCTTAAGAGACAAAATATTTAGAGGGGTTTAACGGACTTTTGACCCGGCTCTATTTATGAGATATTCGTGAAGGGCTATATCCATATGTAATGACTATATCGATGGACACCGAAGTTGTTCGGTTTATTTTATCTATCTACGGTAACGGGAGTTCAACTTTGACTTGTTAGTGGAATAACGCGGAGTTAATAATTCGTGATATTTGATTAAAGAGTTTAATTCATATTTCAAAATTATTGGAGCTCGAAACCGTAGGTCCATTTTTTCCCCGTGCTAGCTCGATTAACTATAGCAAACCTAATATAATTAGATTGTCTAACAATATGCTCACATTATATTTATATATTATTAATGAGATTAATAATATTTATTGTCACAAATGAAAACTATGTTAAATTAGTTTAACTTAATGTTTTCTAGAATTCTTTGATTATGAGATAATCAAGTCTTGATTATGAGATAATCAAGTTAGTAATAATTATGAGATAATTACTACAACATAATTGAAGATAATTTAATCATTATTGAGATGGTGATTTTTATTTACCTTCGAGACAAAGCCATATGGCTTGCCATGCTCTCCAATATATTATGTCTATTAGTGGCTTGTATACACCTAATATTTTTGTCATTAGCTAATCCATTTTTATGCTTTGGTATGGCCTCTACATTTATTGTTTGCCATTGAAAGAAAGCATTGGATGCTTAATGACAAAGTCCTTGTCTTTAACTTATCATTTCTTATGCTTTGGTATGGCATTCACATTTTTGTGTTGGCCATTGCAAGAAAGCATTAGATGCTTAATGACAATGTTAGTTGGCTTGTGAAAGAGAATATAATCTCTACCATTTCTCTCACTTCTTAATGTTAACATTTTGCATTCATTCACACAAGTGTTGTGAGAAAGAATTTGAGAGAAAATAGAGAGAGTTCAAACATTCACAAGTGTTGTGAGAGTGTTTAAACTTCCAAAAGACAAACACCTTTGTGACATCTTAATCCTCTAAATAGTTTAGAGTTTTGATCTTTGTGAGTGCAGCCCACACTTCGGTTTATTGGTTTTGACTCATAGTTCGGAAGATCGAGTGGTTGATCCAAGCATTGGACACCAAAGGATTGATCTCGCCTACTACAACAAAGGGAGAAGGCAAAGAAAATTTTAAAGATCCATATCGGAGTTGGTGCCACCATCCGCAATTTCCACTCGCAAAGGAAAAGTCATTTCCTATAATTAGTATCAGAGCTTAAGGTTGAAAATTGTTCTTAACCCTTCTCTTTTAAAGTTTCAAGTTTTAATATTTTATATGCGATATAGATTATTAGAATGCATGTTGTGATGGGAAGGCACAATTAGATTCATGAGATGAATGTTTTTTAATGTTCATGTGATGATTTTTTACTTGGATTTATGTGATGAATGTATTGCGTTGATCGTTAATTTTTCCGGCTCTTATTTTTAGTATTGGGAATGTAAGAACATAAGGTCATATTCTTTCAAATGTTGTAAGTTCATTTCCTTTGTAATAAGTCTATTTTGTAACTCAATTTGTAACTTGAAGGAGCCGATGCCGCGAAGGACGCATTACGAACCTATTCCGCGAAGAACTCAACAACATACCATGAAGCAAGATTTGAAGACCAAAGGATGCCTTGGATTTATTGTACTAATTATATTAGTATATAAGAATAAGAGCCCGGTTAATGCAATTTATGGATGTATGTAAAACTACGTTCCATTACGATTCCGTAGAAAGAAAAAGGGACCAAAACGGAGTCTGGAAGCTCCGGAACGGAGTAAATGAAGTTCTAGAGTGCATACAGGCGTTCGAATGCAACACGAACGAAACTCCACTGCCTAAAAATGTTCGAAAGCCCATAAAACGCCACACAAATGTTTTCAGGCCCATCCTAGAAATATGAATGTTTTTTAAATAGTTTAATAACATGTCATATAGTCTAGGGTGCCTACTCTTGCATTTTCATACATGCATGATATTCAAGTCATAAAATATGATTTTATGTAAATTTAAAAGTTAAATAATAATATAAGATGCACGTAAACGAATTAATAAGATTAATTGGTTTAAGGGTTTAAGAAATTATGAATTCAAGTTTAAATATAAATGGACCTTATGAGTACATTATTCTCCTTGGTATATCGGATGGAAACCCGGACGTAAATTCCATAGTCGATTCTGAATGGACGGTACTATAGTCTGCACTCGGGATACAATACCACATACCTTTGGAATAAATAATGTACTTTTATCGATTAAATGGTTTAATGATATTTGGTACGTTCGTTGAATTCTAAATTTTAAAACCTATTAGTGGATTAATAATTTAAGAGTTAAATTGATTAGATCACTATAACAACTTGATTAAATTAGTTTAATTAAGTTAATTGGTTAGTAGAGACTAATCAAGATTAGTGAATAAAATTTTAAGAGTTAAAATTGATTAGATCACTAAATTATCAACTAGTATTAATAAGGTTATGACTTTAGCCGAGCATAATCTAAGATTCATAAGATATTAGTCAGATAGAAACCTTACTTTTAAAATAGTGAGTGGGAGAGGGGTATACCACAATATATCCTGCGATCTCCATTGTTATCCAGAAACTTGAGATTCAATAGGCGCCTCGAGACGGCTTTGTTTTCGTCCCCCTATGGATGGTGTCTTTTTTGGGTCAATATCAGGTTTGGATTCCGAAAGGATAGAGACTCTAGATGTATCTAGTGATTTTACCTACCCTATGGCTGCACTTCACTAGTTAAGTCCAATGGTTCTGAAATAATGGGTCACACTCACCAAGGAATGATTAAGTTGTTAATCAAGGCTTCCTTGATCAAAATAATGGTAGTTGATTAATATAGGAATAAGAGTTATTTCAGATATATTAATCAATTGAGAATGTCTCAATCTATCATGCGAATACTTGACCTACCTTACGGCGGCACTTATTTGTGGGATGATAGATAATCGTGGCATAGTAATTCTTTTAGGTTTCTAATTCATTATACATTGATCATGCATCATGTTTAATTTTAAGCCATAATGTTTGAAAAATTTTATATGCGACGAATGAATGATTGAATGCGCGTTTATTTTTTTCAACCATGGCATCTATAATAATATCAATTCTCAAACAACAAGAAAAATTAACCGAGGAAAATTATATTAAATGGAAAAGTGACATGAATGATATTTTGGTCTGCAAATACCTTAAATTTTTCCTAATGGAGGAATGTCCTCCTGAGCCAGCACCAAATGCTGGTAGAGCTGCACGAAATACCTATAATAATTGGATTAAAGCTGATGAGAAAGCCCATAGCTATTTGATAGCATCCATGTCTGAGGTTCTTGCTACACAGCATGAGCCTATGGCGACAGCATCAATGATTATACAATCATTACAGATCATTTTTAGGCAACCTTTAGACCTGCAATAACCTGAGGCAATAGTCTCTGTATTGACCGCTATAATGAAGGAAGGCACATCAGTCTGAGACCATGTGTTAAGGATGATGTCTCATCTTAATATGGCTGAAACCATGGTGCACGTATCAATGTGCAAAGCCATGTGACAATGATCATGGAAACCCTTATGAAGAGTTTCCTGCAGTTTAAAATCAATTATTATATGAATAAGTTGACTTTTACATTGACTGAACTGCTAAATGAGCTCACCAATTACGAGTCCGTTATGAATGGTCCTCGTAGGTCTAATGTCGAGGCAAATGTTACCGAATCTTCTAAATCTGCAAAGAAGAAGAAGAAAGGGAATTGGAAGGCAAAGGCAAAACCAATGAAAAAGAAGAACAACAAAGGCTCTAAAGGAACCAATGCCAAAGGAAAATGTTTCCATTGTGAACAACAAGGGCATTGGAAAAGGAATTGTCTGAAATACCTTGCTGAGCTTAAAGAAAAAAAGAATACAGGTAAATACGATTTACTTGTCATTGAGTCTCTTTTGGTGGAGGATGATAAATCCATATGGATTGTTGATTCTGGTGCCACTAGCCATGTTTGTTGTTCTTTGCAGCTACTTGACTCATGGAGAGACCTTGCTGAAGGTAGCTTACCATGAGAGTTGGGACAGGGGATTCTATTTCAGCAAAAGCAGTGGGAGTTTCAAATTTGAATTTTAATCAGAGATATTTATGTTTGAATAGTGTGCTATATATTCCTAGTTTTCGTAGGAATCTGATTTCTACAACAAAACTTATGGAATGTGGTTTTTCTATTTCATTTAATAATAAGTCAATTATTATTAGTAGAAATGGATTAAATATATGCACGGGAAACTCCGAAAATAATCTATATGTATTAAGGTCGTTAATGCATGAATCACTGCTTAATACTGAAATGTTTAAGATTGAAAGATCAAAAACTAAACGGCAAAAGATTTCTCATGATGATACCTATTTATGACACCTTAGACTTGGTCATATTAACCTTGACCGGATAGATAGACTAATTAATAATGGAGTTTTAAATCAGTTAAGACTCGGTACTTTACCTGTCTGTGAATCATGTCTAGAAGGCAAAGTGACTAAGAGACCTTTTACTAGAAAATGGATAGGATCCAAAGAAACACTTGAGCTAATACATTCAGACGTTTGCGAATCGATGAATGTAAAAGCCCGAGGTGGTTATGAATACTTCGTCACTTTCATTGACGATTATTCCAAATATGGGTATGTTTACTTAATGCAACACAAGTCAGATACATTTGAAAAGTTCAAAGAGTATTGTGCTGAGGTTGAGAACCAGTTAGGTAAAAGCATCAAAATTCTACGATCATATCGTGGAGGAGAATACCTTGATAGAGATTTCGAGGAATTCTTAGTTGAGCATGGAATTACTTCACAGCTCACATCACCTGGAACACCACAATAAAATGGTGTTGCAGAAAGAAGAAATCGGATCCTACTAGACATGATGAGATCAATATTTAGTTATAGCACACTACCTAGTTCATTCTAGGTGTATGCATTGCAAACTGTAATGTATATCCTGAATATAGTTCCTTCTAAGTCTGTTTCTAAGACTCCCTTAGAGTTGTGGAATGGTCGTAAAGATAGTTTGTGATATTTCCGTATATGGGGGTGTCCAGCACATGTGCTAAAGAACAAGACTATAAAATTAGAATCACGTTCACAGGTGTGCCTATTTGTAGGCTATCCTAAGGAAACTAGGGGTGGATTCTTTTATAGTCCAGAAGATAATAAAATATTTGTGTCAAAAAATGCTACATTTCTTGAGGAGGACTATATGAGAAAGTTAAAACCTCGAAGTAAAGTGTTACTTGATGAGTTACTTACTGGTAGGACCAGTACACCATTGTCAAATGTTGACAAAGACATAACACCTTCTACATTTGAAAGTCAGATGCAAGTTTATCAGGATACCTTACCACCTAGACGTAGTGGGAGGGTTGTGAGACAACCTGAACGCTATCTAGGAAATGGTGAGGTGCAAGTTGTTGCATCTTGTGATGGTATTGATGATCCATTGACCTATCGTAGTGCAATGGAAGATACTGATAAAGAGGAATGGCTCAAAGCCATGAACCTTGAGATGGAATCTTGTACTCTAACTTTGTCTGGGAACTTGTAGACTAACTTGATGGGGGTAAAACCCATAGATTGCAAGTGGATCTACAAGAGAAAAATAGGAATATATGGAAAAGTACATACTTTCATGGCTAGGCTAGTGGCAAAGGGT